>CM062805.1:985429850-985817253 GCA_031772625.1 Pinus tabuliformis
AGAGAGGACGCAGTCACTTTTGATAAGAGCACTGGATTGGGGTTTTGTGAAGGATTTGAGCTTGGAGATTGAGCAAGGGATCAGCGTTTGCATATTGGAGATTTTGGCATAGTTTTGGGTAGAGTTTTGGAGGATTCTCTTCAGGAGTAGGGCAGAGCCTTAAGGGATAGCGTAGATCCTCAAAAGGGTGATTTTCGAGGGTCAGCTATTTTAGAAAAGTTTTCTAGGCTTTTCTGGGTTTATTGAATAGAGGCCGATTCCAGAGTTTCAGCATTTTCTAAAGAGGGGAACAGCCCCAAATCCTCACTTGATTCCAGCAGTAGCAACAGCACAGCAGTTCTCCGACAGCTTGGACGTAGTTCAAAGAGAGGCCATTTCCTTACCATTTTGAGTGTATTTTTCATTTGCCTTGTGCAAGTCGAGGTGTTATCTTTCTGATCACCTCTTTTACTCTTTCCATTACTCAGTATAATAAAATGGCTTAGCATTTCTCTCTGCATTTTTTCGAGTATCTGCTTATATTCCATGTATACATTATTGTATGTTGCACTACTGTTATTTCTCTAGTTGGAATTTGCTTGTGTTTGAGGGATTCCCCTGATAAGGGATATTACAAAGGAATACTTCTTATATTTTTCTTTTTATGTTTGCATCATTTAAATAGCAAGACGCCGAATTGATGCACTGATGTCCTCTTTTGAAAGCACCATATCCGCACTATGGCATTTTCCTCGCATTTTTGCATAAAAGAGTAAACATAGTATCAATCCTTTTAAAATCTTTTGATACTCTCTTCTCAAGACAATGTTCTTGAATCACTACATCTATATGATAATTTGCCATGGCAAAGATCATGCCTTGCAACCATATATCCTTATCCTTGAGAGTATTTTTCTACTGCACCTTGAAGGGCACCTGGAAATTGCAAATATAATATTTGATTTTAGTATGATCAGTGGCTTTACCTACTATTAGTAATTTATGCATACATATAACATAAATATTTATGCTTACGAGACAAATCTCCTAATCTTTGAGACATGAAGAGAGATTGAAGATGCTCTACAATTGATCCAACTTTATTAGCACCATAGAATTGTAGTCCTAAGGGTTCAAGTAAATCATTGTTGTCAGTGAGGGAGTTTAAGAAATCATTTTTGGTTGTTTGAGACAACCAGTGCCACCATTCCCATGCAAGACCAATAAACCCTATAATGAGGAGATTAGCCATATGCCCTGGAGTAAATGTATTGTCTTCAACTTTTTTAGCAATCCTCCAATTTCCCAAAAGTTGTAATGCTTCTTTAATTCCTTCTCTACTTTGACATCCTATGTTAAGTATAAGATACTCTAGCATTGTGGCTACGAGTCTATTCATTCCTCTGATACCAAGGCTCCCAATATTAGATAGCCTTGATGTGTTTGTAGAGGCATCCCCTGTAGTTTCATCAAATCCTTTAGGATCTTCAAATCTTAAAGCTAAAATATCCAAATATTTTTGTTTATCTGCAAACAAAGGATCCCATTAACTAATTGTAGTCATTTCTTTCAAAATAATAGAAAACAAATTGTTTGATACCCCGAAATCTCATTCAATTTGTAGTTCTGGTTCAACTTCACAAGCAAAAAAAATCAAGTGATTTTTGCCTTCTGTGACCAGGGTTAGTATCATCTTTAGGGATATCCTGTCGGAAAGGATCAAAAGCAGCAAGATTCCTGACTAGCTTCTGCAATGTCTTAGATAGTTCTATAACTCTAAAATGGATCTTTTCAAGCACTGAAAACCTAATATTAAGCTTTTCTATGGCTTTTTTTATTTCATCAGCATCACTCAGAACATGGGATAATATGTCCAATTTGTCTGTAAGTTTTTGTAGCTCATCTCTTTCAAACTTAGTAGAAGCAATTATTCTTAAAATATCCTTATGAACAACATCTAAATTCTTGACTATTAAACTTGCTTGAAGATTTGAATGGTTTAACAACTTGCATTCATTAGAAACACTCGTATCAATTGTGGATGATTTCACTGGCATATATTCTAGTTTAATCTTTCCATCAGACTAGTAATGGCAAAAAGGAGTGGCTGCAAGATTTCTTCTAGGAACAAATGAAAGTTCTCATCTCGATATTTTTACTGTCATCTCTGTATTTTCTATAGGAAGTGTGATAGAAAACATATATAGATGCTTAGGGGCTCCATATACAGTTCTTATCTTGTCAATGCAAGTTGGAAAATCTGTATATTTTCCATAACGGAAAATTGGGTTATTTATGCTGGATTTACATGTCGAGGCTTTATGGTTGCAAGGAAGAATGGCTTGAGGTAGAAGGAATATGACCAAAGGAGAGTTGATCCTTGGTGATTGGCAGCAGTACTGGATTTCTGTAAAAATTTCTTCTTTTAGTTTCAAACAGAGCTTGTTTGTAAGTATGGTATTTATTTTCCCAAGAGGTTGGATAGCTCATACATGTCCAGTCGAACGTGACAGGTTGAATATTAGAAGAATGGTTTGTTTCTAATATACCATTCAGGTGGGAAGTTCTTTCTACAAAGGGCCTTAGTGATGGAAGAGTGTCATTTGAGAATCTCACTATCACCATACATTTTAATTGGCAAATGAGGGATGAAATAGACATATCGAATCCTCCGGGAAGAATGTAAGCTTTGAGCAAGTCATAGATATAGGGGTCATCCAAAGCAACTGCATATTCTGGGTAAACAATACAAGAAGTCAGTCCATCATGCAATGGAGCAAAACCCCTCCAATCAATGCATCTGCAAATTGATTATGTCTTGTATCTACGATACAATAGAGAGAATGCACATTTACGAAAGGTCTAACTAAGGGCTGCAATCCAAACTTTATTGCACCAAGATGACAGTATTTGTATTTGTGTTTCTTACCCCAATCTATCAGATCTCTGTTCAACAGATTTATATGCAGTGGTTCATCATTAGAAGTGAAAGGTTGATTTACATAATGGACTTTGATAAAAGAATGTGAAAAGTATTCTCATCCATGGAGCTTATAGACATCTTTGGGATATATAGGTGGAAGTTTCCAGTCTGTGGATGAATGGGGTTCTGAAATAGAAATAAGTCCTCTAGAAGTATCAAGCTCAGACAAAGACAAAGATTTGTGATCTTTAACCATATTACTTTTTTATGAAGCATTATCAGATGATATTTCCACCAAATTTACTTCATCCATCAAAGAATCCATAATTTATAGATGACGGAGCAAACACTGGTGAGAGCGAGGGGCAAACTCTTTAGGAAACAGCTACCCGATACACAATTTCTAACTTTAAATATTTAATTTCAGGGCTTTACAACTTCACATTACAAATAAAACTCTCAAAACATCATCATACAACAGAATTCTTTGATGAAATGAAAAGATGCATATAGCTTGGAATTAGAATGAATGCTTACAGGTTTTCAATGTTCATTAATATAGCATCTATGCCAATTGAACCAGGCTTTGATACCATAACGACTTTAGGATCGTTCTCTTATGCTCATACGAGTCAAACACTCAATTGGCTTGAAGAAATGGCCAAATGCCCTAGACATATCTTGAAAAATAGATTTATTTTATAAAATATTTATGTAAATGGCCAATGCCCCAAAGATACCCTGGAAGTTGATTCTATTTTATAAAATATTAATGAAAGCTAGTTATGTTTTATAAAACAATAATGAAGGGTATCGTCAAATTTGGTGAACATCAAATTCCAAGCCCTTGTGTGTTCATATTTGCCATGAACCCAGGAAAAATGTTTGACCCTTTGAATACTTGAATATCAATGAATTTACTGAAGATTGAAATATATGTACCTTGTATCATCATGTTGATAAACTAAGGTGATATGAAACTGATACTTTAATTTGCACCTCTGCAACCATATCTGCTAAATTTGTGTTAAAAGATAAAAATTTTATTAAGTCAAAGGGATTCTATTCAGGAAAAACATAAGCATGGCCAAATTAACAGTGTTTATATGAACTTCAAACTATCTTGACAAAACTTGATCGAGCTTATTTTTCATGCAAGAAGATCCAGAATCCCTTCTACAAGATATGTAATAGGATGAAATGCAGACAAAATACAGGGCAGTATGAACAGCTATAGTGAAATGCATAAATTATCTACACTCTAGCAGAATATAAGACTAGCAGAAAGATCAAAAACAGATTAGCCAATGTTAACAATGTGCTTGACATAATCCCTCTATGGACTGTATAAACAACTACATCTTATGAGTAGCCTTGTTTTTCTTGGAATAGGATAATTAATCTACCATTTATTTCATTCTCAATGCCATATTTTCCCATATTTATCAAGTTTCTATAAAATGACACTATCTAATTTTCTCCTACAATCATACGGTATGGAGTGATGTAAAAGATTAAATTGATTAAAAATATTAGAAATCAAATATGAGCTTGAGTCCGTATTTCTTAAGAATACTGGTTAATCAAAGCAAACTAATATGACACTACGTTTGCCCTGCGTTAAAACCTATTTTGCAGATTAAAAGCAGCATAACCGAATGGTAATCAACAACCACTATGGCAACAACTCCATATATATATAAACAAATTTGTCTTACTGCATAGCAGTAGTTGAGATGTCCCTTTCAGTGATAGCATTTGTACAAACAGCAGTAGTGCATAACATCAAAAGCAATTAAAAATCTGTAACTGCACATCCTCCTTGAAGAACAAAGGAAATTCAAACTGACCGACATTGAAGAAAATTTACCATTCACCAATGCTATACACATCCCTTTTGATTTTTAATACAATCCACATACCAAACCCCTTCAATTCAATTACTCCAGATCGATGCTATATATATATATATATATATCCTTTGAATACCATCGACACAGAACTCGTCAATTCAATAACTCTGTCTGAAAGAGTAATTTATGTAAGTCAAGACTTGACTCAATATAGAGTAATAAATAGCAATCTCTCTACAGTATAAACCACTACTTGCAATAGCAACAAGAACTGCACTCCCATCCTTAAATACCTGCATGATGCACATACAAGATTTTTTACTTTTCTCTACAGCATGCAGACAGAACCAGAACCAGATATCTTTCACTTCTTAAATGGTTATCTTAACCAATACATCAAGGAATGATCTAAGAAGTTTTTCAGCATTACAAATGCTTGAGAGTAACCGTTCAACTGCCAAATGTCTGCTCAATATACTAGTAGAATGATTCTGGTAAAATGTTGATACACAAGAAATTGTCTCTTAATCACCATATTAAACTCGTGTACCAGCTTCGTTCAACTCAAGTAAACTGCTACCCTTCTCTGATGAATCACACCAAAGCACATATTCACCCTCCAGCCTCACAAACAGACAAATTCCCAACACTCAAGGAAGGCCCATAGACAAAGTTAAAACTAAAATGACCGCGTATATAGCATGGTGTTTACTTGTGTATTCAAGATATATGCAGACAGAACCAGAACCAGAAACCTTTCACTTGTTAAATAGGTCCTTAACCAATGCACCAAGGAATGATCTTAGAAGGTTTTTGTAGTGTACCAAGGGGGATAATATGGGATCACTAGGGAGATATCCAAGGAGATAATGATAGATAGGTGTCATAGAGCAAAAGATACAATTGTAAGAAGGATTACTAGAAAGTTCCACCTTCTAGTAGATGGTACCTCCCTAGGTACCCCATTTTTATCCCCCTAGGTCCACTACAGTTTTTCAGCATTATGAATATTTGAGAGAAATTATTCAACTTCTCAGTGTTTGTTCAATATACTAATGGAGTGATTCTGGTAAAAAGTATGGTCAATATACTACTGGAATTATTCTGGTAAAAAGTTCATACTCAAGCCACAGTCTCCTGATCACCATGTTAGACTCGTGTGGACCAGCTTCGTTCAACTCAAGCAAACAACTTCGCTTCTCTAATGAGTGACATCCAAGCACACACTCGCCCTCTAACCCCACAATCAGACAAATTCTCAACGCTCGAGAAAGACACATAGACAAAGTCCAAGTACGCAGACCCTAGGATCCAGGAAGATATCCCAATAGAATAATCTGTCTACTGAGAATAATATATGAACACCGAGACAAAATACTGAACTAAAAATCAAATAAACAGATACTGATGCAAGTTCAACATATTTTGATATACGTTCAGGAACAACTCGTCTTTGTAGTAATTTTCAATCTCCCACTGGTTGACAGGGAGTTACCAACAGAACTAGAAATATGTTATTAGCAGAAACTCGAAACCACACCAAAGTAGCAGATCGTGTCTTGAGAATATATCTTGTGAACAATGATTTTCTCTTCCCTGGCACATAATCCTTTGCCGATTTCAACTATACAAATCACAAACAAATAAAGCACAAGAAGGATTTGCAAATTATATAACAAAGGCCAAGTAAGTTTAATTTTATTTTTCATGGGTTTAGAGATTGATGCTTCTATCCTCTTAAATCATCCGAATATGTCATTTTCCTTCTAATTCATTTCATAAAATGACTGTGCTCCGCTTTTCATCTGAATCCTTGGCAAGTATCTGTTAAATCAGACCTGTAGGCTTCCTTTCTAATTTAGAATCTGTAATCCTTGACATAGAGCCCTATACCACATAAAATAGCCAGCCAAACATATTAGTGCTATAATCAAATTAAATAACTGTATAGTTAGTGCTTTGTCCTTATGAACACTCACCAGTAAAGAAACATTATCATAGTAGTGTAGCTATCAATACAAGAAAAAGAGAAACTAAGGTCAAATATAAGAAGTGAGTCTGCAAATGTAATTCATCAATTGGATAATTTGTAACAAGAAACAGATATAGAAAACTGCAAAGGACAAAGGAGAAGATTTTCATAATCAGCCTAAAACAATGATTGGTTGCCTTAGGTAATTGGCACCTACACAGTGCATAGTTATGTGAAAGATTAACAGAAAACCATTCTTCCCTTGACATTTTGCAAAATGAAGTTTTCTTTATCATCGCAAATCTCTTCCACTAATTATGACTCCCGAGATGCTACAAAAGCAGAAAAATCAGACTGCATAGCAGATTCAATTAAACTGCAGCTACCATGCATTGCCAGTACAGCAACAAGAGGTACTCATGTACTTTGATGTCCATAGAAGAGTTTGTGAATGCAATCACTGATCCTCTTCAACATTGTCTTGCGGTAATTTTCCCAAATCATCGATTGGATATACCACAGAAAAAGGAAGAATGCAGAATTCCTAGCACTTGCAGTCACAGGAGATACCCATTTTGATAAATGGTGTCAATTTAATGTTCCATTGACGGTTTGCCAAAATGCTTCCTCCTCTTGGAATACTTTTAACAAGGTGATATCACAAGTAAACACTATAAAAAGAAGAAATGAAAATAAACACTATAAAAAGAAGAAAATGAAAATACACCATCAGGAGAAAAACAAGGAGAAGAACAGGATGGTATCCATGATCCATAAAAAAGAACAAAAAACTACATTGCTTGCAAAGAGCTTCGCTTCGGCAATTCCTGAAACTCCACACAGAAAATGCGAGCGCCGAAATGACAACATGGACTCAAGCTCTACCTTTAATACAACAAATTCGACAACAAAAAACTCTGTTTTCTGTGAACAGCACTGAGCATACCAGCAGGAACATAGATAAAAATCCTGTTTTCGTCCAGCCAAGCCAGGCTCTAGTTTCTGGGTTCTTGGCCTAGCAAAGTTCGAGGAGTCATAACTCTAGGGAAGCCACTGATGTCCTCCAATTTGACACCACAGGAAACCATCAATGCCACGGATGAGGCTGCTGCTGAGGATGATGATGATGGTGATGGTGATGACGCTGACGCGGATGATGTGTCCTCACTAAAAGCTGCCACGCTAGCAACGGCTAGCGAGGTTGGATGTGACTGGATCTGTCTGTAAGAAGAGGAGGAAGAAGAAGAGCAGGAGTCTTCATTGGGTAGCAGTGGTTGTGGTGGTGGTGAGTGTGAAGAATCCTGGCATTCAGGATGGGTTTTCTTATGGGCAACAAGATTACACTTGAAAGCAAACTTCATACCGCATTTACATTCAATCGGCTCCCCACAGAGCTTCTCGTGATCTCTCAAATCAACCTCGATATAAAACCGCTTACCACATTTCCGGCAGCCGTACATCTTCTCGCCCTCTGAATGTTTCCGGCCGAAGTGCCTTCTGAGCTCATACAAACCCACAAAAGTTCGCCTGCAAACAGGGCATCTGCAGGGGATCTTCTTATTATGCCCCGCCCTGCAATTACCCGGGGTGCTGTTATTCAAAAACTGTTCTCCCAGCCGTTTCTCAGCAGCATCGTCCGTGTAGTGAGTCTTGTGATGCATTTTCAGTGTCTGCGGATTCTTGAAAGTCTTGTCGCAGCCGCTGTAGGCGCACTTAAAGGGCCGCCTGTTTTGGATCAGATCGACTGGCACAATCGCGATCTGTCGATCCTCTCGATCCTCCTCGTCGCCGCCCACCTTGGGACTCCGCCTGGATTTTTGTTGTGCCTGCTTCTTCTTGCACGTGTTTTCGCTGTTGTCCAGCTGCTGCGCGGGTGGCTGGAACCCTTCTTCGGACTGATAATTCAGAAACCCATCATCGGAAGCGAGGCCTGTGTCCTCGAAGCCGTGATGAGGTGTCTGCAAAAACTGCAGCTCATCCTCCATGCTCTGCTGGGATATGACGTTCTTGAGCGTGGAAACCAGGTTGGGATGCATCGTGGGCGCGTTAAAGGCCCCTGCAGCAGCCGAGAATGCGCCATGGCCATGGCCATGACAGAGCCCTGCGAAAGGTGAAGCCGAGTGATCGTCCTGCAGAATCCCCTCCATTGAGTCCGTCCCATTAAAAATACTCATTTCCTCCGACGACATTGTGATTGCGCCATAGTCGACAGGTGAAATGGGCATCAGAGGCGGCGACATTGGCATCGAAACAAACGACTCCAATGCCATATATAACCCTTCTTGCCCTCTTTTTTAGGGGTTTTGTCCTCTGTTTCTTTGTCCCCCTGCTTTCAGATCGTTGCTCTGTATTTATTTTCTGGGATTTTCAGGTCCGACCAGAGGTTCTGAAGCTCACAACACTTAAATCTCGTTCGTTGGACGATGCATTCCTGCGCAGCAATCTCGCTTCCATGTCCCCCCTCACTCGGTCTGTGCTGATTTCATAGCGCAACATGCAAGGGCTTTAACGTAACCGCAGTTTACAACTCGACCAGGGGTCGGACGGTCGGACTAAGCAGGAGACACTGGAGACACTGGAGCCACGACCGGAACTTGAGTTAACGACCCCTTTGGTCTCGCCCAGTTAAACTGTGGGACCCGCAACGGCGTCAGGTGCTGCCCGACTTCGGGTGGCACAGAAAGACGGCGACTCTTTCGACTCGGCATGCCGAATTTCCCGGGGGCAGCACCCGGAGAGAATCCTGCCGTCAGTCAGCTGCCCGCTCACTGCTATTGGGAGATCATCTGCTACGCCGCCGCCGTTAGTGTGTCGTTAGTTTGATTTTATTGGATTTGGATTTGAGATTTTGTTAATGTGGGGACAATCCAGCAATATGATATCATGTGGGAGGACATTAAAGCGAAGCCACCACATAACCAGGACCCTCAATGCATTTTGGCATTAGGCTTTCACCCTTACCCATTGTTGACCCCTACCACTACCAATGGAGACTTTGGCATTAGGCTTGACCCTTACCTAGTGAAGACTTTCTTTTGACTATTGCCATTCATCTCATAAATATTTCAAGTTGACTCACCTTTAGGGACCATTGATCCTCTCTAACCATTGTTGTTTTAATTTAATTACTAAAACCTTAGAGGTCTACTTTTAACTCTTCATGCCATAATTCTGCATATATCTACCTAATCTCCTAAGATAGATTTTATTAAATCAATAAATATATATATATAGAATATAGTAATACATACTCCCCGTATATAATGTAGTCATACATATTCTCCTTTTTTTTACACAGTGAGGTCTGATTTTAGGTGGACAAGCCTTTAGTTAATTTCAATAGAACTAGAATCCCAATGTCTCTATCTAAGTTATAGTAAGGTAAGGAACAATGATGTTGATGATTGGACAGTAAAGTTATGGTACCATTTTTAATAATATTTGATAAAGTAATTAGTACTCATGGTCTAATTAGTACTCATGATCTTGTTGATGTTATTACTAGACTCACATACACCTTGCCTTACCTTACATTGATGCTTTTAAATGATGCAATCAAGCATTGGTTAGGATATAATGCTTGTAATGCACTCCAGGAACTTTGATCATGCCAACTAAGTAATGACTCCATGACCTATTCTTCTTCTCCTATATCACTTCTCAATACTCTTTAATAACTATGATTTGAATTGGATGGGAAACAAAATGAAATAGCATGCAATATTGCAAGAGCAACATAAATGCGGTATTGAAAATTGAGACTTTTTATGAAAACCAAATTATATTAATGAATCAAGCAATGAAAAAAATGACCAAACACAAAAAAATAAATAAATAAATACAAAATCGCTAAAATGGTGATAACTTACCTATCAAACAGATCTTATTACTACGCTCACTTACAAAAAGTCCATATTAAAACATTAAAACTATGTTATATAATAATTTCAAATAAACTTAAGAAGCAAAATACCCTAAAATGCAAGAATCCTAACGCTACCATGTAATATTCCTAGCCCTACCATGATTAGGGTTGAATATGAACATTAAGTTGAACAAATTTGAGAATTTGACAAAAAGGGGCATCTTGCCAAGATTATAGCTTTCTTGTTAGTGCTCCATTTTCGATCTTCTGTAGCGTGTCAAAAAGAACATTAAAAAAATGCATCGGGTGTAATAGCACCCAAAAATGCACAAAGAAACTATGAAAAATGAACTAGGAAAAAATTACTCAAAAACTACCAATATCATGTGTTTTTATGACAACTCTAAATGACCACCTAAATCACATAATTTGTTGAAAAGTTTTTAATTTCATATGTAATAATAGTTTAAGGACAAGAATATGTTGTACCTATTTGTCAGTAATATGTTTTCTTTAAATTGAAATCCATGTTGATGGTGCCACTATCATATGGAGACATGACAATGTTATATTTATATAAGAGGTTTGTGTAAAATTATAATGCTACAAACTTGCTAACACTAGCCCAAGTCACTAAACTTACCATTCAATGTCCTTGCAATGACCAAGCAATTGGTATGTCTTTTCCCATTCTGCAAGTACTCTATGAGCCTAAAGGGAAATATAGAGACCCAATAAAGAATATTAAGGAAAATTATATTATCAATTTTTTCAAGGCATGCATGGGTGAAACCATTGTTTTTCTCCTTGAAACTTATATAGGATTTTGACTATCAAAATTCATAATTGTCTACAAATCTAATTTATTTTCTTTTTTGTTTAAATGGGTTTCCCTGTTGTCCATTGTTTATGAATAGAAATAATTGCTAAAGAAAGGTTTTCAGTTATGGTTGTGTACCTACATAGTTTGATTTTTAGTAATTTTTAGAAAGCTTTGATTTAGTGTTTCCATGATGTAGCTCTTGAAAGTAACAACTCACTATTGTTCGTGCTTGTGAACATTCTCTTTTATACATCCTGTTTGTGATTATTCTTTTTTGTACAATCAAACTTCAAAAATTAAAGTTGATGAGCTAATTTACTTGTAGAGAAATGTTGAAAGTAAAAAGCATATACCATATCATTTCTTACTCAACAAGCCTAAAATGGTTACTCTTGTGCACAATGGAAGCTTATAATTGTTCATTGTAAATCATGTAGGGTTTCATGAAGCAAATAGTGGCCTCCAAGTGTGTTGAAAGCAATGAGGTTGGTGTTGCCCATTGGTTTGTAGGTTTCCATTATTACTAAGTGCAACTACAATCAAACTCATAGTCACTAATGTTAGCATATTGAGTAGGATATTTACCCTCATTAGGCCACCCCAATCCTTCAACTGCATGTTGAGGATAAGCCATTGTAGGTTCATATATGTCATTGTCATGCCTAGGTTCATTAGGATGCTTTAGTTCAAAAATAGCTAGAGGAACAATAGGAAACTCTTTGTTAAGATAATGGGACCTCTAGAGTACTTGATGGGGGCTAACTCCTTCATCTCTCTCGATGCTCATTATAGTTCAAGTTTCCCTATGCAAGTGCCATTGGTTACTTGAAGCTTAAGACTGTGCAAGGTGCAAAGGTCCAATATTACATTAGCTTGCATAGGTGGGCTACTTTCATCTCCACCTTTCGCCTTTGTGCTTATAATTACAAATGTAAATGGGCATAGATTACAAACTCATATTGCTAAGGAAAATTGGATTTGTGTTGAGGGTTGGTGAATAAATTTATTTTCTTATTTTGCAAATATGATATGATATTGATTCTTATCTAGTGCCATGTTGTGTGACACTCCATGACCCAAGGGAAAGAATTTCTTAGAAGGACAACCTTCTAAGTTAATATTAGATCAAAGAAAGGAATGAAAAATTTAGAATCCCATGCCCATGATGGTTGAGGATAGTTACAAATCCAAAAAAAATGTTTTGGGGTTTCTCCATTGCCACACATGGCCATGGAGTGTGAAATTCCCAAGGATTTCAAGTGTTTCCCTATATGCAGGACACCATCAATTAAGGATCAAGCAAAGCAATGTTTTTTGGGCTCTAAATGTCGCTTTTAGATGGACTTCATATGATAAAGCTAGGTCTTCTCCCTATATTTAATCCTCTATATCCCATGGAGCTTGACCTCAAGCCCAAACTTATTTGACAATAATTTGTATACGTCAAGTGACTTGTACTTCAAAAAGAATTTTCTTGAAATTGATCTCAAATCATTCCATCGAGCTTAAGGCCTTAGTAGGCCAAGCTTGACAAAGAAGTTGTGTTGGATCAACCTTTGAACCATTTCTATAAGAATCAAGTTTTAGTGATAAACCTAAATTCCACTTTTGAGGCCTCTTGATTCTTCCAATATCTATGTTGATTGTCATAGAGGTCAAGTAGGACACTAATACCATTTATATGATGTGTTTTTGCTAGGAACTAGGATAATGGTGAACATATTTCCCCATGAAGAACCACTAGGGACCAACACATATGTGTTAAGAAAAAGATAAGGGGACAATAAATTATAAATGAATATGGAAATAAAACATAGAATAACACAATACGAAGGAGACATTAATTTACATGGTTCACCTGATTTTGGCTACATCCATAGAGAAACAACTAGTCCTTCCTTTTATTATGTCTAGAAAAATAAAGGGATACAACCTATAGCACATTTGTTGCAACCTCCTATCCACTTTCTCATGGTCTCCCCTCTTAGTTACAATGCTCTCTCACTAATACACAACCACAATATGGTTCCCTCGTAAAAAGAGGGTTTCCTTCTAGGTAAAAAACCATAACATAACTTCTATTGTCAAATCTATGACCTCATGATGAATGGTCTAGATTGACTATGAAATTACAATATTTAACAAGGCACATTTTCCACAAATTTCTCTTCACAACCCCTGCCATATGGGGCTCCAAAATATTGTTTCCATCTCCCTCGCAACAATAGTGGGTGGGGGGCAAGTACAAGATCCCCTGACACACACACACACCAATCAAGAAATGGGATCAAAATGTGGTTAAAAGAAAGAGCTATGAATAAGGAAGACAATCAGGCTCCACAACCAACAATATGGTAGTCATTGAAAGAAAACCTTGCTCTAAGAGAGTCACATTTCCACACTAGGATATGTTTCATGGCCTCCCAAGCCTTTCAAATCCTTTTGGTTACAAAGGTTTGTTTCACCTAAACATGTGTTGGAATATTCCAACATATTTCAAAGATTAGATTACTCCATATATTATAACCAAATGGGGCTCCCAAGGTGATGCAATTCCTAACTAGGCCCTTCCATGCTTCTTCCCTTTTATAGCTTTATGACCCATTTGGGACAAAGAGATTGGGCTTGAGTCTAGTTGGCAAGAATACCCAAACCACCTTTCTCCTTGAGGGTGTAATGAAGTCTCTAACAAACTCTATATGATCCATAAATAGTAGGCCTTTGGCCCATCCATCTAGCCAACATGGATCTTTCTACGTAGAATGAAAAGTTAATGTCTCTACAATCACTCTCAAATTAAGTTAAAGCTTCTCAATATGTATTCATTAGCCAAGATGAATGGCTCTATTTAAAATTGATTTCAAGGCTTGGCTTTATTTGCTTTGTGGTGCCAAATCCAATGCTCATTAAAGTAGCAAGTCAACTCTATTTTGTGTGTGTTAATTTTCGGCAACTCAATGAAAAATTCCAACTATTGGACTAGACTCCTCATTCTGAGAGGACCAATTTTGACTTTTGAAGCACTCAATTTGGACAAGGGAAAGTGTATTTTTTAGTTGAAGCCCACAATGTCACATTTGATCAGGTCGGCCCTAAAGAAAATTGCTCACCCTTGGAAGCCTATAAATACAAGTCAAGTGACCCTCATTTGGAGACCATCATCAAGCATATTCTTCTCTCTTCTTTGGATTGGTTCACACAGGTATGAAGTGAGTTTGTGGAATTTGGTTCGTACATGTCTGAGATTGTAGGGTCTGAAGCTAGCACGTGTGATTAGGATTTTTTGTTTCTAGACACAGGGTCGACACATGCATTTTTTGGTTATAACCGTAGGCACACATGCTCATTCATGTGGTTGGAGCAACTCAACCACATGCATAACTTTTCCTCCCTGCGGTTGGGATCTAGGGTTTCAGTTTGACAGTTGACCGTAGTTGACCATAGTTGATCGTAGATTGGGAAAGATAAATTTGATTGGTATTGTTGTTGGCATCATATTTCTAATAATATTTGGTTGATATTGTTGGATATTTTTGTATGGTGTCATTGTACTCTCTGCTAAACATTTAATGACAATCTAATAAAAGAATAATTACAAAGGGTTTTCCCCCTTTTGGGGTTTTTCCTTGGTCATTGACCAAATCTGGTCTTTCTTGTTGATGTGTTGATTGTTTCCTATTATCATTGCATTACTATTCTATCTTCAGTTACTATTGATTGATGAAAAGTATTAATTGTTATTGAAAGACTGTTAATTGAAGAATTGAATTGGGGTAAAGTAATTGAAACAACATTGAATAGTGTAAAAATTAACATGGTATCAGAGCTAAGGTAAAGGACAAGCCCAAAAGGAGACGAGAACTAGAGAAATCATCTTTGGAAAGTTGAACGAACCTATCTAATCAAGTCAATATGTCAACCTCTTACTTCAAGGAATTTGAGAAGCTTCACGACTCATCTAACTTCACTACATGGAAAACTAGGTTGGAAATCATAGTTGATGACTGTAACACCCTCCTCCCACATCTACCCAAGTAATTGACCAACTGGGGTAAATATGTGATAAGAGGCTACTATGATTGGATTAAACTTCCCATGTGACCTTAAGGAAGTGGAATCAACAGAAACACAACGTCATACAGACCTTCCACATAAGCTACATGACTCCTAGGAACCATTCCAACCACTCAGATAGCTAGCCCCTGTGTCCCACTGAATTTTTTTACCACTTGACATCTGGATGCCCTCATGTTATAGGCATGCCAACATTCAGGAGACTGTAGACGCTCTCATGACAAGGCATGCCAACATCCAGAGACTATTTTTCTCAGCGTTGTGCCAGCGTCCCTAGGATTTGAGCCACTTTTTCAGGTCCATAGCCCTGGTCACTGCCCAGAACTAAATGACGCCTTCAGAATGGTAATATAACAGGGAAACAATGGTGTAAAAGTAAATACTTGAACAAGCCCTTAACCAGACCCTACTAGCCATGACAGGAATTTCGTTAAACATATCACAAATATGTAATCTACGGGTGTAAACAACATATTTAAGCATAGGTATCTCATAGTTATCTGAGAATCGCTAAGAACCATTGTTCCCTCATATCAATTGTTGCATTATCATCTATTAGGTCATAGATACATTCTCCATTCATTTACAAGTAAAAACATGATGAGAGCCATACATAGCCATTGTCATAAAACACATACATAACCAGCATAATAGCAACAGAAATACCAATGAAATCACAACCATATAATCCATATATAAACCAGTATAATACTCATAGAAATACAAGGAGAAATAACCTCATATTGATGATGCAAAATCTAAACCTGGGATGGGACTACTAGGTTCCACCTGACCATAGAATGGTTGAGCCAAATCTCTCTTTGGCCATTTACCCCATGTCATATTCCAAGCATGAATGTGGGACTCAAACCAAAGAGCCAACTAGGGCATCCCGAGGCTAAACCACCTCACCCTCATCAATAGAAACCAGGCTTTACCATCCTGGATCACTAGGACAACACAATGAACATGTAATAACAGGCTTTACCACGATCTCCACCTGATCACTAGGCCAAACAAGCATGGATGCTAGTGGATTTCTCCACCTACACCGAGAGGAATTTTCCTGTCTCCTAATCTCTCAGGCTTTACCGCAATCCACACCACATCACTAGGCCCTAAACTGAGAACGAATCTCCAGGCTTTACCACATATCCCAACCCAATATTACTAGGCCCAATAGAGAGAAATACACCTCTTGGTTTTACCGTATATCCTGTCATTTACCGACAAGGATTCCTAGGCCCACCGAAGCAACACAATCTTCGCTTTACCGCAACCCATAGTCTGGCTAATGGGTTACTAGGCTAGTGTCTTTACCATGATTCACAATCTGGTTCAGTGACCACTAGGCCATGTGCTCTATCATTTGGAGATCCACCTCACTCAACTTCGAATCCATCCAGCAATCTAGCTCAACCAAACACATGAGAACCCCATCACACCATGGCTATTCGGAAATGGCAAGGCTACACTGAAAAAACTGTCACACCTAGAAAGACCCATGCCATAACATCAAAAGAACCACATGCAATACCATGCATGCCAAATCTAGCAAGGAAAATACGCGTGCAAAATGATACATGCAAAGGATGTTGTTCTAGATGCTTGGTCCTGCTCTTCCTTGCTTGCTCCTTCCTTCCTCTTGCCTTCTTTTCCTTTCTTGATCCAATGCCAAAATTCTCCAAGAAACTTTGTGTCCAAGAGTGTGAGAGAGAGAGAGAGAAAGAATAATGAGAGAGCTCCAAAACTGAACTGATCAAGCTTGCCAACTGATCCTTGGAATCCTTTTTATCAATCAGGCCTCTATTTTCTTCATTTTCCATTATTTTCCTTCATTTTCCTCCTCACATGCAACATGTGACCTTTCACCTTACTTTTCTCCTATTTTCCTTTATTTTCATAAATAAATGTGCCTCCCAAGCCTTATCCATTGCCTTTGCCAATTTCCTTTAGCCATAATAACTGATATGAACACCCACGAGGATGTCTTGCCCATCATTCAACTTGGAATACGTGTCCCATCATCATTGCCTTATATATATTTTTACATGGAATTTTCACTAGGGATGTTACAGAACCCTCCCACTTGGGGGAACAACGTCCTCAGTGTTCAATGACACCTATAACCATCAATACTGTTGAAAACAAAACATACTACCCATGGAGCTTTAGAACACAACTCATTGCAGTATTTACAATGACCATTGCTGAAACATGACAACCATACCATTTATTGGAGCTTTATAACATAGCTCATAACGATATTTACAATAATAACCACATATACTCATGCACATTTTCTTCACTCATCAAATAATCATACTGTCTATGGAGCTTTATAAATCCAACTCGATACAATATTTACAATAATACATAGATATACACATATGCACATTTTCTCAACCAACAAATAAAAGAATATTATGCACATATCAGTCAAGAAGGGAATCTAGAGGCTCACACCTCCACCCTCAAAAGTAGTACCAAGATTCACTTCCTTCCCAAGAAGTCCAAAATCCACTGCCATAGTGAAACTTCATCCAATGTCTAACGCTATAATCCTATGCCACTTGTCCTCTCAGCAAACAGTTACCGACTCATTGTTCCAGGGTGCACTCCCAACGTGCATTTGATTCCATATGGAAATTCTAATGACCAAAACAAATCCATCCTCGACCTTCCCTTCTCTGCTACACAGTCCCTTGGGAAATCTGGTCACCCCCTTCCATGCAGTCACTCACCTTCCAAGTTCCCTGACATCCCCTATCCCGGGAAATCCATCCCTTAGCAAGGCTTCCTTGCATCGGAAGGTTAAACAACTAAGGCATATACCTGCCTCAAACCATCATACCAGTCATAACATGCTCATGGAAATCAACGAACACTATTGGGTACCAGTGTCCCATAATGGCCCTACTCCTGAAGTGCTTTACCAGCATACTGTTGCATGTTCCAATTTCTTTCACTGCTACTACTAATTCTTGTAGTCAATTTCAACCACCCAATCAAACATTTTCATGCTTCCTGTACCAAGCACATAAATTCCATAAGATTTAAAATAAATTGAAATAAATTCACATCATACTTCATTGATAACTTGTCAATAAGGTACACTTGCAATCTTGTTTACTTCTTGTCACAACAAGTCAAACTAATTGTCTGATTAGATCATCATGGATAAACATATCACATCAGGTTAGCTCAAAACACAACCATCATAGATAAAATTCATAAATCACATGTAACCATCATACACTAGAATCATAGATCACATGTAATCATCATAGACCAGAATCATAAATCACATGCATAATAAAAATGAAATAAAATATTGATACTTATCCTTTAATCAATCCTTAGCTTCTACCTTTGTCCTTATCTTGTATGCACACCGGATTAGTTTCCATACCCAACAAACACCCAATGTCTTCTCCTCAACCATGTGCACATACACATAGTGTGCATCACACACATAAAACCACACACGGCATATAACACCATGCAATACATGCATCTACACCTGACACATGACACACACACCTACACCCAGTGTACAACACAACACAATACATGTGCCTACACTCAGTGTACACCACCACACAATCCATATACATACACAAAGTACAACATAACAAATACACATCACTATACCATGACTACACAATGCACATACATAGTACTGCATTCCCGCAACACATCATGTACAACATGCATACTATACCACATGTACACCAGTACCATATGTACAAAACTTACATAGTACCACATGTACACAGCACCACCTTCACAATGTGTGCACAACATCACATGTACATGACACCACTTGCATAATGTGTACACAATGCCACATGTACATCGTACCACATGTACAATGTGTACACAATGCTAGACGTACACAACACCACATACATGACATGTACATGACACCACATGTACACAACACCATATGCATGACATGTACATAGCACCACTCAAACACAACACCATATGTACAACACGTACATGACACCAAATGCTTACAACACCACTTGTACAATCATGCATACAACGCCATATGTACATAGTACCACTTGTACAATATGTACACAACACCATATGTACATAGCACTGCATATACAACATGTACATAGCACCCTATGTACACATCACTGCATATCCAACATGCACACATCACCATATGCACACAACACTGCATATTCATCATGCACACAGTACAATATGTACACAACACCACATATCCAACATGTACATAACACCATCTATGCCCAACACTGCATATGCAATATTCACACAACACTATCTATACCACCTTGTACATAACATTGCATAACAAACATGTACACACACTATATATACACCACACCGCATGTGTACAACATCACAGATGCAACATGTACAACATCTACAACATATGCACAATAGCAGTACCACACATTCAAAACCACATTGTCTCTACCAAGCAACCTTGCTTGAAATGTCTTTTCGCCATCCATGTGTATCCTAGCATGTTGCGCATCACACTATTTTTCATTTCGTTGATGTATATCTCAGCATTAGCCTGTCCATAACATAAACATAGACATATTATAATCACATAATATCAATTCATATCCACATGATACTTACCTTGTAGATATGTCAGGCTACTCTTCCCACTTGATTCCTCATGAGACCAAGAGCCTCATCATGCCATTCACTTGCATAAGCAATCATTTCTCCACAAGAATGATCCCTAACAACCCTATCAGATAGTGACATAGATACATAGATACATATACATAAACATTAGCATAAAACAATCATGATCCTGTCAGACAACGACACATATACATACATACATGTATGCATATATAGACATCAACATAATCATGATCACAACACAATTACCAGATATCATAAGGTCAAGGTTAAGAGAACTCCCCTTATCTGTGCACACCATGCACAACATTGAGAACAATCATTCCCAACATAGCCAAGGCATCTGACACCTCAGATCCATTTACTTCACCTTTCTTGTTACCTTTCTTATGATTGTACTGCCATTGTTCATTTACCCCAATGGACCCAACCAGTGCAACTGGTTGTCATACTCTTGCCTTCAACTGCCCTTATACATGCATCGAGCTTCATTTGTGTCTTACATGACATGTTGGGTACCACACATCTCTCCCCGAGCTCCATTAAATTTCCTCCTTCCCAACCAATTCCCAAGGCACTCAGAAAATAAAAGGCAAGAACATAAACAAACAAGAAGTGGACCATGAAAAAACAAAAGCAATACAACACCACAAACAAAGTGGCATGATCATGCACTAGACGCAAACAAAACCACAATCAAGCACAACAAATCATGAGGACCAAAATCACAAGACTAGCAACAAACGCCATGACTCAATCCCCATGGTTCCCATCACTTCCAAGGGGAAGCTCAACCTGAGCCTTCCTCAAGATTCCATGGCAACCTCTCTTGCTAGGCAACTCCTTGCATCACCCTACCATAAACACATAACTGTCAGTGCTTAAATAAACATAACAATACATTAGTTACCTTACCTTGTTGTGCCAAGCATGATGTCTCTCAATTGAATACATCCACATCATCTCTCAAGGGACTCCAATTCCCTTGACATATCTAGCTATAACTAGACACCAACTGCTATATCTATCAAATACATGTCCATGAATATATCACATACCCACATAATGTTAGACGAAATCAAGGTTAAGAAGACTTTCAGTATGCAAAGAACTCATTCGTTTGGGATTAGGGTTTTCAAGCATAGCCAAAGGAATTCTTGCCCAATTCCTTTCTTTTACCTTTTTACCTTATTGCAATTGAGGCTTACTATGTACTGTCACATCACCCAACTGTTAGTTATATAAACACATCAATTGTTACCTTGTCACGCTAATAACAAGCATGTTTCTTGCATATGTTTACACATGTCAGCCACATGTTCCAAATATCAAGACAATCATATCTATCAATTTGAAATCAACTTTTATCAAGACTAACAATCATGTCATAATCCATAGTCAACTCAAAGTCATTAGACATAATACTACAACTTTCACCTACTACAATCAAGTACATATCAACTATCTCAACACATATGTGTTAGTACAATCATCTTAAAACAAAATCATTTCGTCATGCAATCTTACAGACACATACTCATATCATGCAATTAATCAAACATTCAAACACTATAAACGTACCATGTTAGATAAATCAACTAGACGACATAATAGACACCAAACACTCAAACACCAAATAGATGACATAATCAAACATTCAGCATAAAGTAGACGACACAAGCAAGCTCATACCTTAATGTATCTCAAGGGAGGTTATCTTGTCTGCACAATCAGTCTAGTTAGCACGATATAACTTTACAACACATCAACTCAAGAACAAATAAGATCATGATATCCACAACAGTAACTAACTAACATGCTCATATCATAAGCTCATAAACATTTATATTTCATGCATAACAATCACATATGTATGATCAATCTAGATTAGTATGACATAATATCACAATGTATTAACTCATACCTGAATGTCATAACCCTAACCATTTGCATAGACCAATCCAACTTAGTATGATACATATAACATCAAGATCTTAATGTAATAACCCCAATCATCAAGTTACTAGCATATGACAACAACAAGTTAACCTATAACATACTCAACAACAACATATAACATATAACATAATCATAACAAGTTAATCAATAACATACTCATCAATAACATATAACATAACCATCAAGTTATCTAACATAAAACAACAATAGAGATGCATATAACCACATGTTACTATTATTCATGACTATCTGACACATGTGCATATGACTACACTAATCAACTAACATATAACATGTATGTAACCATAACATCGATAGAATGAAAGGTATACACATAACCATAATGCATATAACAATCCTTAACCTACATACATGCATGCCCAACATACAAACCTGCAAGATGACATGCTCCTGCCTCGAGGTCCAATGTTGCAACTTTACTTTAATGATAGGCATCTCCTGCTCTATCTCAGCCAACAAATCAACATCATGGTGACCTAAAATGCATACAATCACCTCACAATGCATGTTTGACCTATACATGCATAATTGTAACCATGGCAATGCACGCATAATAACATATGAACACTAACATGCATAACAAATGCATATATGACCATACACTCATGATGACACATCCCAATACAACACCATCAACCTTCACATGGCGACATCACTACAACCATGATCAACACCATGGAAATGCAACAAGCACATGGACTACAAGCATAGACAACACATATGCAACTGACATGAATGCATGACCAACACATCAGTCTGAGGGGTGAACCATGCTCTGATACCACTCTGTAACACCCTCCTCCCACATCTACCTAAGTAACCGGCAAATCAGGGTAAATATGTGATGAGATTGGATTCAACCTCCCATGTGTCATTAAGGAAGTAGAATCTACGGAAACACAACATACAGACCATCCACATCAACTACGAGACTCCTAGGAACCATTCCAACCACACAGGTAGCTAACCCTTGGGTTCCACTGAAGTTTTTAACCATTTGACCTCTGGATGCTCTCATGTTATAGGCCTACCAGCATCAAGGAGGCTCTGGATGCTATCGTGACAAGGCATGCTAGTGTCTAGGGACTATTTTTCTCAGTGTCGTGCCAGTGTCCCTGGGATTTGAGCCACGTTTTTAGGCCCAGAGCCCAGGTCACTGCCGAGAGTTGAATGACACCTTCAGAACATTAAGATAGCACAGAAACAATGATGCAAAAGTAAATACTTGAACAAGCCCTTAACCAGACCCCTACTAGCCATGACAAACATTTCTTCAAACATATCACAAATATGTATTCTACAAGTGTAAACAACATATTTAAGCATAGGGATCTCATAATTATCTGAGAATTGTTAAGAACCATTGTTCCCTCATATCAATTGTTGCATTATCATTTATTAGGTCATAGATACATTCTCCATTCATTTACAAGTAAAAACATGATGAGAGCCATACATAGCCACTGTCATAAAACACATACATAACCAACATAATAACAACAAAAATACCAATGAAATCACAATCATATGATCCACATATAAACCGGTATAATACTCATATAAATAGAAGGAGAAATAACCTCAAATTGATGATACAAAATCCAAACCTGGGATGGGACTACCATGTTCCACCCAACCATATAATGACTAAGAAAAATGTCTCTTTAGCCATTCACCCCCGTGCCATATTCCAAGCATGAATGTGGGACTCAAACAAAGAACCAACCAGGGCATCCTCAGGCTAAACCACCTCACCTACATCAATAGAAACTAGGCTTTACTGTAATCAATCCCAGATCACTAGGACAACACTATGAACATGTAATAACAAGCTTTACCATGATCCACCCGATCATTAGGCCAAACAAGCATGGATGCCACCGATTTCTCCACCTACACCACGAGGAATTTTCCTATCTCATAGTCTCTCAGGCTTTACTGCAATCCACACCACATCCCCAGGCCCTAAACTGAGACCCACTCTCCAGGATTTACCACATATCCCAACCCAGGATTACTAGGCCCAACGGAGAGCAATCTACCTTTTGGCTTTACTGTATATCATGTCATTCACTGGCAAGGATTCCTAGGTCCACTGAGGCAACACAATCCTAGCTCTAATGCAACCCACAATCTAGCTCAAGGGTTACTAGGCTAGTGGCTTTACCATGACCCATAGTCTGGTTCAGGGACCACTAGGCCATGTGCTCTATCATTTAGAGATCCACCTCACTTAGCTTTGAATCCATTGGCAATCCAGCTCAACTAAAACATGAGAATGCCATCACACCATGGCTATTCGAAAATGGCAAGGCTACGCTGAAAACACTGTCACACTTGAAAAAACCGTGCCATAATAGCAAAAGAACCACATGCAATACCATGCATTCCAAGTCTAGTAAGGAAAATACACATGCAAATTGATACCTGCAAAGAATGTTGTCGTAGTTGCTTGATCTTGTTCTTCCTTGCTTTCTCCTTCCTTCCTCTTGCCTTCTTTTCATTTTTTGATCCAATGCCAAAATGCTCCAAGAAACCCTAAGTGTCCAAGAGTGAGAGAGAGAGAGAGAGAGAGAGAGAGAGAAAATAATGAGAGAGCTCCAAAACTAAACTGACCAAGCTTGCCAACTGATCCTTAGAATCCTTTTTATCAATGAGGCCTCTATTTTCTTCTTTTTCCATTATTTTCCTTCATTTTCTTTCTCACATGCAACCTATGACCTTTTACATTAGTTTTCTCCTATTTTCCTTTATTTTCATAAATAAATGTGCCAAAAATGCCATTTTGCCTTTCCAAAGCCTTAGCCATTGCCTTTGTCAATTTCCTTTAGCCATAATAACTTAAATGAACACCAACTAGGATGTCTTGCCCACCATTCAGCTTGGAATATGTGTCCCATCACCGTGGCCTTATATATTTTTTACATGGAATTTTCACTACGGATGTTATAATGATAATGATGCTTTGGAATACCTTCAAGTAAAAATACTTGAGCCTCCGATGAATGCTTCTGTTGCTATCAAGAAAAAGTACAAGAAAGGTGAGTTAAAAGCAAAGAAAATTATATCTGATGGTATATAAGATCATTTACTTGCTTATGTTGGAAATTTGAATAAGATTAAGGATATGTATAATAAGTTGGTCGAAACATATGAATTCAACAATTTGAATGAAATAATCACCTTGAAAGATCAACTAAAAGACATGAATATGAATAAACGAGAGACTGTGCAATCCTATATCATGAGGATAGCTCATCTTAAAAATCAATTGCTGAGAGTTGGAGAAATTGTAACTGATAGGGAATTGGTGATTGTAACTCTTAGAGGTATCCCTCCTATTTGGGAAACCTTCATTACCACCATAAGAAATAACAACAGTTTTTTGTCATTTAATGAACTTGTTGGAAAGCTCACTCAAGAAGAATCCAAGATGATTTCAAGAGGGAGAATTCATAAGCATGGAGAAGAAGAACCTATTGCATTTGTTACTCAAGATAAGAAGAAAAGGGGAAAAGGAAGAACATCTGGTTCAAATAGGTCCTCTCCTAATTCAAGGGACTCTTATAGAAGATCAAGGGATGTAGAATGTTACAATTGTCACAAGTGTGGTCACTATGCCTGAGACTGTCCAAGAAAGAGAAATGCTCCAAGATCCAATCGAAGCTACAACAACAATAGGTATGATGATAGAAGAAGAAGCAATGATGGAAGAAGAAGTGATGATAAAAGAAGGCGAAATGATAGAAGAGAGAGAGACGATCAAAGAAGAAGAGATACTTTGGATGACCGTGAAGAAAGTTGTCGTCCTTAAAAGAAGTCAAGAAACTCTAGATATGAAAGTAATGTTGTTGCTAGCCAATCTGAATGCATTCTTATTTCAACCCTCTCTAGTTCTTCTCCTCTGGATTCATACAATAGCTGGCTAGTAGATAGTGGGGCTTTTAAGCACCTCATTAAGTATAAGGAATTCCTCTCAAATTTGGTTAAGCGGGAGACAAGTTTGAAGATTATTCTTGGGGACAAATCTATACATCCAATGATGGGCTTTGGTACTGTCAAATTTGATTTGGACTATGGAAAATCTATTTTTCTTCATGAAGTAATGTATGTTCTAGAATTGAAGAAGAACCTGATATCTATTTCTGCCTTGGAAGACCAAAGAATGAGAATAGCCTTTATTAATGGAAAGGTACTAACCTGGCCGAAGGAATCCCAGATGAAAGATGCCTTTATCTTGGGATCTAGAGTGGGAGGACTATATAGAGTCACTAGAAGACCTCTTCTAGCAACAATCTATGACACCAATCATCAAAGAGAGTTATGGCACCAGAGTAAAGAGAAGTCTAGGGGACCATTCCCCTCTAACAAGATCAAGATTAATGATAATTCTAAACAAAATGGAGTAGTTGCGAAAGATACTATGGCCGAAGAATCAATTATGAAGGATGGTGTATGGGATGGTGCATCTTCAAAATGGCTATGCAGAATGAAGTATGAAGAAAATGGTAGCATTAAAAGGTACAAGGAAGAAGCATGTGTTGAGCAGCCTCTGAGGTTTGATGTACAAGATAGGAAGACTCCCATTAGCAGATTGAAGAAAACATTATGTGGTTTGAAGCAAGCTCCCTGAGCCTATAACCAAATTGACAGTTACCTGGTGAAGTTTGGGTTCAAAATAAGTAGTTTTGTTTTGAACCTGCACTTTAAATTGGTCCAAGGTATGACTCCGATTTTGAATTTATATATTGATGATCTATTCCTAACAGCTAGTGAGCTTTCGATGATCAAGCATAATAAGTATTGTGGTCTAAGATATACTTCCAGATATGTGAGCCTATATGGATACATCAATGATGATTGGGCTAAAAGACTCCATCATACTTTGATTGATGAGCAGATTGTAGCATGGATTGATGTGACCCTCGCGAGTAAGGGTCCCGGATGATCGAGGACAATGAGACAACTATTCCCCCCTATTTGAGCTCCTAGGGTGAGGAATTGAGATGTAGGGCTCCTGGGGCTGAGGGATCTCTTAAAACTAGGGTATCACCCTTATATGTCACCCACAGGGTGGAAGATGTTGCTCCCCTATCTTGGTCTAGTAGAGTATACCCTAGTTGGCATCTGTCTTTCCCACCCATCTAGCCAATGGGTGTTGGCTTCTTGAGTTAGGTGCGATCCTTACCTTTTATGGTAAGTGGAATCTCACTCAAGCTAGATATGTAGGTGTTCTACCATTGACTCTTTAGGGTCATGTTGGGAAGATCAACAAATAATAGGATAGGTGTGATCCTTACCATTTATGGTAAGTGGTATACCTCCTATTATCACCAGGCAGTGGGATAAGCGTGATCCTTACCTCATAAGATAAGTGGAATCCCTCATATTATATATGGTTTCCTAGGTGGTAGAATTAGCTCCCCGCTAGCATAGTTTTCTAGTTCGTAGCATTGGCTCCCCACTGGTAGAGTTTCCCGGGTCATAGCATTAGCTCCCCGTTGGCAAAGATTTTTGGGTAGCAACATTGGCTTCCCACTGGCAGTGATTTCAGGTGGTAGAAGTGGCTCGTTGATGGATAAATGTTGGTATCTAAAGCTCCTCTATGATTCTTCTTCTTTAGATTTGAGAATGTTTCAATAAACAGAGTCGAGCAGAAATGGGATATGATATGATGACAAGAAACTTGCGATGATTACATGATGTAGTTGGAATTTCTCCATATCTAAGAAGGAGTGTTAATTTTTGGCAGCTCAGTGACAAATTTCAACTATTAGACTAGACTCCTTATTCTGAGAGGACCAATTTTTACTTTTGAAGCACTCAATTTGGATAAGGGAAAGTGTATTTTTGAGTTGAAGCCCAAAATGTCACATTTGATCAGGTTGGCCCTAAAGCAAATTGGTCACCCTTGGAAGCCTATAAATACAATTCAAGTGACCCTCATTTGGAGAGCATCATAAAGCATCTTATTCTCTCTGCTTTGGATTGGTTCGCACATGTCTGAAGTGGGTTCACGGAATTTGGTTTGTATAGGTCCGAGATTGCAGGGTTTGAAGCTCGCACATGTGAATAGGTTTTTTGGTTTCTAGCTGTAGGGTTGACACATACATTTTTTGGTTATAACCATAGGCACAAAGGCTCATGCATGTGTTTGGAGCATCTCAACCACACACATAACTCTTCCTCCTTATGGTCGGGATCTATGGTTTCAGTTGGGCAGTTGACTGCAGATTAGGAAAGCTAAATCTAATTAGTATTGTTGTTGGGATCATATTTTTGATATTATTTGGTTGATATTGTTGGATGTTTTTGTATGGCTTCATTATACTCTCTACTAAACATTTTATGACAATGTAATAGAAGAAGAATTACAAATGGCTTTCCCCCTTTTGGGGTTCTTCCCTGGTCATTGACCAAATTGGTGTCTCTTTTTGATGTGTTGATTGTCTCCTATTGTCATTGCATTACTGTTCTATCTTCATCTACTATCGATTGATGAAAAGTATCAATTTTTATTGAAATATTGCTAATTGAAGAATTGAATTGGCCTAAAGTAATTGAAACAACATAGAACATTGTAAAAATTAACAATGTGTTATGTCAACCAAATAATACACTATGTCTATTTAAGATTTCAAATCAAACATTGAACTAATCATATATCTTCCTATCGATAATACAATCAAGTAATAATAAGATGCAAAATACTTCATTCTTGTCACTCCAATTTCCATGTAAATGAGATATTTAACATGTGTTTACAATTATCTATACATATAAGGATGGTTGTAGAATATTAAACACAAACATGGTATTGAGGGAGAATTTCTTAAGTATGTGTTGCTTTCCAATATTGAAACATAGCTCAACAATGGTTGTAGGTAATCCCCTAGGTTTCTACAAAGTCACAAAGCAATTTTGGTTGTAGCTAATGATCAACATATAGCACAAACAAAATGATTGTGTCAATGACCAAGCAAATGGAGGGTTGGGCTATGGGTACCACCCATTGATTCTAGAAAGTAGAATGTAGTGACATGGATAATTAATTTGGTAAATAAATGTGTGGATGATACTATGAATTGAAAATTAAGTGAATTTCAAGTGAAGGATATTGTATATGGTCTCCTAGTAGTTTAATTGATGTCTAGTGAAGGGATCCAACATAGATTTTCAACAATATGTTTATAAACTTAATATTGGAATGGAAAAATTGGCCAATAGCTCTATTTATTGTGCCATAGATATCATATGGTTCTTAGATGTATGATTTGGTTACCAACCATTGTGGCCATCAAAAAAAATTTGGAAATTAATTGTCATCAATGAATAACATTTCTATTAAATGGAACATAATTGTACACTAGAACAAAGCAATCAACTAGAGTAACTCAATCACAAGTAATAAAACACATTAGGAAACAAAGATTAACTTAGAGAAACCTAAAGGAAAAACTCAAGGATTAAATCTTTGTACTTAGTATTTATTTCTTAGCTATTGCAAAATTACAATGGATTCTAACTCTCTATATCATTTACAATTACATCATATGAATTTTTATGCAGCATTACTTGTCATCTTTTCCAAATAACCCCTTCTTAGTTATTATCATGATTTTATAGGTATCATTGGCTATGTTGCCATTAGTTGGAATCATATACATGCATGTGTCTTTAACTTCCCAACTACAACACTCTTCTTTCTCTTCTTGCATTTTTTGGTAGTGGTCCAAATCAAGGGTCTCTTTTATTTGTCTTTCTTTTTAGTTTTTATTTTTTTGGTGATTACATTAGTATCATGACACTTTGGAAGCAAGTAGTATCTAGTTGATCTAGCATGGGGTCCTTTAGGCTTTCACCCTCATCCTACTATCTCGTCATTAACTTTCATAGCTATGGACTTAAATTATGTAGCAAACAATTCTAGTTTTCTTGAGTGTTTTCTATTGATCTAAGCCATTAACCATTCAATGTTTGTTTCAAGTCTATTTCAAATCATACCTCCCTATTGAGACACTTTTTGAACCCAAAATATTACAAGGAAATATGAGGGAACTTGGTTGCATTTGGTTCCTCTCATACCATTTGTTATTGGGAAAAGTGTCTATTTAGAACGACTCTATCCCACTAAGGTGTGACAGCTACCTTAGAAACAAACAGAGAATACTACTTTTGTATTCTTCTTTATGAGCTATAAACAAAGAGGAATAGGATGAACCACCCTGTGTCTTGCGCTAGTCCTTCGATCCAATCTCTCTCCTCTTTGACAGCTTCCAGCTACCTGCTCCCTTACTTGCCCAGCTTCACCAAGTACCTGTAAGATCATAGAAGAAAGAAACTATACAAAGACATGGGTTTATGTTCATAAATAACTTAGGATCAGATTTAAGTTAACCATACCAATGTAACAAGCATCAATGATACAAAAGCATGGAGAAGAAACTCAAATAGTTTTTATTGATATACAAGAAGATCCAGGAGGAGTTACAACCGATGATTCCTGACCCAGCATCAACCTCCCAGCAAAGAAGTCCCTTCTTCACCCCCAACAAAGCATAGATCACCCAATCCTCTGATTTGTATCTCAAAACCAACAGCAATTCCTTACAATGTGCAAAATTCCAGCCTCTAACCTCTGGGACGAGGGATCCATATATAGATGTATGCAAGGAGGATGAGTCAGCTCATGATTTGATTAGTGGCTTCTCTCTGTCAGTTCTTGCTTCCACTTGGAGACGGAAAGCCTCTTACTCATCCTTGGTCGAATTCAGTGAGGCAAGTGTCATTGGAGAAGATTCTGGAAGCTTCCATTGTCTCTCCACCTCGCGGAATGACACTACCATTTGTCATTTCCCGCTCAACGCACCCTGGTAGTGCATTTAGGTGCGTTGCAACGCACCTAGCTAGTGGACTTAGGTGCTATGCAACGCACTTAGCTAGTGGAGCAGCTGAAATGATCCTGTTTTGACTTATTCTGAGCAGTTTCTGGTGGAGAACTTCTGGGAGAAGCTGTAATTTTTTGACCTTGTTCCTTTAGGGGTTGGAACAACACTTTTAGGGACTTAGGAGCCCTTGGTTTATGGACATTTCATGCTTAGAGCTGTAAGGCACAAAAATGTCTATAACAGTTGCCCCCTAAAGTATGAGGCCGTTTATCAGGTGAAATGCTTTATTAGGAGGATCCGAAGTTCTTTCAATGCTGGGAGGAGACCTGTAATAAGATACAATACAATACATTATCTTCACACTGTTTTCATGATCTAGCTGAGGCGGGCATTCCCATGCTCAGCTTTATAAATTCATTTTCATGTACATAGGACAGACAATCGTCTGATGGTAGACTGATGATTCTGATAGAGCCATCATCCTTTTGGTAGGATGATTATCTGTGCTGCAATGCTGTACATTTCAATGTCTTTTATTTCCTGAATATATATCGCAGCCCGGATGGATGAAACTAGATCCGGGTCTTCAATATCGTCCGATCTTCACTCGAAGTACAAGTCGATCCATGTGAAAAATGTTTTGAAGTCGAACATGGAAAGACATCACTTGATTACCAGTCAATGATGTAAACTGTTAACAAGCGCAAGAGGAATCACCGATAATGATAATGATCCTCAAGGTACTGCAGTACAATTCACGTGGTGTGAATAAAGGACTTGGCGTCGAACACCACGCAAAATCTTTCGGTCGAAGGTCATTGATGTAGACCTGCCGCCGGAAGTGAGAAACTTGCCATTGAGGCATGCAAGCTTCAAAGTACTGAATGGGGTGTTCCTAGATCAACTTCTTGGATAATGAGCTGATGTCGACAAGAAGTGATCCGTCATAGGAGGGCCTTAATGAATCCCACATCAATGACACGGAACGGAGCAAATGACTTTGATGGAGGTGAAAACGATCTGATGATATATGGTTCAGGGTGGCGGTCATGAAAGAATGGAGTATAATGTATGGTAGTGGGCGGGAAACAGGTGGCCTTTCTGTATGACTTCTCTTGAACATGTCGGCGACACTTATGTGATGGATTGGTAGGATTAACCCCAAATGTGGATGGTATGGTGAGACCATGGCGATGTGACCGGTGAATGAAACAACCCAACCCGACTCGGGCACGGAGCGAAAGTGTCATGTTCAAGAGCGACTTGCTACCAATAAAGATTCTTTGAGTTTTCTTCCCAATTTTTCCCCAGTCATTGCTGACCAGTACCTCTTTATTTTTGTCAAGCTTGAGGAGGATAACATATGCTTGTTCTATAATTTTCCCTTCGGGCAAACCCATTGCTATGTTTTAACGAGCCTAGCGATGGTGAAACTCGTTCTCGTCTAAAGACAAGTTTGTCGCTATTAATCTTTTTAACGAGTCTAACGACAAAGATAACTCGGTCCTTTTCATTTTTAGAGAGTCTGAAAAGGTACGTAAAGGTAACTCCAAAATTCCTTTTTCGTCACCTAATCCCTTAAGTCCGAAAAGGTATAAAACAATACAGAAGGGATGAATTTTCGATTAGCTTTAACGAGCTGAACAAAACAAGCGCTCGATCTTTTTGTGCAATAATCCCTCAGGTCCAAAAAGATTAAAATCTAAAGGAGGGATAGCACTTCCTGTCGCTTTAACGAGCTGGAAGGCCAGAACTCAGCAATCTTTTCATATTTTACGAGTCAGAAAAGAGCTTAAAGAAGACTCGTCTTTTGAGGAACGAGTGATAAAATGGGTAGTAGCTGATTCCAGGCAAGGTTTGGAATTTTCCAATCACGGCAGTGTCACAAGGATGGCTAGTGAAATCACTCTTCGCAGCTGTTCCTCAAAATGGGTAAACAATCAATTGGAGGTGATGATCGGCCAATGGAAAAGTGGAGGTGACGGTGCAAACACGACCAAGGCTTTAATGGCTGAAGTGCTACATTCATGGTGGTTATTTACCAGGGAATAGTTCATTTTTTAACGAGCTTAAACGCGGGTGGAAACATTTGCTCATGTCTTATGTTTATTTTTTAACGAGCTTGAACTATGTGCTAAAACTGCTCGATGCGGGTTTATGTTTTAATGAGCTTGAACCCTGCAGTAACACTGCTCGTGGCGGGTTTATTTTTTAACGAGCTTGAACCCTGCAGTAACACTGCTCGTGATAAGTTTGCATGCCCCTAGCATAATAACGCAAATCGAGGTACATGCCCCCCAAGCTTCATTGCATTCAACTCGGTGGTTGGAATGAAGGTTTACCTTTGAGATTTGGATAGGGGAGTTGTTTCATTTTTTAATGAGGTTGACATAGTAAAAGAACTATCCTCATGACTCCTTGTTTCATTTTTTAACGAGGTTGACACGAGATAAGAACCATCCTCGAAATCCACCATATTTATAGTATTTGATAGAAAATCAAAAACTGATGGATGATTAAGGTTGCTAGAATAATCTTCGTGGTAATCCGGAAGATGGGAGCGATGGTGGTAATCTTCCCATGGTGCCTCTCCAAACATCATTGACTGATTGATTCCTTTGTCTGTAGAATGTACATGCGACCAAGGATCTGAAGAGGTACCATATTCCTTAGACCTATCTATCCAAACACTCGATGAGCATTGATTTGGGTTTGCCCCCCAGGCCAAGAAAATTGATTGCTACAATATTTCTATTATGGCGATGATCCATGCTGACAAAATGTTTAGGAGTCTTCCGAATCCATTAGATATAGAAGATTTCATACTGCAGGTTTCCACTGTGGCCACTTCCACCAAATTACTCGGAGGCGGTAGGGCAAAAGTACCCATTATGGCAGGGTCTTTTAGGAGGCCTACTCCAATATTTTGAAGCGAATGATTGCTTCCATGGATCATTGGAATGCTTCCCGTAACTTGTGAACTATTGGGGAGAAATGTTTGTTGGTCGATGATTGTAATTCCTCCTTGAAAGGGAAATGCAATCTTCCTGAAGTAGGTCGACACAACTGCGGCCATGGCATATATCCAGGGCCTTCCCAGTAGGATGTTGTAATCGAGGTTTCCGTCGATTACTTCAACATCAACTTCTACTGTTTTGCCCCCCAGTTCAACTTGCAAGTTACTTAAAATCCTATATGGAGTGTATGATCGTCCATCAAATGCTTTTAATGTCGTTGACGATTTTGACAAGGGTGGTGAGCCTAAATTTTTCCAGCAACTCATCGACATAATACATGTAGATGCCCCCTCATCAATAATTGTTCGATGAACAGTTTTGTTGAGGGCTTTCACTTGAATAAGGAAAGCTAGTTGAGCTGGTAACTAAGGGTCATATCCTTTATGATCAAAGGCCACAAGATTGGAATCCATTGGGCCAATCCCACCTATTGCTGATAATAAAGCTTGCTTTTGGGAGGGGCAATTTTGCGGTACCTCAAGTGTCGACATAGCGGACGGCGATTGAGCCAGGTCCTCTATTATATTATAATTCTGTGCTACTTTTGCACGAGGATTAAATGTCGATTTGTGTACTACTCCCTTTGGTGACTTTATCATTGGTTCAGGAATGATGGGTGGCACAACTTCAGTCAAAGTTGTTGTCGAACTACTAGGTTGTTCATTAGCCTTGTTATTCGACAGCTGTGGATTCCCGTAATCTTTATTCCTTGTCAAAGCATCACTTTGCTGCTTTGAGATAGACAACATAAGCACTTGGGATCGGGAAGCATTTTGATTAGCAACCAGTTTGGTTCCCGGGTTTGGAAACAGATCAATCAAAACTGCTGAGGTCTTTGAACTCTTAAAGAGTTTCTTAACTTCAGCTTTATGTCGACAATCTCTCGTCCGATGATCCTCATCGCATATATGACACCCCGTAGGGGGTTTCCTTCGCCCAAAAGGGTTTGCAGAAGCTTTTCCAGGAGATGACTCATCCTGCTTCCTTTTTCTCCCTTTCTTTTTCTTCTTGCCCCCTGGTTGCTTCAGTTGTTTGCCCTTGTCGGCCGACACGGCATTTACTTCCGAGGCAAGAAGTTCCTCATTTGCATTATGACTAGAAATCTTACAGGCCTTTTTAGATGTAGCCTTTGTCGATTTCATGTCTATTGCGCCAATCACGCCATCGCCGGCATGAGAGTCATTGTTTGATTTAGGAGGAGGAGGAACTGAGAATTCCGGTCTAGGGGCGTCAGGTATTTTATCGTAGAGCGTGCCGGACTGAGTGTAAATCAAGTCCAAATATTGCGCATGAGCGATAACTTGCTCTTCTGTGACGACTCCCCCTTTTGCCACATCTTCCGTGATGGAAGGCAGTAATGACTTAATAAACCATTCAGCTAAAAGCTGATCAGGAACATACGTTTTCACCATTCTACGACGACGTCGCCATTCATGTATATGATCAGATATGTGAGTGGCCGTCGTTTGTTTGAAGTTGGTAAGAAGTTCGGTTCCCGTTTCGTACCTTATCAGTAACTGAAAATGGGTTAAAAAGGTTGTGGCTAGGGTACTGAAGTTGTTGAATGAAGCTCTAGGCAATTTGATATACCATTTTGCTGCCGGACCAGTTAACGTCCTCTGAAAAAGGCGAAGCCTAATCGAATCATCGTTTAGGGTGTTTGATGAACACCACAGATGAAATGTCATCACATGATTTGACGGATCTTCATCCGGATTTCCATTAAATTTAGGAATATCTGACGGAAGTTTATGCGGAATCGCTGGCCACCAAGGGGCATAAGCAATTGGATCATTCGTCAGCCGGTTTAGATATGGTAATTCTAGAGTTGCTACAAAGGGCAACTGTTGATTCAGGTTAGGCGAAGCATACCCAGGATAAGATGGAATCGCCTGAGCAATGGGTCTTTGCATACCAGCATAATGTATTTGATGTTGGCAACTTTGACAAGGTTGATGGGCATAACCATTATAATATGGTTATTGATAACCGCTTTGGAAATGCGGTTGCCCATTACTTACAAAGACTTGTTGCTCAGGCCCTTGATATGATTGCTGGAATGGCGGTTGTTGAGATTGAACCAGCCCTGGTTGTTGGACCATTTGCTGTTGTCCAATACTGGATGATTGACCAAGATGAGGATTCATAGTACTTGTCTGAGCCTGAGGCGCTCCAGATAAGGAGGAACTAACCTAAGGTTGTGATTGAGTTGTTGAGACAAGAGGCTGTTGTATTGCAACCTGAGAAACTGGGGGTTGACATACAACAGGTAACTCTTGTACTTGCGATGCAGTCACCATAGCAGGTATAGTGGGAATATTCGACACAGGGTGGACTGGTTGCATTGAATATACAACCCTTGGTTGCTGAGGCAGTATTGGTACCCAACCGCTGGATGTAATTCCAGTTTGACCTGAACTTTGTTGTAAACTCCCATATGGTTGTTCTCCGGGAAGGAACAATGAAAAGGCATAGTGCCCTCCATATGGTGGAAATCCAGTACTTAAAGGGTAGATTGGCCTTTGAAGACACATTGGATCAACTTGTTGAGTTTCAACATAAGAAATACCAGATGATAATCCGGATGAAGAAATAGGAACTGACCATGTCGTCGAAACAGTCCCCGATTGGACTCCGGCTTGCTGTTGATAACTTGCCGAGACAGTTGGTATACCATCGAACATCGTTGGAGTAGCAGAAGGAGGCTCTGCCACTGCTGCATTGGATGACACAGTCCTGGATGTTGATGGTTGTTCAGACATATCTAGTCTATCCAAAAGATTTCCTAGCGATTCTACAAGAACTTGTGATGAAGGGAGACTAACTTCGAAGATCAACGAGGGAAAGGTGATGATTATTCTGTTTAAAATAAATTTTATACGCTTTGACACAACTTGTTTTTTCGATTTTTAAGAGTCGAGAAAAAACAAAAGATGACTCTAGTCGCCTTCGATTTTTAATGAGCCTGAAGTGACAAGTGCTCAGATGGACCTTTTCCGTTAAGGAGTCTGAAAAGGAATGAAAGGGACTGCTCTGGAGGTCTAGGTAGAGGGAGTACCAAACCAATCGCAAAACTGTAGAATACGTTTTACGGTACGGTGGTCAATCTTCCCGAATGCTATGTTCAGTGCATTGCGATCGATAGGGCGACAGACACGGCTTCCTATGGATAAAGGATTTAAGCCTATAGGGGTCTCCCAAAATATACTCGATGGTACGTGGGAGCACAAGTCCGTACTGGCACTTATCGTCTCAAAGTGGAGGAATCACCCAACCATCAGTGAGGACAACAGTTACCAGGTTTTACGATGCCGGAATACGTCTCTAGCCTAGACTTCTAAATGTTGTGCGTTAAGTTCCAAAGCGTTGTTAGATTCATTGAATTTATTTTAAGTTGATCTTTCTTATGAAGTTTGCCTTTTGGGTTCACCACGAGATGTAGATGTAATTCCTAAAATGCAATCTAAAGATGATAAACAAGCTTTTATCTCTTTTCAGCAATGAAAATCCTAGCTACTAGGGGAAAAGAAAGACACAATCTTTTCACAAAGAGCAAAGAGCACACTGTAAATGCACTTTCCTAAATCAAGCCAAATAGACTGTCAATATGCAAATGCACATACATGTATTTGTTTTTCACTTTCTTAATATTGATGCCTAAAAAGAAAGTTGATGTACAAATCTGAATTTGTTTTCAAGTGACAAACACAAACAAGCTTCTTTTCAAAATCAAAAGGTAGAGATGATTACGACACTTTATGATTTTGAAATAAATACTCGTTTCGACACTAGAAAGTCACAAATTCAAACCAAAGGCAAAAGTAAAAGCATAATCGACCATCAACAGCAAATAAAATTTCTCCTATGATCGAAATCGACACTTGCGACAGATCTGAATCAAAGGACGACAGTACGACTATTATACTTTTGCAATGGAAAACTGTAAACGACTCAACAAACACATAAAAACATCTACAGTTCTTTTGTACAACTGAGGCGGAATATCAGTAAGGAAAAGGGGTCTGAAACAGTCATATACTGATCACAGGCTGCAAAAATCAGAGACAAAACTGAAAAAATGAAGCAAAGAACCTCAGCTGCATAGGGCTAGGCTGATCAGCGCACCTGTTACACAGAGAAACTACATTGCAGCACAGGTAGCCATCTCGGGAAGTGCGTTGAAATGCAGAACCTCTTCACAGAGCCTGCGCTGGGGTAGAAACGAGAATTCTATCCGGGTTCTGGGTCACGGTTTGCAGTTTAATCTTTGGTTTTTGGCCGAGTAAAAGCAATCAGTAATGCACAATCAGAGGTGGATCTAAGGGGGGGTCTAAGAGCTATCACAAGGGCAATCAGTTAGTCTATGAATCAGATGTTCAAATCATAAACAGATCCAGTGAATGGATTGAAGTAGCAGATATCTACTTTGCATTTGTTAATGGCAAATGCAGTTCGATTGCTACTTATAAGTTTATGAAATAAACAACAAGAGAAACACAAACAAACTAATTAGACACGATCCCCAGCGGAGTCGCCATTTTGTTATCGGGAAAAGTGTCTATTTAGAACGACTCTATCCCACTAAGGTGTGACAGCTACCTTAGAAACAAACAGAGAAAACTACTTTTGTATTCTTCTTTATGAACTATAAACAAAGAGGAATAGGATGAACCAACCTGTGTCTTGCGCTAGTCCTTCGATCCAATCTCTCTCCTCTTTGACAGCTTCCAGCTACCTGCTCCCTTACTTGCCCAGCTTCACCAAGTACCTGTAAGATCACAGAAGAAAGAAACTATACAAAGACATGGGTTTATGTTCATAAATAACTTAGGATCAGATTTAAGTTAACCATACAAATGTAACAAGCATCAATGATACAAAAGCATGGAGAAGAAACTCAAATAGTTTTTATTGATATACAAGAAGATCCAAGAGGAGTTACAACCGATGATTCCTGACCTAGCATCAACCTCCCAGCAAAGAAGTCCCTTCTTCACCCCCAACAAAGCATAGATCACCCAATCCTCTGATTTGTATCTCAAAACCAACAGCAATTCCTTGCAATGTGCAAAATTCCAGCCTCTAACCTCTGGGATGAGGGATCCATATATAGATGTATGCAAGGAGGATGTGTCAGCTCATGATTTGATTAGTGGCTTCTCTCTGTTAGTTCTTGCTTCCACTTGGAGACTGAAAGCCTCTTACTCATCCTTGGTTGAATTCAGTGAGGCAAGTGTCATTGGAGAAGATTCTGGAAGCTTCCATTGTCTCTCCACCTCGCGGAATGACACTGCCATTTGTCATTTCCCGCTCAACGCACCCTGGTAGTGCATTTAGGTGCGTTGCAACGCACCTAGCTAGTGGACTTAGGTGCTATGCAACACACTTAGCTAGTGGAGCAGCTGAAATGATCCTGTTTTGACTTATTCTGAGCAGTTTCTGGTGGAGAACTTCTGGGAGAAGCTGTAATTTGTTGACCTTGTTCCTTTAAGGGTTGGAACAACACTTTTAGGGACTTAGGAGCCCTTGGTTTATGGACATTTCATGCTTAGTGCTGTAAGGCACAAAAATGTCTATAACACCATTTTTCCCTCGTTGATGTTTTTCCTTTGAGAATGCTTCACCATATCTCATGTCATCCTCTTTGAGTTTGCTATTCTTTTCTTTGCAAATTTGTATCCTCTTCCAATTCTTAAAGGATGTGTCGTGCAAATTCTTCTATGGTAGGAAGAACCTAATTTTGTTCTCCCCCATACAACATGGAAGGATAGAACAACCTTAAATACTCCATGTCCACCACTGATTTGATCAACATATATGGAGGAATTTTCAATCTAAATACATTCTCATTTACCTACTCAGTAATATTGGAAGGTTTGTATCTTAGTGGCTTGAGTTTCTTGGTTGCTCCTTGTATGCGTTTCTTGTAGAGGTAAAGTCACACCTTGTCTTTCACACAATTTGTGACATTCTTTGTACTAGTCATGTTTGACTCTATACTATTACTATATTTTCTCAAGGTACTACACTTTGAAGTGTATTTATCAAGTCCTTTCATGAACTTTCTTGCCCTTCTTGCTTCTCCTTGCACCTCTTTTGCCTCCTTTTTCTTCCCATATGTAATGTCAAAAGAAAGGGAGCTAAATAACCAAACAATTTTCAAAAGGTGATTTGTTTATGAATGAATGGAGAGCTAAGTTATAAAAGTGTTGAAAGTATACAAGTTTGGTAATCCAAATTTTACTCAAATGTGAGTAGATACCAACTCAACTCCTTTGTAACTTGTGATAGTCTTCTTGCAAGGAATGAGCATATACATATTATTGAACCAATTCACACTCAAGAATGGATAATTATGGCCACTCTGGGACATGGGAAAACCTCTAACAAATTCCATGGAGATGCTTTCCCAAGGTAGGTTTGGTACAAGTAGTGGCATGTATAAGCCAAGTTTCAATGTTAGGCCAAAGTGCTAAGAAAATGAAATATACTCTTGCATCCTTGGCCAATACATGTAATTTTGAAAAAAAAATTGGTTTCTTTGCCACACAAAAATACCTAGCCATCCTAGAAGTGTGAACTTTTCCCATCAGCTAAATCTTTATATCATATGGTATGCATAACTTTTCTAACTTGTACAACGACCTATTATGGATATGGTTTCATTCCCTTGTACATATACAATCAATATTTCCTTCAATTTCTAGTAAATTCCCTTGAAATATTCATATCTTTGATAATATTCAGCCAATAGAGCATGAATGAAGGACTCAAGTTGCATTATCATACCAATGGTTGTAACATTTTTCAATGGAGATCGTGAAAGCATGCCAACAAGCATGTTTGTAGCCCTTTTCTTACACTTAATCGATAGATGGAATTGTTTTAAGAATCCCATTCATTCGTAATTCCTAACTTGTTGCATTTTGTTTTGACTTTGTAGGTATAATAGATGTTGATAATTGATATGTATGATGGTCTCTTTCCCAAGAGAGAGTGCTTCCACTTCTTCACCTCTTGCATGATAACAAAGAGTTCTTTTTCATATGCGGGGTAGTCCAAAACCACTTCATGAAGCAATTTTGAATGATAACATATTAATATTCCTCCTTCCACAAAGACTATCCCCAGAGCATACTTACATCTATTTCCAATTTGAAAGGTTGTTGCACATTAGGTAGAACCATGAAATTGTTGATCTTCCTCTTAGTTCTTTGAAATATAGTTGTGGATTTTTGCAAAGGAAGCTTTTCATTTGTTAATCATGGTGTGAAAAGGTACAACTTATACTATTGAAAAGTTTGTTGTCAAGTTCCTCAAGTATTGAGATACTCCTATGAAGTTCCTTCCCTTTGTTAAGCTAATAGGAATGGGCCATTGGATGGTGACTACAATATTGTTGGTTTGATACATCAATTCTACTCCATTGATCATGTGTCCAAGATAAAAACAAGACTCTTTTCCAAATTGACATTTCTTCAAATTTGCGTTGAATTGATTTATTTTTAGTGTCTCTAGTAACCATGTCACATGTGAGAAGTGTTTTTTCCAATTATTGTTAAATATTAGTATGTCATATAGATATAATATTACAAAAGAGTCAATAATTGGATATAGCACCTCATTCATCAAGTGCATGAAATTTGTGTGTGCATCACATGAAACAAAAGGCATAACTAGCCATTCATACAAACCTAACCCAAAATGGTTCTTCACTAGAAAATATTTTGTAAATTTGTAGTAAGCATGTACATGGTTTTGTTTTTGAAAAGTTGAGAAATTATACTTGGAAGTTGAAATGAACAATTGATATGGTTGGCTTTTCAAAGGTAGTGCATTAAAAATGAAGGTTGTATATGGACAACAAGGAGTGTGGGAGGATGCCAAAAGAGATGCATTAAGAGAAGAAAAATGTGTTGATAAGATTAGGAAATTACAATCCATTTGCAAGTATGAAAGATGCTAAAGAAGTTGTATGAAAAATATAAGATCAGACATGATCAATATATAATAGAGAAGTCATTCAGAGTGGGAGACATAGTTTGATTTCAAGTGAACAAGGAAATACTACAGGGTTTTGGTAAGAAGATAAAGGTTTTGTGGTATGGTCCTTTTGATATATTTGAAGACATGGGAGATAATGCCTACAGACTCAATATACCCCCATACACGTGTATTTTCATAGTATTTTCAAACTAGATGATCCCTTCAGGTTGGATAAAGAAGAGGAGCAGGTCATACCTTCCATAAAGGACTTGGAACGAGATGCTCAGGTAGAATTGGCATAGGAAATCATTGTGTAGAAGATTTCAAAAACTAAAAAAATAGGGTAGCATGATCTTTGGAAGATTGGGTTAAAAAAACAAATTCTAGGCAAAGCAAAGTGGTACTCCAGGGAGAAGATGGAGGGAAAAATTTCTCATGTTATTTAGTAAAGATTTTGGGGACCAAAATCCTCCTTAAATGGGGAGGCACAATATATATTAGATAATTATATTGTTTTTCATATATCTTGATGTTTTTAGAGTGGAAAAAATTGAAGGAATCAAATCGCAAGGTCATTCTAAAAATAAGACCCATTTTCAAAATTGGGGTTTCAAACCTTCTAGAGCCATTTTGAGGCATAAAATAACATCTTTTGGGGTAATTTTTTTTCTAACTTTAGCTCAGACCCTTTAATGTTTATCTACTCTAAGAGACCTTTTAAATGATGCAAATGTCACATTAATTGAAGCTTGTATGCAAAATCTATTCCTCTCACAAGTTGACCTCCTGTGCTGACCACCATGATATGAGAGTATGCCACATCAAACCCTGTTAGACATGCATATGGTGCTAGAGACATGTTGACTTACAAGAATATTCTAGAAGGTCAAAAGTTGTAACTTTGATATGTGGTTGAGGAATTCAAAAGCATACCACTATATGGCTATTGTGTAATGTTAAATACCAAGTCACTAGGAGAAGGAGGGGTCCCATTTTGTGTCATTGTATTTGCTCCATAGGTGACCACAACATCCAGGAATGGGAAGTCAGAGAGAAAAAAAGAGGGATAAGATTCCATAGTATATTTACAAGCCACTGGTCTTAAGTAACTTCATGGAGAGCACCTCTTCTTTCTATTTGCATATCTCCATACTAGAGAAAGGAGAGCATAGTAGCCTCACCTTCTAATAATGTTTTCTCCAATATGGGTTTTTCTAAGGTGAATCTTATGTTTATTTTTGTATGGTGGGTGTGTGTGTACTTTTTTGTTCTCTATGTTTTTCATTCCAATTATTTCATACATTTAAGTATAAAACTAGTAATTAAAGAATATGAGATCTAAAGGAAATTAACCTTCATAATAAAGACTTCAGTATTTTATCATATCTATTGTAATGAGTTGTTCCAGTGGAATATCCATAATAGTTTATTGATCCAATTGGTATTATAGAATGGGTCTCTGATGGGTATTTGTATCCAAGAATCATTTTAAGAAAAACGTTGTAGAACCCTAGCCATGCCAACTAGTCTATTCACCATAACCCTTAAGATCTCATAGAAGAAAAATATGTGAGGATGGAAGCACAAGTTGTTGACATATATCATGATATCAACTTCCTCATGGCAACTCTAGTAAGAAAACTTGGATTGTTCGAAGAGGACAAAGGTTCTAACTTAGATATTGGATTAGAGGGGAAACTAAGAGATAATGAAGACCCATAAAAACAATTGAGGAAAGAGATCAAGATGAAACAACTGAGTTTGAGTGCCTTTAACCTTTCACAATCCCTATTTAATATAGAATTGAAAGTGGACATAAAGGCATACCGAGGTGAGATTTATGCATTAAAACTAAACCATTGGTTGCAACAACTAGAAGTTTATTTCAATGTTCACCATATAGATGAAGAACAAAATATATCATTTTCCATACTAAAGTTAGAGAGTCATGCTTTAACCTGGTCGAAAAGATATACACAATAACATAGGTTGGTGTTTAATCCACCATTAACTAGGTGGGAGGATTTCAAAACCATCATTAAGTCCCAATTCTACCCTACCAAATATGTGGAGGACCAATGGATCCAATTGCACTACTTCATGCAAATGAAAAATTATATAGGAGTACACTATAGAGTTCGAAATGATGGAAATCATGCTAGGTATTTCTCCCATGAACCTAAATGTATTGTTAGGTGTGGAGCTTGATTATCTTCTGTACTCAAAGGTTTCGGCTGGATGTATACCCCAGGAAGACTATACACCCCTCCATGCAAGGGGGTGCGGGGGGGACTTGTCCCCCCTGGGGGGGGGGGTCCGGGGGCTAGCGGGGGTTCGGGGGCAATGCCCCCAAGCTAAAAATAGATGTAAAATTGCCTTGTAAAAGTCTAGTAATTTCTAGTCAATCCGGGCTGTTCATTAGGCGGATGATCTGACGGTAGAAGTTATGTTTAATTTAGGGTTTTTTTTCCCTAGAAGGCAACCCCTCACTATATATGAGGGAATTGTATTGCATCTATGTATATCTGTATTCTAAGTGAGGAAGAGAGAGGAGATTGAGAGCGAAGAGGGTGTTACAACGGATCTGCTGTAGGTTGTATCTCTTCAGTTTGCTGGATAATATAATAAAAGAAGGACTGGCTGTTTCTTCGTGGATGTAGCCCAAACTGGGTGAACCACGTATATCTGTGTCTCTCTTGTTTTATGCGTTTTATGTGTTTATATTTCTGCAAATATTTTATGTGTTCCATTGCTCCATAATATATAATTTTCTAACAACTAGTATCAGAGTCGAAGGTCTATTTGGCTGATAAACTCGTAGGAGAGAAGGGTTCCTGGTTCGAGTGGGAGCAATGGTGGAAGATGGTAGGTTTAGGGTCGAAAAATTCAACGGCCAAAACTACTAGTTATGGAAGATGCAGATGGAAGATTATCTGTATCAGAAAGATCTGTACCTACCATTGAGCAGAAAGACAAAGAAGCCGACGAGTATGATAGACACAAAATGGGATATTCTGGACAGAAAGGCACTTGGAACATACGGCTGTGCCTAGCGGTGTCGGTAGCATTTAATATTTCAAAGGAAACGACAACACAAGGTTTAATGTTGGCATTGGCCAAACTATATGAAAAACCCTCGGCCTTAAATAAGGTATTTCTCATGAAGAGTTTATTTAATATGAAAATGTCAGAAGGTGGATTTGTTGCAGATCATTTAAATGATTTTAATACAGTTACAAGTCAATTAAGTTCTGTAGGGGTAAATTTTGATGATGAAGTTAGGGCTCTGTTATTTCTGTGCTCATTGCGAGAAAGTTGGAATGGTTTAGTTATGGTCACTAGTAACTCTATCTCTGGATATAGTAATTTAAAGTTTGATGATGTTGTTGGTGCACTCCTTAGCGAGGAAATGCGACGGAAAAGCTCCGGTGAGACATCAGGTAATGCTTTGACTGCAGAGACTAGGGGAAGAAAAATGGAAAGAGGAAAGAGCCTAGGATATCGCAGTAAGTCAAGAAAAGGCAGATTCAAGTCTAGATCGGGGATAGTGTGCTGGAAATGCGGGAATAAAGGACACCTGAAGAAAGACTGCAAGTCTTGGATGGGAAAAGAAGGAGATGCACAACAAGAAACTAATCATGAAGCGAATGTAACAGGTGATGTGTTGCAAGATGCTTTGATTCTCATTAGAAAATATTATTGATGCATGGGTGATAGATTCAGGGGCCTCATTCCATGCCACACCTGATAAGAAACATTTTCATGATTATGTTCAAGGAGATTTTGGACAAGTTCGATTGGGTGATGATAAACCCTGTAAAATCGTTGGAATGGGTACAATTTTCATAAAATAGCAAAATGGAAATTAGTGGCTATTGAAGAAGGTAAGGCATGTTCCAGATCTGAAGAAAATTTGATTTCAACAGGGAAGTTGGGAGGTGAAGGCTGCATAGCTACCTTCACAGATGAAACTTGGAAGGTCACTAAATGATCCCTGGTAATAGTGAAAGGAGAAAAGGTTGGTACATTGTTTTTATGCAATGGTATTTCTAATTCTGTTAATGCTTTAACCTCTACAGGAGAAGATACGGCATTGTGGCATCATAGGCTCGGGCACATGCGTGAGAAGGTGATGCAGATTCTTCGCTCAAGAAATTTGTTGATAGGTTTGAAGCATGTTGATTTAAAATTCTGTGAGAATTGTGTTTATGGAAAACAAAAGAGAGTCAGATTCCTTAGAGTTGGGAAAGAAAAGAAGATCGAAAAATTAGAGCTTGTGAATACAGATGTATGGGGACCTGCTCAGGTATCATCTCTTGGTGGCTCTCGTTATTATGTTACTTTTATTGATGATGCAACCAGAAAAACCTGGATCTCTTGTATTCGAAATAAATCTGATGTATTTGATACTTTCAAGAAATGGAAAGCTTTGGTTGAAAATGAGACAAGGAAAAGGTTGAAGTGTCTCAGATTAGATAATGGAGGTGAATATTGCAACAAAGAGTTTGATAGGTACTGTTCAGAGAATGGAATTCGTAGAGAGAAGACAGTTCCAGGAACACCACAAGAAAATGGTATGTCAGAAACGATGAACAAGACAATCATGAAGCGTGCAAGGTGCATGAGATTGCATGCAGGATTTCCTTTATAATTTTGGGCAAATGCTGTAGATATTATTGTTTATCTAATAAACAGAGGGCCTTCAAGTTCCTTAGATGGTGGTATTCCAGAGGAGGCATGGATAGGTAAAAAGGTAAACTACTCATTTTTAAAGACTTTTGGTTGTGAAGCTTTTGTCCACATTAACAAAGAAAATAGAACAAAGCTTGAGGCAAAATCAAAGAAATGTACCTTTATTGGATATGGTGTTAATGATTTTGGTTATCATTTACATGATTATGAAAATCACAAAATCATTAGGAGCAGAGATGTAATATTCAATGAAAAGGTCTTGTATAAGAATCAGTTGAAAGAAAAGAAACAAGAAAAAGAAAACAGAGAATACACAGTGTTTGATGATATCACAGGAAAAGTGATGGTGCTTGAAAATCATAATGATCAATAGCCAGAACAACAACCACAACAGAAACAAGCACTTCAAACACCTGAAAGTGGTGTTAGAAGATCTACCAAGATAATTAGACCCCCTAAACGATACTCTCCTTCATTATATTATGTATTGTTGACTGATTCTGGTGAACTAGAATGTTATGAAGAAGCAGTGTAGGTAGAAACTAGGAAGAAGTGGGAGCAAGCCGTGAAAGAAGAGATGGACTCCTTAGCACATAACCAGACTTGGGACTCAGTCAGGTTGCCTGCAAGTAAAACAACATTGCAGAATAAATGGGTTTACAGGCTGAAGGAAGAAGATGGAGGAAAACAAAGGTATAAAGCTAGACTTGTGGTGAAAGGGTTTGCACAGAAAAAGGGTATAGACTTTGATGAGATATTTTCTTCTTTTGTGAAAATGACTTCAATCAAAACTATTCTAATTCTAGTAGCTGCTGAAGATTTACATCTTGAGCAGTTAGATGTAAAGACAACCTTTCTCCATGGGGATTTGGAGGAAGAGATATATATGCAGCAGCCACAAGGATATGAGGTAAAAGGGAAGGAGAAACTAGTGTGCAGGTTGAAGAAGAGCTTGTATGGCTTAAAATAGGCTCCAAGGCAGTGGTATCTAAAATTTGACAGGTTTATGTTTGAACAAGGTTATACTAGGTGTCACTCTGATCATTGTGTTTATCTCAAAAGGAAAAATGATGGCAGCTATATTATATTGTTATTGTATGTAGATGACATGCTTGTTGCAGGTTCTAACTTTCAGGAGATAAATGTGCTCAAAAGAAAATTGGCAAACTCATTTGCAATGAAGGATTTGGGTGCTGCAAAACAAATCCTTGGTATGAGAATAACTAGAGACAGGAAGGATCGCAAATTAACATTGTCTCAAAGTGAGTACATAGAAAAGGTGTTGAAAAGGTTTAATATGCAGAATGCAAAAGCAGTTGGTATACCTTTGGCTAGCCATTTCAAATTAAGTAAGGAGGCGTGTCCCAAGGCTCAGGAAGAAATGGCTCATATGTCTAAAGTTCCATATGCATCAGCAGTTGGAAGCCTAATGTATGCAATGGTTTGCATAAGGCTTGATATTGCACATGTAGTGGGAGTTGTAAGCAGGTACATGAACAATCTAGGAAAAGAACATTGGATGGCAGTGAAGTGGATTCTCAGGTATTTGAGAGGTACCACAAATCAAGCATTATGCTTTGGTGGTTCAAACATTGCTTTACAGGGATATGTTGATGTAGATATGGCAGGTGACAGAGATAATAGGATGAGCATGACAGGATACGTATTTACTGTAGGTGGAACAACTGTCAGTTGGGTTTCAAAAATCCAAAGTGTTGCTGCACTTTCAATAACAGAAGCAGAGTATGTTGCTGCTACAGAGGCTAGTAAAGAAATGATTTGGTTACAAAGGTTTCTGGATGAATTGGGTAAGAAGTAGGAGTTGGGAAGGTTATACAGTGGTAGCCAGAGTGCCATACATCTTGAAAAGAACTCTACATTTCATTCCAAGACTAAACATATACAGCTCAAGTACCATTTCATACGGTCAGCATTGGAAGATGGACAGTTGAAGCTGGAAAGGATACACACTAGCCAGAATCCTGCAGATATGCTAATAAAATTTGTAACTAGGGAGAAACTGAGAATCTGCTCAGTTTCAATTGGTCTTCAAGTATAGTGAAGAAGATGAGAAACAACTAGGTCCAAAGTGGAGTCATTGTCTAGCAAATGAAGCAGCGGTGGAGTTGCTATAATCAGTCTCCAAGTGGGAGATTGTTAGGTGTGGAGCCTGATTATCTTTTGTATTCAAAGGTTTCGGCTGGATGTGTACCCCAGGAAGACTGTACACCCCTCCACGCAAGGGGGTGCGGGGGCCAGCGGTCCCTCGGCGGGGGTTCGGGGGTAGCGCCCCCGAAGCTAAAAATAGATGTAAAATTGCCTTGTAAAAGTCTAGTAATTTCTAGTCAATCTGGCCCGTTCATTAGGTGGATGATTTGACAGTAGAAGTTATGTTTAATTTATGGTTTTTTGCCGTACAAGGCAACCCCTCACTATATATGAGGGAATTGTATTGCGTCTATGTATATCTGTATTCTGAGTGAGGAAGAGAGAGAAGATTGAGAGCGAAGAGGGTGTTACAATGGATTTGCTGTAGGATGTATCTCTTCAATTTGCTGGATAATATAATAAAATAAGGACTGGCTGTTTCTCCGTGGACATAGCCCAAACTAGGTGAACCACGTATATCTGTGTCTCTCTTGTTTTATGCATTTTCTGTGTTTATATTTCTGCAATATTTTATGTGTTCCATTGCTCCGTAATATATAATTTTCTAACATGTACCTCTCAATTATCTAGGGGGTCTACATAACCATCTACAAAATAAAGTGATGCTTTTCAAGCCAAGTACAATAGACAAGGCATGTGTATAGGCACATTATGTAGAAATCATAGGCCACAAAAGGGCATCGAAGTGGTTCCAAGTAGAAAGAGCACTTGAAAGCTTCCAAGGAGGGAAAGAAGAAGTAGAAGTGGGGGAGGATAAGAAGACAACAACAATTGCAAATCAGTGAAAATATCCTAGCAACTATTATAACCATTGCAATATTGATGGTAACACTAAGGAAAAGTGCTAGAAACTCCATTTGGAGCTGAACTTGAAGAACCACAAGAAGGATGCACAAAAAAATAATATTCTAGCCATGGATTTGAGTAATTAGAAAAAGTATATCCTATGTGGATGAGAAGATTGTTTGCACATTAGTACAAAAGGAGGTGAATCCGAGTATCCTTCATCACCATGAAGATAAGAACATGGCCAAACTCTTCCACATCAAGATATAAGTCAAGAAAGCCAAAATAAACACTCTACTTGACTCCAGTTCACAAGCTAATCACATAGCAATGGATCTGGGTTGCAAGCTTGAATTGGAGGTTCACAATCATCTTAGCCCATATCCATTGGGATGGGTAAACAAATATGCATAAAACAAGGTAATGAAATAATGTAAGATCAAATTTGTTGTAATTATTGATTTTATTGATCTAGTGGAATTAGACATAATACCCTTTAACATATGTGGAGTAGTGTTTGGAAGCCCTTGCATGTATGTAAGGGAAGCAATCTTTATGTGGAGAGAAAACCAATATTGCCTAATCGAGGATGGGAAATCTTACATCATGAATGCACAAAAAGGTAGGTTGAAGTTCTCATTGTAAGTGCCATCCAAGCTAAGAAGTTGATTAGTTCCAGTAAGAAATAGTTTAGTGGAAAATTCACATTTCAAAACATTTCATCAATAATTTATTATGTAGTAGCGTGTCATAAAATAATGTGTATCATAACAAGAATGAAATTGTGCATCAATAAACCATCATCACATCAACACATGAGAACATCAACTTTTATGTGGAAACCATTGTAGAAGAAAACCATAAATTCTTTTTTTCTTCTTCAATTTGATTACATAGATTTGTAGGCACTAATATGTTGGAGGCGCCAACCCCCGAAAGAAAATTCGCAAGCACCAACTTGCTAGAGGCATCAACCCCTGAAATGTGCAAGAATCCACTTGAAATATACTACAACACGATTGAGGCACCATCCTCGGTGGAAGAACCTACCTCCTTCTTCAACATGGTGTTGACCAATTTTCACAATATTTCAAATTGGATCCACATGCATCATAAATAATATAGATCTTCAAAAAATGATCATGTTAGAATTTTAGCAAGAAAAGGCTTCATTTTATGTGTGCCTTAGTCAAATGGAGAAATTCAATTTCCCACATCAATAGGATGACTTGGATTGCAGTTAGCTAGAGTGACATGGCTTTATATCCTAGTTAAATCAGTAAATTTGAGTTTGTAGGCTAGAAGTAGAGTTGTGCATGAGTTGATTTCTAATATCTAGCAATCTAGTGGAGTTATTGTTAGTTAAACTTAGTTATATTAGCTCTAGTCGTTAGTAGAGACAATAGGAGCTTAGTTGAGCAGTTATAATAGTTGTTAATTCACTGATCTCTCAGTGAACTGATCAATTTACCAAAAATACATGCATGGTAGTTGACTGGAGGAAAAAGGCATCAATGTATTTATTATTGTAAATTGGAGAGTGTATACAATTTGTATGCAACATGTGAGGCTTTCCTCTTGGGAATTGCGTAAGAAAATAAGGGCTTCTCCTATTCTTTAGGAGTCAATTTCCTCAGGAATTGTGCAAGGAAATAGGAGAAGTAGGAGGCCAAGAATTGGTTAAGTATTTTGTAAAACAGTAGTAGGAGGAAGAGATCAATATTGCAGTGCAGGTTGTGCTTCAGGATTGAAGTTGTCATTGTAATATATCATTTTTCTCATCTGATATAAGATAATCAAAGGAAGGAATTTTCCTAGTTGGGCTCCCTAGTAAAATCATTGTGTTCTTGGTGAATCGTTTCATGTAATTGCATGTGTTTCTATTGTGTGTTTTCCTTTCTGTGGAATTGTAGAATAAATTTGTATCTCTTGTTTTTGTTTTGAACTCATTAGCAGTAGAAAATTTATTTCCATTTCTACATGGTATCAGAGCTCCAAAAGACTACATAGAAACCTTGTTCTAGATTTTCTCTCAGAGAAATTTTGATTTGTAGAGTTTTTGGTGCATATTCTCTTCAGTGCAGGAAAAATGTCTTTCAATGGATTAAGGCTTGAGTATGCATTAGAGGGAACCTCGAATTTTGTGCTTGGAAAGATAGGATGGAAGCTATCCTAGATGACAATGGAGTATGAGAACATACAAAAAATGATATTTCAAATCCGGTAAGCATCAGATGCACAAGTAGTTGCTTAGTGGAAGAAAGACACATCAAAATCTAGGAGGATTACTCTGGAGGGTGTCAGAGATCAAGTGGTTTCAAACTTGCACGGAAAGGAAACTCCTTTTTGCAATGTGGAAAACCCTAACAGAGTTATTCAAAGGAAACAATGATTTTAGGAAATTGGCATTGAAAGGTAAGCTCAGGAAACTTTGAATGCAGAAAAATGAAACCATTGTTGAGTACCTATCTAGATTAACTCAGGTCATAAATGGACTTGGAGGATGAGGAGAAAATGTGCCATCATATGAACTTGTGAGCTTAGCACTCCTTGTTCTTTTGAAATCCTAGCACAACTATCAAGATCTAGTTAATGGAGGATACAAGCTTCCAAATTGCGAGAGACTTTGGTCTAATTTGGTGCAGAAGGAGATTAGAAGAAGCACTGGAGATGGTGTCACATCCAGATTTGATGATGAAGAAGAGTGTGTTGTAGTTGGTAAATGAAAGAATGCTAAAGGAAAGAAGGCCCAAGGTGAGGTATAATTTGACCAGATCCATGGAAAGAAGAAATAACTCAGTAAAATTAAATGCTTTCACTGCCATGAGCATGGACACTATGCAACCAAGTGTCCAGACAAGAAATCCAGTAAGGAGCCTACAACAGGAGTAGGAGGAGATGCTCTCACATCACAATTTGAATTGGATTTCACCCTCATTGCTTGCATGGAAAGCATAATAAGAGGGAGGGAATGGTACCTAGAATTTGGTGCTTCATATCATATGTTCTTCAGAGCCTAGAGGAGAAGGATGTACAAATACACATAGATCTTGGAGATGATGAAGGTATAGTACCAAAGGGATCGGCACTAACACCTTTAAGAGGGATTTAGACTCCCATCTTCATTTGAAGGATGTAATGTTTTTTATGGGTCTAAAGAAAAATTTAGCTTTTGTAGCTATACTTGAAGACTGCGGATATGATGTGATATTTAGTAAAGGGGAGGATTTTCTGAAAACTGTTTCTACTGGACAAATAAAAAAAATTGGCGTTAGATTTAAAAACATCTACAAGCTAGAGGTAGATTTTTCCATGCATGCAGCTATACCTCTAGGAGTGAGGTGGGTTGATGTAGAGCCTTAGTCCCAGAGTTGCAAAGATTTGGGCAAGATCCATAGGAGAGCAACAATAGTTGTAGAATAATTTTCTCATGGATCATTACCCTTGCTACAAGGGCCCACAATATTCAGTAGCAGAAGGATCAATGTTAGTTGATGCAGTAAGATCTTGAGCGATAATTATAGGCTAGTAGAAGTTAGAGACTCAAGAGACAATTGCAGCTAAGAGACATAGTTGATTCAATATTTTGGATGCTTCCTAGATGTAGTTGTTGCAGTATCAATATAAATAGTGAGAGGGAGTGTTAATCGTGTTACAATACATTCCTACACTGCAGCAGGATTGGGGTTGTGCATAACCATTTTCTTGCTAAGAGGGAGTGTTAGAATTGTAGCAAGAAAAGGCTTCATTTGACTTGGACCTTAGTCAAACGAAGAAATTCGATTTCCATAAAAGCAGGATGACTTGATTGGAGTTAGCTAGAGTGGCATGGCTTTGTATCCTAGTTAAATCAGTAAATTCGAGTTTGTAGGCTAGAAGTAGAGTTGTGCATGAGTTGATTGCTAAGACCTAGCAATCTAGTGGAGTTATTATTAGTTAAACTCAATTATCTGAGCTCTAGTCATTAGTAGAGTCCGTAGGAGTTCATTTGAGTAGTTATAACAATTATTAACTCACTGATCTCTTAGTTAACTGATCAATTTACTAAAAATAGCCCTAGTCAAGCATGGAATTCAAATTTCCTAGTTGAGTGGAGGAAAAATGCATGAATATATTTATTATTGTATACTATAGAGCATATACAATTTGTATGCAATAGGTGAGGCTTTCCTCTTGGGAATTGTGCAAGCAAATAAGGGCTTCTCCTATTCTTTAGAATCCAATTTCGTCAGGAATTGTGCAAGGAAATAGAAGGAGCAGGAGGCCAAGAATTTGCTAGTTATTTTGCAAAGCAATAACGGGAGGAGGTTGTGCAGGTTGTGCTTCGAGATTGAAGTTGTCATTATAATAGATCATTTTTTCTCATCTAATATAATAAAATTAGAGGAGGGGTTTTTCCTAGTTGGGTTCCCCAGTAAAATCATTGTGTTCTTGGTGGTTGAATGGTTGCATGTAATAGCATGTGTTTCTATTATGTGTTTTCCTTTCCACATAATTGTAGAAAAAATTTGTGTCTCTTGCTTTCAGTTAATTCATTAGCAGTAGCAAATTTATTTCCATTTATACACATGTTACTGTTATCACAATGTTGTCATAACCTTGTTCATCAATCTATAATCAATGTTGTCAAACATTGTTCATCAAGTTGTAATTAATGTTATCAACAACTAGTTCATCAATTTGTCATCAACCTGTTCATCACAACAACCAAATCATCAATCTGGTACCATGAAACCTTTCTAACGTCCTGATTTGGTCTTACATAGAAAACCTTCTCAAAAATCTTGAAATCTATTCATAACCTCTAAAAAAAGAAATATAGTTTTACTGTATCAAAAATGCATCTTCATGGCTCTTCATAAACCCTTGAAAAATCACATCTAAATTATGATCATCCCTCTCTTCCAGAATTCAATCTGGCTTCAATATCATTCCAAAAAAACATATAAAACCACATGAAAATCAATTGTTTTATAAGAAAAAGATATTGGGTGCATTATACAAAACAACCCTTTATGCATTCTACATAATGTCATTTTAAGGCTTTAAAAAATTGTTCAAATAAGAGTGCCTATAACCTTGTAAAAACAAAAATTTGGAATATATCCAAACTTGATTCGCTAACCTCCCACATACAAGCCATGTGATATCCCAATTCCATTGCTCATATTCCTTGCTTAGATTAATATATCAATGGTCTCATAAATGCCAGTTTGTTGGATCAACTATGAAAAGGATGTCACTGACATGAGCTTGTCAATGATATGTATCATTTCGAAACCACAATGAAACCAAACCAATAAGCCTCGATGACATAGTATGCCCTTGGTCAGACTCGACCACAAAACCTCAAATCGAAACTCCTTCACTTTTGTTAATGTTTAAGTGAAAGATTATGGATACTTTACCCATGTGACTACACCTTGTTGACCATATGACTTTAACCTTACAACCTTATCCCCTATCTCATATGCCACGATCCTTTGGTCCTAACCCCTTAAGCCATGTGACCTGATCCTTGGGGGTCATGGTCATCCTTGTGCTAATGTCAGCATGATCTCATCGTGCCAGATGGCAGCCCATGAGAGGTGCCATGTGTCACTTGAAATAAGGCCTGTTGGTCACTCAAAAATACGAACTATACCTGCCATGTGGCATTCATCTATACTCCCACATCACTCTGTTGATGTCATCATGATGACATGTCATGCTAGATCATTGTTACCTATCACACCATCCTTTGTTACCATTTTATCATATTTGAGCCTATCACAAGCTTCCACATGTCACTGTAATACCATATGGATCTGCCACCCCATCATCCTTGACAAAGGTACCACATGGCACTTACACATCATCGCCTTCTTGCCATGTCATACTCCACTGCCACATCACCATTTTAGGCCAACCACAAATCAACCTTGCCATTCTTGAGCCATCACATCATCATTGTATGCCATGTCATCATCCTTTAGTCTACCACGTGTCACTACCATTTGTCCAATCATATATTGCCACTTATATATCCACTGTATTCTTTCCATGTGTCAACATTTCATTAGTTGTTATGCAACCGGCTCATAAAATAGAAGAAAAGATAGATCAATGCCTTCAAAATCAACCTCTTCGAGGGGGAACCTCCTTTACATTACACAAATGAACAATTCTTAGATGATTGAAATGAAAAGACCTCCTTTCTATATATAGGAGTCTAAGGGGTCCCAATACAATCAGAGCCTACATAACAATAATACTGTAGGGGCACAAAAATAACAATAGTGGGCTTCTATGGGGCACAATAATAAAAACATGGGGACTATAAGGGTACAATAATACAATAAGGGGGTTGCACTAATAACAATAGGGGGTTACACTAGTACTATAAGGACCTAACATGCCCCTCTCCTTCAAAAAGTGTTGTCCTTAATGCTTGAGTAGTTCTGGATGCTTTTGTATAAAATTCTCATCCTCCCCTGTGGAATATTCAGTGGGTAAGTTCTTCCACTTGATGAGATACTTTGAAATTGATCGATTTCGCAGTTGTCGATTTCTTGTTTCTGTGACTGCTTCAGGTTTCAATATGATTTTTCCTTCCTTGTCAAGTTTTGGCAATATTGTTTGAACTAGGATCTTGTCATTAGGGAAGGTTGCCATTTCTTAAGTGCATGTAGTATTGCCAACATTTCCTTCTCATAAATAGCTTTGTGTAAATACTTTCCTTTGATTGCATGACTTTCGAATGAAATGGGTCTTTCTTCTTGCATTAAAACATCACCAATTCCATTTCCTGAGGTATCACATTCCATAATAAAGGTTTTTGTGAAGTTCGATGTAGCTAAGATCGGTGCTTGGCACATTGACTCTATAAGATTTTCAAAGGCCTTCGTTGCTTTTGGAGTCCATGCAAATGCATATTTCTACAATAATATTGTTAGAGGTGTTGCTATTCTCCCATAATTCTTAAAAAAACTTGCGATAATACCCTGTCAACCTGGGAAATCCTCGCAAATTCTTTATGGATGTGGGGATTTTCCATTCCTTAATGGATTTAATATTGTTAGGGTCTACCTTAACAACGTCATGAGATACAATATGAACCAGATATTCCACCTCTTGTACTCCAAAGAAACATTTGGAGCTTTTTCCATATAATTGTTTCTCCTCCAATAGTTTGAGCACCATGTCAACATGTTGAACATGATCCTTCCAAGACTTGCTGTAGATTAGTATATCATCAAAAAATACTAACACAAATTTTCTAAGGAAGAGTTTGAAAATGGAATTCATCAAACCTTGAAATGTAGAAGGTGCATTGGTAAGGCCAAAAGGCATGACCAAAAATTCATAATGACCGTCATGAGTTCTAAATGTTGGTTTCAGAATGTCTTCAATCTTCATTTTGATTTGATGATATCCTAAATGAAGATCCAACTTGGTGAAGTAAATTGATCCATGCAATTCATCAAATAATTCATCAACGATAGGAATGGGAAATTTATATTTAATAGTGAGCTTGTTGAGCTCCCTATAATCAGACACATGTGCCAAGACCCATCCTTCTTGTGCACCAATACTACTGGAGTAGAGAAAGAACTTTGACTAGGTTGAATTATACCAGCCTGTAGCATTTCTGCAACCATACTTTCAATTTCACTATTTTGGGAATAGGGATATTTGTAGGGCTTGATGTTTGGAGGAACACTTCCTGGAATCAAATGAATAGCATGATCATGATCGCGAATAAGTGGGAGGTCTTTGGGAGTCTCAAATACCATGGAATGATTTTCCAAGATTTTTTGGAGATCTGGAGAAATAGATGATTTATATGTGGGAACCTCTAGCAAACATAATTGTGAAATTACACCTCGTTGTTCTTTCTTTAGAAGAATTTTCATTCTATTAGAGCTAATTATATTTCTTAGTTTCCCTATGATACCCATTAATTCAAATTCCTTTCCTTCCAAAAAAAATTTCATGAAAAGTTCTTGAAAATTAAAGGCTATTGTATCCAAGGATTGTAGCCATTGGACTCCTAGTACAACATAAGCACCATCCATTGGAATGGAAAGAATTGGGCTATTCAATACATTTTCTCCCATGGATATCTTGATATTATGGCACTTTCCAGAGCAATTTATGGTTCCTCCTCTTGCAACCATCACTTGACACTCTAGTGCTAGATATAGGAAGCAATTCAATTCATTGGGTATCTTACAATGAATAAAATTATGGGTACTTGCTGAATCAATCAACACTATTACCTTATTCTTCTTGATATGTCCTTCTATATTAATAGTTTGAGAAGTGGTAATTTTGGCCAATGCATTACAAGATATGGTCGGATTCAATTCTTCTTTCTCTGGGGTTGGTTCCTGGTGTATATCATTTTCTTTTGACATTTCTTGATCCTTTTCTTCCTCCTCTTCACAATCCATGTAAAATAATTTCTTCTCAGCACACTTATGACATTTAGTGTATTTGCTATCACAACTTTAACAAAGGTAATTTTCTCCTTTTTCTTCCAATTGTTGTGGTGTCAACCTTGTAGGTTGTGGAAGGCTAGTAGCAACAATACTTCCATCTTTATAATTGTGAGTGGTAGGATTTCTTTTTGCCAATTTTTCTTGTGAACCTAAATGCCTTCTCCAATGAATCAGGTTCCCAAAGATGAACCTCATGTTGAATGTTATCCTTTAAAGTCCCTATGAAGACATCAATCCTATGCTTCTATGGAATATCATTTACCCTTATATTCAGAAGTCCTCAATGTGCTTTTCCATTGAACCCTTTTGTTTGAGATTTATCAATTGGCTAGAGAAGGTGTTGCTCTTTGTATCTTCATAATGTTCTATCATTTCCTCCATGAAAATTGACCAAGTGACAAGTGGTTTACGAGAACAAAGCCCTTTATACCACAAAAATTGATTCAGTTCTAAATATAAAGATGCAATACGTACCTTTTGTAACAGTTGCACATCATGTAGATCAAAATATTTCTCCATCTGAAGTATCCATGTTATGGGATCCTTGCTATCAAACTTCCTCATATTGATATTTTGAATATGGTGGGTTTTCAATTCAATGTTAGATTCTAGGAAATAATGATTAACATTTATTTTTTTCTCATCACGAGTTTTGTTTACTACCTTTTCATCATTAGGAGTCCTTTCTTGTAGCAGCTTTGTCTCACCTTCCTTCAAACCTTCCATATCTTTCTTCAAATCTTCCATGCCTTTCTTCAAATATGCTTTCCTACCATCGATATTAGCTTCCATGGAACATATAAAACTACTTAGCTTAACTTCGATCGCATATCCAATTTTTCTTATTAGGTGTTTCTATTTTCTTGATTCAAGTAATTCATTTCCTTGCTTTTAGCTGCTCGACCATGAATTTGTTCTACCTTTGAAATTTTGGATCTCCAAGGTTTGAAATTGCGACTTGCCGTATCCCTCTGTGTCCTCTTTCCAATGCCACCAGTCTGATTGAAATTTTGATTCTCCAAGAAAGAGTTATGCCCAATATCCCAAGATGGTCTGATTATATACTTTTTCAGTAGAGCAAACTTGTACTACATGCCATGTGTCACTGTTTCAACCTTCGGACCTAAAAAACATACACATAAAATTACAGTCTATCTGCTTTCTATAAATTTTTACGAAATTTCAATCTAATGCCCAGAGAGAAAGTTATGATGATTTTCCCAAGGTCACTTGTTTGGGATGTAATTCGGGAGCCTGCAGAAGCCTTAAATGTCTTGGACTGTATCTCTGAAAATATAGTGAAATGAGATCTTAAATTAGGATCCAAGCTTCACTAAGATTTCCTCTCAAATGGGTTTTAATTCCAGAGTCTGAGTCTTCGTAGAAAACAAATTATAGCGCAAATTCCATGATGACTTGTTTGAGATGGAATTCTAGATCTTGAAAAATCCCTAACTTCCTCAGATCATATCTCCGAAAATATAGTGAGACAAGATTTGAAATTCGAACCCGAGGTTTAGAAAGATTTCCTCTCCAATGGGTTTGTTTTTTAGCTTCTGAAACTTCGTAGCGAAAACGTTATAGTGAAAAGTCCCCGATGACCTGTTTGGAGCAGCAGAACCCTAGAATCCAAAGCTCTGATACCAAATGTTATGCAACCAAGATCAATGCCTTCAAAATCAGCCTCTTCGAGAGGGAAACCTCCTTTACATTACACAAATGTAAAATTCTTGGATGATTGAAATGATAAGACATCCTTTCTATGTATAGGAGTCTAAGGGGTCCCAATACAATCAGAGCCTATATAACAATAACATTGCAGGGGCACAAAAATAACAATAGTGGGCTTCTATGGGGCACAATAATAACAACATGGGGACTAGATGGGTACAATAATACAATAAGGGGGTTGCACTAATAACAATAAGGGGTTACACTAGTAGTATAAGGACCTAACATTAGCCTAGAGAGAACCACATGGAATATATGGGTGGCATTAAACACCTTGCATCTCTGCACACAATCCACCATACATGCTCTTGCTTATTGTCATATCACTTGAAAGGTGCACCATGTTTAACTATGTTAAATAGTATGTTCATGTACTTGAAGTTGTTGATTGATTTCCAATGTTTGGATCTACCTTCAACATGCACGATCTTTAAAAAATTGGTGATTTTCAAATAAATTTGGTGTTTTTGGTCCTCATTACAACTACCAACTTCAAACGATCATAAATTCTCACTCGAGAGGAGTTTTTCCGTGTGTGATATACCGTTGGAAAGGTCTTGGAGAGGATTTTCCAACCATGTCATCTATAGATTTATCTAAGGATCAAGACTTTGGCAAAAAATTCAAAATACTTTAGATCATTTTGGATTCATGAGATGAAGGTATGTAAGGGGTTGAACTAACATAATGCTTCCTTGGATTCATGAATGACACTGTTGCTTCATTAGAAATCCCCTTTGACATTAATGACACTAGATAACATCAATGGTAATTGTTTTTATTTTCTTAAGAGATAATCAATTAGATGATTGATGAGCCTAGGTATTGCTACAAGAATGCTACGACTCCCAGGGCTACCAGCTTTACTTATAAACCTGTCGGCCGGATAAATCATTCTTGCGGACAAGAACGATCTCCCTAGTATCAATAGATATCTAGCAACAATCAGGACAAGCAAATCTACCTTTCTCTAAATATATTGTGGTTTATTAATAAAAACCAAGAGGTGTTTTAGACCCTACCTTAAGTCCAACACTAGTTTGTGGCAGCCACGCTTCGATCGTCCGAAAGAGTTTCCTTTTAAGAACCTGCAATCACAAACAAGCACACATCAAATAACACCTGCATAGATAATATAATAAATCATATTCATCATGGTGATCAAGGAATCCATGAAATAAACCATAAAACATAGCGTATTGAGAAAAATAAACTTGATTGTATTAACTTTGAAAATAGAAGAACTTTACAACCTTTGGTGCCTTGATGTTGTACAAGCTCCTCCCAAGGTCCAAGCAGGAATCTCCTCTACTTTGACAAGCCTCACACTCTTCCCAATGAGATCAAAAAGGGTATGTAATCTCTCCTTTCAAGCTTAATTAGGAAGACTAAATTCCAACAACATTTCACCTCAGAAATATTCAGCTTTCAACCTCCTCAGTAACCAGCCTAATGCCTCATTTTATAGTGCAGAGGAAGGAAGTTACAGGTCCACCTATGAAGGGATAGAGTCCTCCTTCAAAGGGATAAGCTCCTCACATCAAGGGGTTAGCTCCTTAAGGTATGGGATGCATGAACCTTAAAGGAGCGAACTTGCCACCTCAAGATTCCATCAAGAAGCTTCCAGAAATAACCCAAAATGAGTTTTTAAGAATGTACTTGTGCCTTTTTGACTTTTACAGGGGTCCGCACCCATTACACAGAGATAGAGCGGTCAGATATGCAGGGGACATGACCAATAGGTGTGGGACCGCAGGTAATGCTAAGAGAAAGTGCGGAACCAAAGTTTTAGAGAATTTTAAGGGCTTTCTCTTATTTTTCAAGGCTTGACATGAAGAACTGAGGTTTAAGACTTTCAAAGGAGGAAAGTATGAGTGATGATAGACTCACACAAATTGCAGAATGTCATGGTGACAATATTTTGTGCAACAGATTGCCCCCTAAAGTGTGAAGTCTGTAATAGATGAGGATAGTATTTGTCATCTAAGAAGAGTGAAGCACTTTATTATTTCAAAGATCATCCTGCTTGGACATCCTGGTCGGAACCTGTAAAAACATTAAATACGAAATATATATATGTGAACATATCATTGCTGAGGTAGGCATTCCCATACTCAGATCAAAACTAACTAGAAAACTAACTAAACTGCTCTGATATAGGAATGATTTTGTAATACATCACAAGTATAGACATACGTAGACACAGTATGGGCACAACCATCTATTTATGAATAGTCACTGTGTAATGAATAACAAAATTCCTTGCAGCCTGGATGGTGGAAACTAGATCCAGGGTCTTGATTTCTGCTTCCCGAACTAGTACGATTCTATCCATGTGAATGAATGTGTCAAAGTCGAACATGGTAGAAACCACTTGATTACCAGTCAATGATGTGAACTGTTAACAAGTGAGAGAAACCACTAGTAATGTCAATGGCTCTCAAAGTACTCAGTACAATCCATGAAATGTGAATAGATGAGCCGATGTCGAACATGTCATAGAATCCTTTAATCGAAGGTCAATGATGCAACTTGTCATCAGAGGCGAGAAACCTGCCATTGAAGCATGCAGATTCGAAGGTACTGACGATTTCTAGATCATATTTCTAGATAATGAGCCGAAGTCAATAGAAAGCGATCCGTCGTAGGCAAGCCCACAACACGAAATCATAGATCAAGTTTGAAGAAATATATTTGGCAAGGACTAACTCAGGGATGGTCAAGATGGATGACAGATATTTTGCAGATGAATGGTTTATTTGAACTGACCTCTTGAACACATAACGACACTGCAGATGGTTTGGTGATAATTGACCCAAAGCTAATACCTAGAAACCAGCTGAAGTCTTGCAATATGGTTTGATTAACTGTTAGGCAAAGGATTTCCCAACCCAGGTGAACAAAAAGTGTCGTGTTCAAGAGTGGTTAAATGCTTTTCTAAAACACAAAGTATAACAAACAGGTTCATTTTTCTCTCTTTCCCCCACCATTTCTGGCAAGTACCTCTTTATTTTTGACAAGCTTGAGGAGGATAACATTTGCTTGGTTATAAGCTCACCCTTCGGATGAGTCCAACTTAGTTTAAAATTCAAACCCTAAGAAGGAGTCGTTCATTCCTATTTTAAAATTAAACAGGTCCTTTACTGTTACATTTTAACGAGTCCAGTATAGGAGAAACTCGGCGTTTTTCAATTTTAGGGAGTCAAAAGAAAAACTTAAGAAAACTCCATGGTTGTCCTTTTTCGTACATTTTTGTCTCTCAAGCCCGAAAAAGTATAAAATAATACTTGAGAGAACCGCTTGACCATTACGATCAAGGAGTACTTTTCATAATTAGTGTCTTTGATCCAAAAAAGGTAAAAAAGCGATCAACGACACGACGTTTTATAACCAATATTGAACTTGAAACGACAAAATCCCGGCAATCTTTTCATGTTTATACGGTCAGAAAAGAGTTGTAAGTGGACCGTCCTTTTAATTCCATTTTAACGAGATTAAAAAGAAAAACTCGACAATCTTTTCATGTTTTACGAGTCAGAAAAGAGCTTAAAGAGGACTCCAATGTTTTTTGTTGAAAATGATCAATTTTGCCTGAAAAATCCAATATTCTACACAAAAACTCAAACATTACTCATACTTGTTTAAAATAAATAAAAATGCATCACAAAGTTACCTTTTTAAAGTGAAAAATAAACAAATTGAAAATTCATTTATTCAAAAAAGCTTATAAAAAGGGCTTTTGTAAATTCATTTTTACCGTTGGACTTCAAAGTAAGAAAAGAGAGCTTTTGGGTAAGAAACTTCCTGTGAAGATTGTGGAAAATCCGTCCGTTGGAATCGAAAACCGTTAGCTCCAGGTAATCCACATCACTTTAATCTTGCATTTCAACCATTTGAATTTCATTTTTAGGCTTCCATTTTGATTTTTAAGGGAAAAATTAGTTTAAAAAACTGCTCGCGGGGGTCTGTAGGCGCAACATGCGAAACCTGCGGACCTCGACTTTTTCCTACAAAGGAAAGAGCCAGGGGCCCGCACCTGCTACTTGGGAAGAGTGCGGACCTATGCACTGTCCCTAACTAGTGGGTGCGGACCCCGTGAAATAGGTTTTAAAACTTCAATTTTTTCCATTTCCGCCCAAATTTTTTTGAACTAAAATGTTCTAATCCGTCGTTTTTGCAATGTAGGATATACAAAATTCTCATTTGGCGGGAACGGGAGCACGAAGATGTGGACCTTGCCGCAATTAATCATCAGCCCTCATTGGATGCATTGAGGGCATGCAGGCTATTTAAATTCTGGGCCATACCTGGCATGAGGGCCCAAGTAGACTTTTTGCAATGGTTGGTGGACAGGTGGAATATACAGGACCAGTGTTTCATTATTGGTGGCCATTGGCTTGAAATTGAGCTAGAGAAAATTTATTTCCTGACTGGTTTGCCCAAGAGAGGTGAACAATTATCTCTATTTGGGACTAGGCCAGGTGGCCAGTCTGTCGATAGTCTCCGACTAGAGTTTTGTAATGACCAAACAAAGGACAAAGGGATTGATATCAAAACTATCTCCCGTCCTGAACTTAAAGTGATTGCATTTAATGTCACCAGACTCTGCGGAAGTGCAGCACTGCATGTAGTTACTGGATCCCAAATGCAAATGGGAGTAGACTGTTATCGAGGCACCATCTTCAACTGGTGCGAAGCTGTGTTGGTGAATGTAAAAGGCCAACTAACTAGAGCAAAGAACAGACAACTAAAAAACTTTGGATATGGTTTCTTAGTTGTGAGCTTTGGTTTAGAGAGGGTCCCGATGTTGGTCCCACAGCATCTTTCCGTTGGAGTTGGACTTCCCCGAGAGCCTAAGCTAATGCATTGGGTTGCAGTTATGGCCCGTCATCCTGAGGAGGGTTTAGAGGTTGTTCGATTTCCGCCTGAGTATTTTCGTTGGTTGGAGAACCAACTTTTTGTGATTCAGGATTTTCCTTATCCTGGGATGGATTATCGTGGTGACCCAGACATGACTCTTCCACCAGGAGAGCAGTGGGATGATTCAAGTAAAATCATTCTCAACAGTTTATAAGTTTTTTGTTTCTGTTTTTTTTAAATCGTCCAAAATTGATAATAAAAGTTTCAAATGCAGATGTGGGTCCACGGCGACCGCCACTCTCTGACCCTATGAGAGGAGACACCCAGCTGCAGCAGTACCAGACCCACAGGACGAATCTATAGAGACCCTGACCGAATTAGAAAATCATCTAGAGCGTTTGATAGCAGATATTCCAGAGACTAGCATAGATGATATTCCACTTAGGTTACAGCGCTATGTGATTGGGGTCCCAGGACCTTTTAGGAGGTTCCTTTGTAGGGTGGCCCGAGCAGTGGTTTCTTATCGTGATCATCACCAGTGATAGGATGATCACCTTTGTAAACTCATACGACATTTTTGCTTTTTGTACTTCATAAGGTGTTTTTCAACCTATGATCGAAGACGATGTATATTTGACACACTTCTATGCTATGCTATATCACTATTACTGGCTATCTTGTATAACATATTATGGAATGTTTTTAAATTTACTGTTTGATTATTGCAAATGTCTATTTAACATTTGAGAAGCAATTGCATCTGCTAATGTATTTAAATATCTTGGAATATGCTGATATTCAATGTAGTCAAATTCACGTTCCAAGAGATGAACTCTCAAAAATAATCTTAATAACATTGGATTTCTAATGGCAGAAACTCTATTAAGCTGCAATACAACGAGTTCAGAATCTATCTAACAATCAAACTCTGAATCCCAAATGAGATGGATTCAGATAATAACTCAATCACTGCAATATACTCTGCAATGTTGTTCGTTGTTTGATCGAGGCTTACCCCATGCATAGATACCAACTCATGAGAGGGTGAATAGATAACCTAAGCTCCGAAAGAAATGTGCCATGTATTACGATAAGCACCATCAGCGAAACCAATGTATGTTTGAAGAGATGTCGACGTCTGCAATATCAAGAGTAAAATCAAGATAAGCAGGAATAATGATAAAAACACTCTCTAAACTAAGCACACTTTTCTAATCTAAAACACACCAGCTAAAAAGAAACTAATCTAACTAAAATCTCCACACCTAGATTTAAGCATAATATCTCTTCAGATAAAGACCATTTCTAGGTTTACCCAAAGAGACACCGTAAAAATCTACCAATTCATAGGCCCATTTTACCAGCTTTCGCTTAACAACATAAGGACCATGCCACATAGGTACAAATTTTCTAGCCCCTAGCTTATCGTTTGCTTGATCGTATAGTAAGACTAGGTCTCCTTCCGAAAAATTACGAGGTGTAAAATTTCGATCATACTGAGCTTTAATTCATTTGGCATGAGTTTCAATTGCTAATGCAGCATCACATCGATTCTCATCTAGCTGAGCTACGTACAACAAATGTTTCTCCTCTTCGGAAGTGGCTGGGACTAATTCTATGGCTATTTGCAATGACGGAATTTCGCATTCAATGGGTAACACAGCTTCCAAACCATAAACCAGTTGAAAAGGAGTGAAACTAGTTGATGTTTTTACTGAGGTTCGATACGCCCAAAGTGCTAATAATAACATGTTATGCCAATTCGACCTATGAATACTAATGATTCATCGGATCATAATGACTAGAACTTTGTTGATAGCTTCAACCAGACCATTAGCCTATGGGTAATATGGAGTAGAACTATCGTGACGCAGGCCAAGTTGATCTGTTAGTTCAGTCATCAATATGTTTCGAAAATGACTCCCATGATCAGTAATAATCACTTGAGGAACACCGAATCTAGTAATTATATGATTGGAAACGAAGATTGCAGCAGTTTTGTCATCTACCAAAAATGTAGGCATCGCCTCGGCCCACTTAGTAAAATAATCTACCGCAAGGATGATATACACATGCCCCCTGGCCGAGTGAGGGTTACTGTTATAGACATTTTTGTGCCTTACAGCTCTAAGCATGAATGTCCATAAACCAAGGGCTCCTAAGTCCCTAAAAGTGTTGTTCCAACCCCTAAAGGAACAAGGTCAACAAATTACAGCTTCTCCCAGAAGTTCTCCACCAGAAACTGCTCAGAATAAGTCAAATCAGGATCATTTCAGCTGCTCCACTAGCCAAGTGCGTTGCATAGCACCTAAGTCCACTAGCTAGGTGCGTTGCAACGCACCTAAATGCACTACCAGGGTGCGTTGAGCGGGAAATGACAAATGGCAGTGTCATTCCGCGAGGTGGAGAGACAATGGAAGCTTCCAGAATCTTTCCCAATGACACTTGCCTCACTGAATTCGACCAAGGATGAGTAAGAGGCTTTCAGTCTCCAAGTGGAAGCAAGAACTGACAGAGAGAAGCCACTAATCAAATCATGAACTGACTCATCCTCCTTGCATACATCTATATATGGATCCCTCATCCCAGAGATCCAGAGGCTGGAATTTTGCACATTGTAAGGAATTGCTGTTGGTTTTGAGATACATATCAGAGAATTGGGTGATCTATGCTTTGTTGGGGGTGAAGAAGGGACTTCTTTGCTGGGAGGTTGATGCTGGGTCATGAATCATCGGTTGTAACTCCTCCTGGATCTTCTTGTATATCAATAAAAACTATTTGAGTTTCTTCTCCATGCTTTTGTATCATTGATGCTTGTTACATTTGTATGGTTAACTTAAATCTGATCCTAAGTTATTTATGAGTATAAACCCATGTCTTTGCATAGTTTCTTTCTTCTGTGATCTTACAGGTACTTGGTGAAGCTGGGCAAGTAAGGGAGCAGGTAGCTGGAAGCTGTCAAAGAGGAGAGAGATTGGATCAAAGGACTAGCGCAAGACACATGTTGGTTCATCCTATTCCTCTTTGTTTATAGTTCATAAAGAAGAATACAAAAGTAGTTTTCTCTGTTTGTTTCTAAGGTAGCTGTCACACCTTAGTGGGATAGAGCAGTTCTAGATAGACACTTTTCCCGATAACAAAATGGCGACTCCGCTGGGGATCGTGTCTAATTAGTTTGTTTGTGTTTCTCTTGTTGTTTATTTCATAAACTTATAAGTAGCAATCGAACTGCATTTGCCATTAACAAATGCAAAGTAGACATCTGCTACTTCAATCCATTCACTGGATTTGTTTATGATTTGAACAGCTGATTCATAGACTAGCTGATTGCCCTTGTGATAGCTCTTAGACCCCCCTTAGATCTACCTCTGATTGTGCATTACTGATTGCTTTTACTCGGCCAAAAACCAAAGATTAAACTGCAAACCGTGACCCAGAACCCAGATAGAATTCTCGTTTCTGCCCCAGCGCAGGCTCTGTGAAGAGGTTCTGCATTTCAACGCACTTCCCGAGAGGGCTACCTACGCTGCAATGCAGTTTCTCTATGTAACAGGTGCGCTGATCAGCCTAGCCCTGTGCAGCTGAGGTTCTTTGCTTCATTCTTCCAGTTTTATCTCTGATTTTTGCAGCCTGTGATCAGTATATGACTGTTTCAGACCCCTTTTCCTTACTAATATTCCGCCTCAGTTGTACAAAAGAACTGTAGATGTTTTTATGTGTTTGTTGAGTCATTTACAGTTTTCCATTGCAAAAGTAGAATAGTCGTACTGTCGTCCTTTGATTTAGATCTGCCGCAATTGTCGACTTTGATCATAGGAAAGAGTTTATTTGCTGTTGATAGTCAATTATGCTTTTACTTTTGCCTTTGGTTTGAATTTGTGACTTTCTAGTGTCGAAACGAGTATTTATTTCAAAATCATAAAGTGTCGTAATCATCTCCACCTTTTGATTTCGAAAAGAAGCTTGTTTGTGTTTGTCACTTGAAAGCAAATTCAGATTTGTACATCAAATTTCTTTTTAGGCATCAATATTAAGAAAGTGAAAAACAAATACCTGCATGTGCATTTGCATATTGACAGTCTGTTTGGCTTGATTTAGGAAAGTGCATTTACAGTGTGCTCTTTGCTCTTTGCGAAAAGATTGTGTCTATCTTTTCCCCTAGTAGCTAGGATTTTCATTGCTGAAAAGAGATAAAAGTTTGTTTATCATCTTTAGATTGCATTTTAGGAATTACATCTACATCTCGTGGTGAACCCAAAAGGAAAACTTCATAAGAAAGATCAACTTAAAATAAATTCAATGAACCTAACAACGCTTTGGAACTTAACGCACAACATTTAGAGGTCTAGGCTAGAGACGTATTCCGGCGTCGTAAAGCTTGGTAACTGTTGTCCTCATTGATGGTTGGGTGATTCCTCCACTTTGAGATGATAAGTGCCAGTACGGACTTGTGCTCCCACGTACCGTCGAGTATATATTGGGAGACCCCTATAGGCTTAAAACCTTTTATCCATAGGAAGCCGTGTCGGCCGCCCTACTGATCGCAATGCACCGAACACAGCATTCGGGAAGATTGACTGCCGTACCATAAAAAGTATTCTGCAGTTTTGCGATTGGTTTGGTACTCCCTCTACCTAGACCTCCAGAGCAGTCCCTTTCGTTCCTTTTCAGACTCTTTAACGGAAAAGGTCCATCTGAGCACTTGTCACTTCAGGCTCATTAAAAATCGAAGGAGACTAGAGTCATCTTTTGTTTTTTCTCGACTCTTAAAAACTGAAAAAACAAGTTGTGTCAAAGCGTGTTAAAATTTATTTTAAACGGAATATTCATTACCCCTTTCCTACGTTGATCTTGGGTTGAGAAAATGGAGCCTACCAACCAAGGAATTCCCCTTGGTGGAAATCCTAGTCCCTTCTCCTCTTGGGGAGATGTTGGTGCGCCCCATATGGCCACATTGTCGCTTCCAGGACTGACAATTGGTTTGTTTGTATGGCTCTTCTCAACCTCTGTCGTTAAGAACACCACTATTCTTGAACAATCGAATCAGCGATTAGACGAGTCCAGAGTTGCCCACCTGCCTTCTACTTCCTCTCCTCCTTCCTCTTCGCTTGATGGGGCTGGCAAAGCCAAAAGTCAAGTTCCTAAGGAGAAGAAGGAAAAGAAGAAGAAAGAGAAGAAGAGGAAGGAGCCAAAGGCGAATGTGGGAAAATGAGTGTTGTCTAACGAAAATCCACACACTGCACCAACCAGGCCTAAATCGCCATGTGTCATTTGCAAAGGAGACCACTTTCACAGAGATTGTCCTTGCATCCCTCGGATACTAAGGGACTGGTCTCCTCGTTTTCACAACCCAGTGTCGTCAACCTCTGATGATCATGTTGAAAGCACACCGTCAACTAGTGAAAGTGAAGCCCCAGGACAAAAAGGGAAAGCTAGATTTCCCTGTAAACTGTGTGAAGGCAATCATGCCGTCCACCGTTGTCCCTTCTTAGACGAAGCTAAAAGAGTTTTGGATGATCGTCCGGTTTCACCGTTACGACTTCCTCCTGGATATAAAAAACTCTTGCCGAGTCTGTCACTAGTTGAGAATCTAGCTGGCCCGCTCAGGTGGTCGGCTGAAGCACCTATCATTGAAGATAAACCATCTGAATCCATACCAGACGAAAGTCAAAAGGTCGAGGCGGCAGTTGACCCGGTCTTGCCTTCAGAGGTTTCATCTTCGGATGATACAGTCACTGAAGAGAACAAGGATGACACCGTCCAAATTCTCTTCATAAGCACAGACTCCGACGAACATGGGGGCAATCTACCCGTTCGTTTACCACAGGAAGGAAGTTCGTCAGAGCCGTACCCAGTCGTCTATTCGGTCCCACCTCCAAGCAACCTAGTTGTCTCCTGCGACTGGAATCAACTAGGCAGACCCCGTTTACCAGCAAGTGTACCATTCCGAATTATCGTTCAAATATATAGAATGGTCATGGCTGGTACTGTCATAGATGAGGGGGCTTCTGTGAGTATCCTTTCCTCTACTGCTTGGAAAGTGCTTGGTTCGCCATCGCTTTTGCCGGAGATGAGGAATCTGACAGGCTTTGATAAAGGAACCAGTCGACCTTTAGGGATCCTTTCTGATGTGCCCATAACATTGAGAAGGAAGACAGTTCGCATGAACCTAATGGTAGTTCAAGGACCCTTGGATTATAACCTACTCCTTGGACGAGACTATATTTATTGCATGGGAGCGATTGTCTCCTCACTCTTTAGAGTAATGTGTTTTCCGCACGAAGGAAGAGTGGTCAAGCTCGTGGACCAACTTTCATTTCCCGGATCACGCATAGCAAATAGTCATGTACCATCCCTAAATGGTCTTTTCACGCAAGAAATGTCTCGGTCTCCAGTCCGTCCTCTCGATGAGCGCGAGTAATTCAGAGGGATATGACTGAAACCTAGGGAGCATGCGTCCTGGTCTGCTTCGGCAGGAAAACTTCGGGTATAGGGTAGGTTTCCGCGGGAGAATATGACTAGTCTGTACCCCGTCCGTGATTGGAAGAGGGGTTATTCTAGAATAAGATTCTCTTGTCAAAGTTATGTGAGTTGGCGGGCATCGTCACTCACCTTTGTTTATTTCGAGAAACATCACCGAAGAAGTGTTTTGTTTACATCGTAAATAGAACAATCTTTGGGTAACCTGTAAGAGGTAGGCCTCTCTCGGTAAAACAAATGTTTTGACGGAAAGAAGTAGAGGTAACCTTGAAACTCTGTTTTATACCTGGGGGCATGCAAACCTTTTGGAGTGCAAGCAAAGAGCGATTATTTATCTGTTTTTTGGATTAGTCGTTTCCTAACTTGCATAAAGAAAGGATGTGGGGCAACACTCAAAAAGTTGCCGTTTTTATATGAGACATTCTTATCATATGACTAGATTAATCGAGCAGTGTTACCGCAAGGTTCAAGCTCGTTAAAAAATAAACCCGCACCGAGAAAATGTTTCTACCCGCGTTTAAGCTCGTTAAAAAATGAACTATCCCCTGGTAAATAACCACTGTGAATGTAGCATTTCAGCCATTAAAGCCTTGGTCGTGTTTGCACCGTCACCTCCACTTTTCCATTGGCCGATCATTCACCTCCATTTGATTGTTTACCCATTTTGAGGAACAGCTGCGAAGAGTGATTTCAATAGCCATCCTTGTGACACTGCCGTGATTGGAAAATTCCAAACCTTACCTGGAATCAGCTGCTACCCATTTTATCACTCGTTCCTCAAAAGACGAGTCTTCTTTAAGATCTTTTCTGACTCGTAAAATATGAAAAGATTGCCGAGTTCTGGCCTTCCAGCTCGTTAAAGCGACAGGAAGTGCTATCCCTCCTCTAGATTTTAATCTTTTTGGACCTGAGGGATTATTGCACAAAAAGATCGAGTGCTTGTTTTGTTCGGCTCGTTAAAGCTAATCGAAAATTCATCCCTTCTGTATTGTTTTATACTTTTTCGGACTTAAGGGATTAGATGACGAAAAAGGAATTTTGGAGTTATCTTTACGTACCTTTTCAGACTCTCTAAAAATGAAAAGGACCGAGTTATCTTTGTCGTTAGACTCGTTAAAAAGATTAATAGCGACAAACTTGTCTTTAGACGAGAACGAGTTTCACTATCGCTAGGCTCGTTAAAACATAGCGATGGGTTTGCCCGAATGGCAGATTATAGAACAAGCATATGTTATCCTCCTCAAGCTTGAAAAAAATAAAGAGGTACTGGTCAGCAATGACTGGGGAAAAATTGGGAAGAAAACTCAAAGAATCTTTATTGGTAGCAAGTCGCTCTTGAACATGACACTTCCGCTCCGTGCCCGAGTCGGGTTGGGTTGTTTCATTCACCGGTCAAATCGCCATGGTCTCGCCATACCATCCACATTTGGGGTTAATGCTACCAATCCATCACATAAGTGTCGCCGACATGTTCAAGAGAAGTCATCCAGAAAGGCCACCTGTGTCCCGCCCACTACCATACATTATACTCCATTCTTTCATGACCGCCACCCTGAACCATATATCATCAGATCGTTTTCACCTCCATCAAAATCACTTGCTCCGTTCTGTGTCATTGATGTGGGATTCATTAAGGCCCTCCTATGACGGATCACTTCTTGTCGACATCAGCTCATTATCCAAGAAGGTGATCTAGGAACACCCCATTTAGTACTTTGAAGTTTGCATGCCTCAATGGCAAGTTTCTCACTTCCGGCGACAGGTTTACATCAATGACCTTCGACCGAAAGATTTTGCGTGGTGTTCGACGCCAAGTCCTTTATTCACACCACGTGAATTGTACTGCAGTACCTTGAGGGTCATTATCATTATCGGTGATTCCTCTCGCACTTGTTAACAGTTTACATCATTGACTGGTAATCAAGCGATGTCTTTCCATCTTCGACTTCAAAACATTTCTCACATGGATCGACTTGTACTTCGAGTGAAGATTGGACGAGATTGAAGACCCCGGATCTAGTTTCATCCATCCGGGCTGCGATATATATTTAGGAAAATAAAGACATTGAAATGTACAGCATTGCAGCACAAATAATCATCCTACCAAAAGGATGATGGCTCTATCAGAATCATCAGTCTACCATCAGACGATTGTCTGTCCTATGTACATGAAAATGAATTTATAAAGCTGAGCATGGGAATGCCCGCCTCAGCTAGATCATGAAAACAGTATGAAGATAATGTATTGTATTGTATCTTATTACAGGTCTCCTCCCAGCATTGAAAGAACTTCGGATCCTCCTAATAAAGCATTTCACCCGATAAACGACCTCATACTTTAGGGGGCAACTGTTATAGACATTTTTGTGCCTTACAGCTCTAAGCATGAAATGTCCATAAACCAAGGGCTCCTAAGTCCCTAAAAGTGTTGTTCCAACCCCTAAAGGAACAAGGTCAACAAATTACAGCTTCTCCTAGAAGTTCTCCACCAGAAACTGCTCAGAATAAGTCAAATCAGGATCATTTCAGCTGCTCCACTAGCCAAGTGCGTTGCATAGCACCTAAGTCCACTAGCTAGGTGCGTTGCAACGCACCTAAATGCACTACCACAGTGCGTTGAGCGGGAAATGACAAATGGCAGTGTCATTCCGCGAGGTGGAGAGACAATGGAAGCTTCCAGAATCTTTCCCAATGACACTTGCCTCACTGAATTCGACCAAGGATGAGTAAGAGGCTTTCAGTCTCCAAGTGGAAGCAAGAATTGACAGAGAGAAGCCACTAATCAAATCATGAACTGACTCATCCTCCTTGCATACATCTATATATGGATCCCTCATCCCAGAGATCCAGAGGCTGGAATTTTTCACATTGTAAGGAATTGCTGTTGGTTTTGAGATACATATCAGAGAATTGGGTGATCTATGCTTTGTTTGGGGTGAAGAAGGGACTTCTTTGCTAGGAGGTTAATGCTGGGTCAGGAATCATCGGTTGTAACTCCTCCTGGATCTTCTTGTATATCAATAAAAACTATTTGAGTTTCTTCTCCATGCTTTTGTATCATTGATGCTGGTTACATTTGTATGGTTAACTTAAATTTGATCCTAAGTTATTTATGAGTATAAACCCATGTCTTTGTATAGTTTCTTTCTTCTGTGATCTTACAGGTACTTGGTGAAGCTGAGCAAGTAAGGGAGCAGGTAGCTGGAAGCTATCAAAGAGGAGAGAGATTGGATCAAAGGACTAGCGCAAGACACAGGTTGGTTCATCCTATTCCTCTTTGTTTATAGTTCATAAAGAAGAATACAAAAGTAGTTTTCTCTGTTTGTTTCTAAGGTAGCTGTCACACCTTAGTGGGATAGAGCAGTTCTAAATAGACACTTTTCCCGATAACAGTTACATGTAATAAAGTTGATACCCCACTTTGCAAACAGGCCGACGACAATTATAGGGTGGAGAGGAGGAGGTGGAGCACGCATCTTTCGATAAAAAAATTGACAATTTTGGCATTTTCAGACCGCATAGATACAATCTTTAAATAAAGACGACCAGAAATAACCAGTGCGTAATATCTTTTGGGCTGTAGCATACCCAGACATATGACCGCCACATGCTCCAGAGTGACAGTCATTTAGAACCTTTTCAACTTCTTCATGAGTTAAACAACGTCGAAAAACAGAATCCGCCCAACGACGATAGAGTGTATCTCCAATGATTTTGTATTGTTGGGATTGGAAACATATTTTTCGTCGCTGAGATAGTGAAATTTCAGGCCGAAGAGATTGGGTTTGGAGATAAAAAATTATATCTCCATACCATGGATCAATAGTACTGATAAGAAACAAGGATTCGTCCGCAATGGGCTCTTCCGCCATAGTTTCAGTATCAGTACGCGGGAAATCACACATCAGTTCCGCAAATACTAAAGATTTCTTTGCCTTGGATTTTTCAAATTCCAAGTCAAATTCTTGCAGGATAACAATCCATTTGGAATAATTCCCCCTAGCAATTGTTTGGTCAAAATATATATCATAGGGTTACAGTCAGAAATTACGGTAGTTTTGCATAATAAGATGTAATGACGAAATCTTTGGACAGCTTGAACAGCTGCCAAGGCCAATTTCTCCACATGCAAATATTTAAGCTCAGTCAGATTCAAAGTTTGACTAAGATAGTAAATCACATGTTCACTGTTGAATTCATCTTCCTGAACTAAAACCATCCCAATGGTGGAATGAGAAGCAGCAAGGTACAAGAAGTAATCCTGGTTGTAGTTGGGAGTATGCAATAACGGTGCATGGGTCAATGCGTGTTTTAGTGCATCAAATGATTTGTTAGCTATCTCATCCCAAGAAAATGGAGTATTCTGTTTCAACAACCTGGTAAAACCCTTTGTTATCTCGGCGTAGTTAGGAATGAAATGATGTAAAAAGTTTGCTTTCCCTTGCAAACTTTGGAGTTGGCGAAGAGTCGAAGGAGGAGGCAATTTGACAATAGCTTCAACCTTCGAGGGATCGACATGAATGCTGGCTTTTGAAACAACGAATCCCAGTAAACGACCTATTTCTATATAGAAAACACATTTGTGTGGATTCAACCTAATTCGATAATGCCTACATCTCATAAAGATTGCTCGTAAATGAGTGAGATGATCGGCTCTACGTAATGAATGGGCAGGTAAATCATTGAGATAGGGCTGCACAATGTGCTTGATGTCATGAAACGTGTAAGACATAGCTCTTTGAAAAGTTGCTCCGGCGTTCTTTAATCCAAAAGGTAATTTGCAATAAGAAAATGTCCCCCATGGACAAATGAAAGCCGTTTTTGGTTGATCAGCAGGGAGTATGTTGATTTGATTGTAACCGGAAAAACCATCCATAAAGGAGAAAATTTCACTGCCGGCACAATCATCAATGATTTGATCGATATAGGGGGTTGGATAATTGTCTTTAGGACAAGCTTGATTAATATCCCTATAATCGATACATATTCTTATTATTCCTTGTTTTTTGTTAACAGGAACAATATTCGATACCCAATCTGTTAAGGGAATTGGATAAATGAAACCTGCTCGAAGTAATTTCTCAACTTCAGCTTTAATAGCAGCAGCTTTTCGCGGATGTATCTGATGCAAACGTTGTCGGATAGGTTTAGCATCTGGGTAAGTTTTAATTTCATGAACAACAATTGCTGGATCAATTCCTGGCATTTCTTCATATGACCAGGCAAACACATCACAGAATTCTTGAAATAGGGCTTTATAAGTTTGGAGTTCATTGTCCGTACAAGAAGCACCTATATGAATGTTTTCAACAATTCCTGGTTTAACTGAAATTTCAATAGGAACTGTTCGAGAAATATTTCCCAAATTTAACTCAGAATTAGGATATTTCAATGGATTCTATGGTTCTTTGACATAACCAGTAGTAAAAATAGATGAAAAACCATTTTCAAAATGATCAAGCTCAGGTAAGAACGAAGATCGATGATGAAGATCTTCCCATGGTAAATCATCAATAGACAAAAGTTCACGAATCTGCTCATCAGTATGAATAAGCTCGGAAAAAGTTGTTGAATCTGAGGTTGATATTGAAAGTGATTCTCCATGGACCACATTCATTAGATCAATTTCAGTTGAAGAAGGGTCAAAATACAATTGTATAGCCTGATATGCAATTTCATAGGGACTCAAAGGCATCGCATCACCAAATGAATCCACCTCAGATTCGTAAGGTACGATCCAAGGATTATCAAAAGCAGTAGTGTTTGATGAAATCATATGAATGGTTGCAATAGAAGGTGATATGTTAGGAGGAGGAAAGTAAAAAGTTCCTAGTAAACCAGAATCTTTAACCAATCCTACCCCAACATCCTTGTAAGGGATAGTTGTTTTACCAACATGTTGGATACTTTCAGAAGAGGCTGGGTCGGATGAAAAATAAGTTAGCTGTTCTATGGTTACGATCTTTCCATTATGAGGAAAATTTATAAGCCGAAAGACCGATGAAACCACAACAATCATAGCATAAGACCAACTGAAACCCAAAAGAAGGTTGTAATCTAGAGGGGCATCAACCACTTCCACATCTAGATTAACTGTTTTGCCTTCAACCCCTATAGGTAAATCCTGTAGAATGCCAAAAGGATGGAACCCATGGCCATCAAAAGCCTTTAGAATTGTTGGGGATTTATTGAGTGTAGGAGAGCCAAGCAATTTCCAACACTGGATCGACATAATACACGTAGAAGCTCCCTCATCAATTACAGTCCTAAAGCAAGGTCTGTTTTTGACTAACACTAGAATATGGAAATCCATTTGCTGAGGTAGGCAAGGTGTACTATTCTCTAAATCTAAGATTATAAGGTTCGAATCCTGAATATCAACAGCTCCTATAGCCAACAATAGTAATTTACGCTGTGCTGGGCATGATTGCAGCGCCTCCAAAGCCGTCACTGCTGAAGGGGAAATAGCTAAATCTTCAACAATGTTATAATTCTGAGCAGCTCTTGCATGCGGATTGAAAGCTGACTTCCGAAGTATACCTTTAGCAGGCGGTTTTATTACTAAGTTTGGGTTAGGTTTCTCGATTTGTAGCAGATCAGAACCAGAAGGAGTTGAAGTTGATGGGTTCGAATTAGAAGATTCTGCTTCCTTACCACCAACAGGACTTTTATTACCATAATCTTGCGATTGCGTCACAATCCTGACATGATACATCATCATTATGGGTTCTTCTAAGGCATTTGAGGAAGAACCAATCATCTTACTATCTTGACTAGGAAAAAGATCCTTCAAGACAGTAGGTGTTTGAGAACCTTTGACGATTTTCGCAACCTCAGCGCAATGTGGGTAGTCTCTTGTAAAATGCTCTTTGTCACAAATGAAAAAAGGATAACGAGGTTTACGTTTCTCGTCGGTAGATTCATTTTCATCTGATTTCTCTTTTGAGTTTTGTTTATTTTTCTTCTTCCCTTTCTTTTTACACCCGGATTTTGATTTGGCCGTAGATGATTCTACGACATGAATATCGGCGGGAATTTCAGCAGAAGAGTCTCCCGTCGGGGAATCTGGTAAAGTTATAATAGGAGAAGAATTCTTTGAATATTTCTTCTTGCTTTTGGTGTTAATTGAACCAATCATACCATCAGCGGCATGAGACCCTGAAGGAGTTGTAGTTATTTGATTTTGTTTCGGAAGGTCAGGGATTTTTTGGTGTAAAGTACCCGACTGCGTATAAACGAGGTCAAGGTACTGAACTTGAGCAATTACTTGCTCTTTAGTAACAACTCCTGCCTTAGCTACATCCTTAGTGATTTTAGGTAATAATGATTTAACAAACCATTCTGCTAAAATTTGATCTAGAATAAAAACTTTCACTAAACGTTGTCGACGTCGCCATTCATGAATATGATCTGAAATATATGTGGACATTGACTGTTTTAATGAAGTTAATAATTCCATGTCATTGTCATATCTGACAGGTGTGGAGCGATAAAAAGGTGCCTTGTGAACTCCTAATTACCTCACATTAATTATCAACCCACGGACGACTTTTTATTTCAAGAGTGTACTCTGTCTGAGGCGGCTTATTTACTTAAGAGTAATGTTTTGCAGTATAGTTCTTAAAACCCAAAAGTAAATGAATGCTTGAAAAAGAAATCTAATTGAAACAGCAAGAAACCGAAATGTTCTAAACTAAATCATTCATTCAAACGACCATCAATCGAGGATATAGTAGCAATAACTCATTCCTCTAGAAATTGATGAAGGAAAAGGAATTAGAGTATGGATCATGGATCTGGGAGCATAATAGCGTCTGCTGTGTCTCACGACAGCCTTGATCCTCCTCCCACACTAAAACAGTAAATGCAAGCAAATGGAATGGAAATTAGAGCATGGACCAAAGATCTGGGAGCTAAGCAGCGGCTTGCTGACTCACTACAGCTTTAGACCTTCTCTCACACCAAAGCAATAAATGCAAGAAAAAGGAAATGGCAAAAAGCAGCATGAAATGAAATGGATAGCAGTAAAATGAAACAGCAAGAAAGAAACTAAATCTTGCGAGTTCAACACTCTCAATTCTTGGCATCAACTTACATACAAAGAAAGAGCAATCTTTTGTAAATGGAACAACAAATCATCATCCGTATGTACATGTTCTATACTACTATAGCAATCTGAGAATAACGAATGATATGATTACGTTTCTGAACAAAGTAATATTGTCTTCAAGCCTCGCAAATACTTATGTTATATGAATCCAATGATGATAACATTTATACAAATATCTTGCTATGGAAATAGATGTAATTTCGAATAGATTCACTGTGCGTAATACAGAGACATGAGATAAGGAACTCATTCAGATTCAGATATCAATTATGAAGCATAGTCTATCATATGAAAGATATATCAGATTGCTGAAACAATAGAAATAAGCAAACCAAACACAATTTACCGTATAACAATACAACGGCAAGTGTCCGTTGGAGCCAGGCCCGTAGCTTCCAATGGCACCGCCGTAACTTACTTCAGATGCAGGGACGAATTGAACACCAAATCCTTTATATTGATTGCATTAACAAAAGTATACAAAATCAGATCTCAACAAGACTCCATGATCAAAGTTGTTCTGAAACTTATAATTACAACAACAGTCATTTTCTTCCTTTTTCGCCCTCTGATCTTTGGTTTCATTAAATAGAGAAAGATCAGAGCATAGATAATTACAATCATGATTTCTCTTACAAATTTAGGTTGATTCTAACCCATTGATCAACAAGAAAATATATTCCCTCTCATCTCTTCAACAAAAGCAAGACGAATTTGGGTTTACAGCTGAGATTTGGAGGGCGGCCGCAACTGCAAATCTGAGAAAATCGTGCTCAAAGAACCCTGCGTTTCTCCCTGTACAAGCCGAATTTGGGCAACCCGTTCTGTATGAAGATAATTGGGCCTGTTCTGGAGAAAACCCATGTTCCGGATTTTCCAAATTCATCCTCATTTTCTCAGAATCTCAACCGCAAAACTGTCACTCCTTAAACCAGCGAATTTCTGAGTTGGCAGATTTAAAAATCAAATCTTCAATCTGGAAGTTACTTTGGAGGCTAAAAATGGTGAATAATGTTATAACCAACTTATTAGCACTATCATTGGTAAAATAATGCATAATAATCAATTTATTAGAAATAAAGGAGAATAAATAATATTTATTCATGAGAGCATAAATAATTAATAAAATGGATTTAAATGATAAATTATAATAAATGGCATGATGAAAAATGGTAGAAATGGGTGGAATAAACGTTCAAAAGTGATAATAATAATGGCATATTAATGACTCTACACACCCCCGCACTCAATATGTTGCATGTCCTCATACAATGAAAGCTGAATATATTGCATGTCCTCATGCAACCCAAAGACAAAAACCATGTGTTAACCAAGCAATAAAAATTTGAGAATAAATGAATGCTTCCTTAATTAATGAATATTCAATTTTAGTAATCTTGATGAAGGCATAACAATTTTTACATTGACATTCAATTATATGTATATATGAAGTTGCAACAAAATATGATATATGTAACAGCAAACTTCATGAACCATTTTCTCAAAAACTATAAACCAGCTTTTGTTGAAATTTGGCAAGTAAATTTATAATATATGAATGCATTTATGATCCAAAAATCAGATTGTTTTGATGCATGGATCATGAGATATAAACAAAATGGCTGTAGGTGAGAGTGCATGATTTCCGAAATTTTATGAACCACTATTTCTTGAAATTGTGTGGGTTTGTATTAATGATAGGTATGTGTTTTCCAAAAATTACAAGAATTGGGTTCATAGTTTTAAAAATATGTGGAAATCAAAAAATGAAATTGTATGCCTTAAATAAGGAAGAAAGTAGAAAATATCCATCATGCATAGCAATTCCTCCCCCTCTCTGAAAAATTAGCATGTTCTCATGCGATGCTAGAAAACAAATAGAGGTGGTTGCTACCAGCTGTTGAATTCTATGCTTGGTGTAAAACAACATGAAATAGGGGAGGTGTTGAGAGTGAATAAGAATAGCAATGGATGATAAAGAATATGAATGACGGGGTTATAAGAAAGAAATGAATAAAAGGGACACTCCCCCACACTTGAAAATGATATGCTGCTGAAAAAGGGGAAGTGGGAAAGATGTGGAATGAAAGATGACAAATAATGCTCAAAATAGATTTTGATGAAATTCTCCTAAATTCATAATAAATTAGAAAACTATGCGATTTTACCTCAAGTTTTACCTCCAAAAAAAATGTGGAATGACATATATGGACTGGCAGTTGTTGAAGCTGATGTAGATAGAGTTGGTGCTGAAAGTGATGCAAAAGGTGGAATCCAGAAAAGCACATCATATCTGAAGAATTGTTCACATTCACGAGCCTCTACTGTGAAGTGCAATAGTGTGGTCATGCTACGAATAGAATTGCCCCTGCATACTTGTTGTTCTCCTGTAAACAAAGCACTATTTTGCATACAATGTTCTTGAATCCATAGTGTTAGCGTTGAATAGCAACAGACAAGATGCATGCAAAATTTCAATTAGAAAAACTTATGTATACATGAAATACTAATATGTTGTCAAATCAACAAGGTATGGCAAAGTGGAGTAATCATATCGCATGCAATCCCATAATGCATACATTCCCCCCTCCAATTGGAAAATGGGTTCCATAACCATAAAGCATATGAAAGGGGTGGTGCTGATGGCAAGGCAATGGAATGAACAATATATCAGTAAGGGAGGCAGAGTACACTTATCAATGATAGGACGGTGAAAGTTATGGTTATTTTGAGAGCAAAGTGTGTAAAGATAGTTATGAATAAGAGATAGGACGCTTTGGAGTGATGATAGTTTATGCAAAACGAAAAAGGACAACAATATGCTAAAAAGATGCTTTGCTGACGGTATTCTAGCTGAAAATGATGTGATTGATCATAAAACAATTTCTCATGCATAAAGGTTCAAACAGGGAAAAAGTTAAGGAAATAACTTCTCTGATAAAAAGAAAATAAGAAAAGGGTATTATAATAATAATTGATGAAAAGATATAACTTCAATACCATAAGCAGAGCCGCTGCTGCCAGCAGGCGTCCGTAGCCTCGGCAGGGTTGCTTTTTAACCCATATGAACCAGGATCCTCAATTTATAAATGGAGAGTTTTAGTGTTGTTCTACAGAAGAGATCAGTGTGCTGGCGTGGTAACTAGATAACCACACTGCCATTCACTAGGAGGTAGCAAAAGTGATCAGGACGGCTCGTGATGAGACCTCCTGTTCCAAGGATAATTTGGCTATCCAATGGATCATAACCCTGGTGTGGTGGCCATAATGGGAATGTCACTTTGTTACAGCCTTATGAACATGGTAGGCTGGCTCGTAATGAGACCCCCTATCCTCCATCTGCGAACAAAATTTTGTTATTATTACACATTTTTATGATAAAAAGAGGGAGGCCCAATACTCCTTAAGAGCAGAGATGGCGGAAGAAGTTGAACATGTCAATAGAAAAAAATATACCCATAATCTCATTTATTACAGACAGAGAAGATTATAACCAGGAAGGGTGGAACCAGCATGGTAATAAGATGATCAATCAATATCATGTACATCAAAAATAATGCAGTAAAGTAATATATAAATAATTGTGTCTCTTTTGAAAAAAATCTGTCATCAAAGAGCTGTCCTGTTAAAGATCATAACGTAAATGATAATACTTGCTTCAAAAGAATCCATAATTCTTGTCCTCATAAAAATAGTGTACTTCATGCCATGAAAGAGAATCAGGAGAATGTGGTTGAGCTGACTATGAATAATCCCACAAGAGAAAGGAAAGGGTTGCCCTCAAAAATATTCCCAAAGTGTTGCTCTTTTGAATGAACAGCAAAAACACTCACAAAGCGGTGTTTCGTGTAAGGAACATCAAAGAAAATGCACACCAAAAAAACAAAAATACATACAAAAAACGTGAAAATACAAATGTCGTTCGAAAAATCACAAATGCTGTTTCTTCTGAGAAAGGAACAACAGAGACACTCAAATGTTGTTCCTTTTCGCAAAGGATGAGCAAAAACACACAAGTGCTGTTCCTTTTCGCAAAGGAACAGCAAAAACATGCACGTGCTGTTCCTTTTCGCAAAGGAACAGCAAAAAACACGCAAGTGCTGTTCCTTTTTGAAAAGGAACAGCAAAATCACACAAATGCTGTTCCATTTCGAAAAGGAACAGCAAAAACACACAAATGCTGTTCCATTTCGAAAAGGAACAGCAAAAACACACAAATGCTGTTCCATTTCGAAAAGGAACGACAAAAACACACAAATGCTGTTCCATTTCGAAAAGGAACAGCAAAAACACACAAATGTTGTTCCATTTCAAAAAGGAATAGCAAAAACACACAATTGTTGTTCCATTTCGAAAAGGAACAGCAAAAACACACAAATGCTGTTCCATTTCGAAAAGGAACAGCAAAAACACACAAGTGCTGTTCCTTTTTCGCAAAGGAACAGCAAAAACACACAAGTGCTGTTCCTTTTGAAAAGGAACAGTAAAATCACATAAATGCTGTTCCATTCGAAAAGGAACAGCAAAAACACACGAATGTTGTTCCATTTCGAAATGGAACAGCAAAAACACACAAGTGCTGTTCCTTTTTCGCAAAGGAACAGCAAAAACACGCAAGTGCTATTCCTTTTGAAAAGGAACAGCAAAATCACACAAATGCTGTTCCATTTCGAAAAGGAACAGCAAAAACACACGAATGCTGTTCCATTTCGAAAAGGAACAGCAAAAACACGCAAGTGCTGTTCCTTTTTGAAAAGGAACAGCAAAAACACACGAATGCTGTTCCATTTCGAAAAGGAACAGCAAAAACACACGAATGCTGTTCCATTTCGAAAAGGAACAACAAAAACACGCAAGTGCTGTTCCTTTTGGAAAAGGAACAGCAAAGTCACACAAGTGCTGTTCCATTTCGAAAAGGAACAGCAAAATCACACAAATGCTGTTCCATTTCGAAAAGGAACAACAAAAATAGCAAAAACACGCAAAGAATGAATTAGCTGTTCACTGCATTGATGCTGAGGATGAGTTGCACTTTGAATGAAGCAACACCTGTAACACAAAATATAAAAGAAATTAGAAAAAAACAACATTTTATTTAAAAACAATATGTAAATTAGTTTACAACAGCTATGATATTATGTAAAAAAAATGATTTTTTTGAAAAATGTTTTGGTAGCAGTGACAAGACATGAATCTTGAAATTGAAATCAATTCTTCATTTGTTCTATTATGAATCCGTTGGATAATGATTTGGATAAAATTCCTTTGTTTTATAAAAATTTCTTTGAAAAATCACTCGTCCATAAGTTGACCTTCTTTATTTTCCCAGGACCTGCAAAAAAACGAGTATCTACCTGCAATAAAACATTAAATCATGGATAAAGAGAGGTGATCGGGCTCCCCTAATCCAAGAATTATGCAAAAAAAAGCAAGTAGTTATTCTGTATAACAAATCCATAGAGAAAATAACAAAGTAAAATTTATTTGTTACCTGCGGGAGAGCAGTGGTCGACCATACTAACCAGCAGTGTTTTAATCACAACTTCTTTGTTTTTCGTCCAAATTGAGTGATTCCAAAGCCAAATGAGAGCTAAATCAAAGGTTTATCTCCAGTAGAAACAGGTTTTAAAATTTCAATCATATGATATGTCAAATTTGTTTAGAACAACCTGCATAATAGAGTCATTTTCGATTACCCGGCTTAGACCAACAGTTGATATTTCAAGCATAACTTTTTCGTTTGATGTCGGATTCGAATGATTCAAATTGGAAATGAAAATAGATTCATTTATTGATCTCCAATAGAAACAGGTTTTGAAGACAAGAAGAATTGATAGGTCAAATACTTTAAGGAACAGCTGGAAAGACATAGTTTTAAGGGTGCTGATTTACGATAGACAGTCAGTATTTTGATCATAACTTCCCCATACGATATCGAAAATGAATGATTCCAATTGAATTGTAAACTATATTCATAGGGGAACCTACCATAGAAACAGGTTTTAAAAATTCATTCATTTAGGCCTCCAAAAAATGACTGTCCCAACTCTGTTCCTGAGCTGCCCGCTAGACATCCGGTCAATGTTTTGGCTCTAACTTTTTCATTTCAAATCCAAATTGAGTGATTCAAATTGGATTGGAAATTAGACATCAATGGCTACTTAGGATTGAAACAGGTTTTAAAAATATGGTCATTTAGGCCTCCAAAAACTGACTGTCCCAACTCTGTTCCTGAGTTGCCTGCTAGACACCTTGTCAATGTTTTGGTTCTAACATTTTCGTTTCAAATCCAAATTGAGTGATTCAAATTGGGTTAGAAAGTAGACATCAAGGGCTACCTAGAATAGAAACAGGTTTTAAAAATATTCATTTTTGGTCCCTCAAAACATGACTGTCCCGACTGTTTTTCCAGAAAGTTCATCAAGCCCGTAAGCCAAAAAAAATGAAATTCAAGCATTTTTTCAAATTGGTGATAAAAATGAAAATGAGTGTTTGTAGAACTTATTATTTCAATTATGATTCATCCACATACACAAATTATAAAAAAATTATCACCGATGTTGATTTGCATAGCATGTTGCAACAAAAACTCTAGTTTTTTACAAAAAATAAAAAAATGTGCTTGTTTTATTTCGTTATTTATTTTATTTTCTCCACTATCCTACTCTTCTTTGAGAATCGAATATGTTTATGTATAAGAGTATTTCCAGTGGAACCATTTTAGAAATAAGGCCTCTAGTATGCACATACCCAAATTTGAAAAATACATGTTGATAAAAATTAGGGTATGAGAAGCCAACTTCCCTTGAAAAGATGGAGTCAAAAATTGTTGAAGTGTGGAGGAATGTTGCAAACAAGTGATGGAGTGAAACCAATCTTCAATGTATGCGTTACTTTGTTGATTTCTCATATCCATCAAATCATGAAGTCCTTGGTCTTTTAAAATAATTTGTTGATGCATCCTACAAGAAACCTCATTTTCTTCCATAGCTTCTACAATTTTTGCATTTGAAACATTCTGAATCTCATTGTAGGTTTTCTCTAATAACACATGTGAGATAGAATGGGTGGGAAGGGTCGGTAAATTTGCCAACTCAACATTGTAAGCATGTTGTACTGGTTTATTATGGTGAGGGTGTGGAATTAGTTGAGCAGGAAAACGTGTATGGTATGGAGCATTTTGATGATGTGGCTGATTGGGTTGTGTGAATGATGGGCAAGCAAGACGTTGTGAAAGCGCTGGTGGAGAATATGGAGAATGTGCTTGTGCTACAAGATGAGGGAGAGTAGTCATGCCATCATAAGATGAACCATGCCCAACTTGTAAACAAAATAGGTGGTTAAATTGAAATTGACATGGCTGCCCTAACACATTAGTATTCCATAATGGATTATGCAAGTATGACAATGGAGAAAAAGTGTTTTGAACCATACCTGTAGGCCTTGTTGCAGCTTTCTCATCTCTTTGATATGCTACTTCCATCGTAGATAAGGAAGAGTGAGTATCTATGAGATGCTCCTTTCGGTCATGAGAACAAAACACTTCATCAAATTCTTCATTTTTATGAACCTGCAAAACATCCAATTTTTCATTTAGAGAGCTAATAAAATCAACTTTAAAATGTTCAAATAACACATTGATTTCAGCTCTTATGTCTCCTATTCTTGTAGCAGATTTGGAAAACAAAGAAAAAACATCTCTAGGATTCTTACCAGCCTTGGAGATTCCTCTTGAATACCTTATGCACAACTCACAAACATCATCATATGATAACTGAAAAACATCACCTTTTCCTATCAAATTTAAAAGTTCTAAAAATTCATCTTTGATTCCTTTAAGAAGGAGTGTTTTTAAGATCTTTTTTTCCAAATGCTTATGCTTTGATTTTTGAAGGTTGTAATGAAATCGATCTACATAGTCCTCCAAACTTTCATCTTCCCCTTGTATCATATCGAAAATATCTTCATTGGCTTTGCAATAGTCTTGGTACTTCTTCAAGAATATGTTCTTCATGTCCTCCCATGATTGGATGCAATTCCCACCTAGGCTCATGAACCATCGGAGAGCTGCTCCTTTTAGAGTAAGAGGAAACACTTTCAATTTTTGATCATTAGTACAATAATCATATCCTCTACAAAATATTTCAAACTCAAACATAAATGTATGTGGATCTTCATTTGCTAAACCATGAAAATTTGGTAAAGATGGGGGAATTATGTGCATTTGTGTCACTCCTAGATCTTTGATAGGAAATTCAAAAGTAGCAACGTGAGCCATTTCTTACCATAGCTTAAGATGTTCTTCATGTGTTTCTTCGAGGCTCCTTCTTCAAATGTGCCTGTCAATCGGTTAGCGAAATGGGTGGTGCTTACATCACCACTTGCGTGAGATCATGTAATTCATTTTTTTAAAATTTTTTTCTATTTTTCCTAATAATTCACACAAAAATTCAAACATCTATTTCTACTCTAGGTTCTTTAACAGTCCTGCTGGAAAGCGGACGGGGGAGCAGGGCTTTTACATGCTCCGTACGCAGGTTCTTACCTTCCGTTTTTAAGATCCAACTCTTCCCTAGCAGGCACTCATCAGATTCACACTACTCTTTAGAAATGGCTACACTCTCCCCGGCAATGGCGCCAAAATGTGGAGCGATAAAAAGGTGCCTTGTGAACTCCTAATTACCTCACATTAATTATCAACCCAGGGACGACTTTTTATTTCAAGAGTGTACTCTGTCTGAGGTGGCTTATTTACTTAAGAGTAATGTTTTGCAGTATAGTTCTTAAAACCCAAAAGTAAATGAATGCTTGAAAAAGAAATCTAATTGAAACAGCAAGAAACCGAAATGTTCTAAACTAAATCATTCATTCAAACGACCATCAATCGAGGATATAGTAGCAATAACTCATTCCTCTAGAAATTGATGAAGGAAAAGGAATTAGAGTATGGATCATGGATCTGGGAGCATAATAGCGTCTGCTGTGTCTCACGACAGCCTTGATCCTCCTCCCACACTAAAACAGTAAATGCAAGCAAATGGAATGGAAATTAGAGCATGGACCAAAGATCTGGGAGCTAAGCAGCGGCTTGCTGACTCACTACAGCTTTAGACCTTCTCTCACCCAAAGCAATAAATGCAAGAAAAAGGAAATGGCAAAAAGCAGCATGAAATGAAATGGATAGCAGTAAAATGAAACAGCAAGAAAGAAACTAAATCTCGCGAGTTCAACACTCTCAATTCTTGGCATCAACTTACATACAAAGAAAGAGCAATCTTTTGTAAATGGAACAGCAAATCATCATCCGTATGTACATGTTCTATACTACTATAGCAATCTGAGAATAACGAATGATATGATTACGTTTCTGAACAAAGTAATATTGTCTTCAAGCCTCGCAAACACTTATTTTATATGAATCCAATGATGATAACATTTATACAAATATCTTGCTATGGAAATAGATGTAATTTCGAATAGATTCACTGTGCGTAATACAGAGACATGAGATAAGGAACTCATTCAGATTCAGATATCAATTATGAAGCATAGTCTATCATATGAAAGATATATCAGATTGCTGAAACAATAGAAATAAGCAAACCAAACACAATTTACCGTATAACAATACAACGGCAAGTGTCCGTTGGAGCCGGGCCCGTAGCTTCCAATGGCACCGCCGTAACTTACTTCAGATGCAGGGACGAATTGAACACCAAATCCTTTATATTGATTGCATTAACAAAAGTATACAAAATCAGATCTCAACAAGACTCCATGATCAAAGTTGTTCTGAAACTTATAATTACAACAACAGTCGTTTTCTTCCTTTTTCGCCCTCTGATCTTTGGTTTCATTAAATAGAGAAAGATCAGAGCATAGATAATTACAATCATGATTTCTCTTACAAATTTAGGTTGATTCTAACCCATTGATCAACAAGAAAATATATTCCCTCTCATCTCTTCAACAAAAGCAAGACGAATTTGGGTTTACAGCTGAGATTTGGAGGGCGGCCGCAACTGCAAATCTGAGAAAATCGTGCTCAAAGAACGTTGCGTTTCTCCCTGTACAAGCCGAATTTGGGCAAACCGTTCCCTATGAAGATAATTGGGCCCGTTCTGGACAAAACCCATGTTCCGGATTTTCCAAATTCGTCCTCATTTGCTCAGAATCGCAACCGCAAAACTGTCACTCCTTAAACCAGCGAATTTCTGAGTTGGCAGATTTAAAAATCAAATCTTCAATCTGGAAGTTACTTTGGAGGCTAAAAATGGTGAATAATGTTATAACCAACTTATTAGCACTATCATTGGTAAAATAATGCATAATAATCAATTTATTAGAAATAAAGGAGAATAAATAATATTTATTCATGAGAGCATAAATAATTAATAAAATGGATTTAAATGATAAATTATAATAAATGGCATGATGAAAAATGGTAGAAATGGGTGGAATAAACGTTCAAAAGTGATAATAATAATGGCATATTAACGACTCTACAACAGGAAACTGAAAATGAGTTAAGAATGAAGTGGCTAATTGACTAAAATTACAAAAAGAAGCTCACGGTAACTGAATGTACCACTTGGCCGCATGACCAATTAGAGTGCATTGAAAAAGATGTAAGCAAATTGAATCATCTATAATGGAATTAGATGCACACCAGAGGTGATAAGTCATCACATGGTTTGATGGATCCTCTCCTGATTTACCTTCAAACTTTGGGATATCACTGGGCAACTTATTTGGCATTGGCGGCCAAAACAGAAGATAATTAATCGGATCGTTCGTAAGGCGCGACAAATCAGGCAAGTCCAAAGTTGCAATAAATGGTAACTGACAGTTAGGGTCATGAAAACCCTGGGTCATAAGACCAGCCCCAGGAGGAGGATATCTAGGATAACTTGGAATTGGAATCGCATTTGGAATATTATATCCTCCTGGAAAACCAGGATTAACTGGACCAAACTGGGGTTGTTGAGGTTGCTGATAAGTATATCTAGGGTACAGTTGATACTGGTAAACTGGGCTTTGCATAGCAGGACCGAATTGGTACTGTCCCTGGTACGGTTGATAAGTGAATTGCGGTTGACTTGTGACAACCATACTTGGACCAGGTTGTCCTACAGGCATCTGAACCGAAGTCTGAATTGTAGGTCCAGACTAAGGTAAAGAGGCTTGAGGAGTTGATGCAGGAATAGTAGAAACTAGAGCTACCGATACTCCAGAAGTAGGTGGGGTAGATTGAACAGAAGCTGTAGTAGTTGCAGCAGTCGTTTGAGGTGGAGTTCGAGGCGAACTAGGGCCAGACTGATGAACTACACCAGGTGCAGATGTTTGAATAATAGGCTGGACAGGTTGCTGGGTTGAACCAGAAACCAAAGGTTGTCCAGATTGAGATGACAACTGCACATTAGGTTGCAAGATCTGTTGAGATTGAGATGGATCCCACACCATGTTCATTCCGGGGTATGGACCCATAGAAGGTTGAGCATATTGAGGACCATAACCGGGTTGAGGGTAGGGCTGATAATTCAAAGGTACATTTCCAGCTCCTTGTACAAATGATTGACCAGAAGGTGGTTGGAAACCTTGGGTTGGGTACTGACCTTGAGGTTGATAACCTTGAGGCACGTACTGAAACTGGGGTTGACCTTGAGGTATATATTGATACTGGGGTTGACCTTGAGGTATGTACTGAGTTTGGGGTTGACCTTGAGGTATGTACTGTCCCGAAGGTATGTACTGTCCTTGAGGTTTCCCCCCAGGCGGTAACTAACTACCTTGAGGTTGCGGATTTGGAATAGTACCAGACATCATAAGAATTTCTTCTACGCTCAACGGTTGAGTTCCGTTATTACCAGTTGATATCCCATGTTCAATGGGTTGAGGAGATGCTCCTGAAAAAGTACCAGTGAGTGACTGATACCCAGAAGGAACAGAAGGACCGCCATATAAAAATGTTTCCGGTGATTGGGAAAACATGGATGACTGTCTCGACATATTCAAAGGAGGATAATAACCTCTAAGTGTTGGATGAAAAGGAATTCGAGGTGGTGAAAAACTAAGACCCGGATTTTCTAAAAAGTTGGTCAATGAGACGTACCAAGCGTCCCTCCTAGGTGGATTGTAGAAAATTGATTCACGCTCCCTAAGTTCTAAAGTTGGTTGATTTTCAGGGAGACTTATATCTTCTTCCAGACTAACAAGTTCTTCAATGGAAATGAGTCCCGAAGGAAGATTTTGGGTAATGATCCTTCCTACCTTGGGTGAACTAGAACCACTAGAAGTTGGAGAAGCAAATCCTGAGGATGGAGTAGCAGTAGGTTCAGTTTCAGGCTCATAAATTTCAGGTTCTTCAGCTAATTCACTAGTAGAAGAAATACTACCAGTAACTTCGGAAAATGAAATTGGTTCAGAAATATACTCTGTTGCTTGAACTTGATAATCAAGATGAACAATTAAAGGAGATTCTCTATCTTCTAGTGACCCAACTCTACTGTCACTAGGAGTTACAAGATATCGTAGCCCTTCAAGCTGGCTTGGTGAGTACTTGGGAGGTTGCCCCCGAAGTCTACGGGATTGTCTCGATAATTCAACCACGATTAAATATTTTAATTACTTCACACACAAACAAAGAAAATCTCAATAAAACCACCTAAAGTCTCTAAAGAAACAAACAATTGAATCACACGCCTAAAAAAAATCTAAGAGTTCAAACCACACACAAATAGTAACTTTCTGTACCAAAAACACTAGTTGGTGATGAAATCCAACATCACAGAATTCAATACAGAAAGGGCGGTTGGAATAGTTACCCCCGACAACCTGCTTAATGAAATAGACTGGCACAAGTTTCTTCACAGAACCGTCTCGAGTGAAGAGAACCCCCCAGAGAGTCCAAGTGAGTCTAGTCGACGTTTGCTCCAGGTACAGTGGGATCTTCCCTCCACTGTCACCTTAGGAAAGAATCCTATAGATTATGGCCACTAAGGTTACCAACAGAAACAAATATACCTGGGGGAACAGTCTACGATCTGATAAACAGACAAGGGCAGAGTAACAAAGCTCAATCCCATTGAAGGCTCCTTGACATAATCCAAGGTTTACCAACAAGTGACCCCAGGCTCCTCGATAATGATCAATTCGAGGTTTACCGTTTTTAATACGTATATATCTGCTATCATTCCCAATGAGGAAGGATTGATTACCTCATTGGTTCAGATATGATCTCGTGCTTGACTCCTTTAAGAGGAGCTTCCAAGAGCATACATGTAACAATTGGAATTTATTTCCTACTGCAAGATATAGCTACTTGTTTGTTTTAACTATCTTGGAGATTTAATTACTCCCTACTCCAAGATACTAGCCTAAGCTATGTTGGTGATAAGAGCCCTAGAAATAAAAAGATTGCTAGATCAATTTTACTTTAAGCGTTATTTTTATAGGTTGTTTCTTAAGTCAATAGGAATGGAGATGAAACTTTATGGCGTGAAGACTCGACTCCAAAACACTAAAAATGCACCTAAGATGATAAACAATTCTTTTTCTTCAATGAATTTCTAGCTAAAGAAAGAGCTGAGAGTGCAATTCTTTGGAAAACAAATCTTTTCTTCAACATATAAATGAAAAGAAAATATTTTTTGTCTTTTTCAATAAACCCAAAACGAGACTACTAATTATGCTCACGAAAGATCCCTTTTCTTTTTCAACACTTAAAAACTACAGAAAACAATTTCTTTCAAAAGAGATTCTACAATTTCTAGAAAACACTCAAAACTATAAAAAACTAAGCTTGAGATCTAAAAGTTTCTAAAAACCTAATTGAAGTAAAAGCTTTAAAAATTTCTTTTTGAGGACGTTTTACTTAGTTATTCAGAAAACTAAGGACTAATTCGTTCAGAATAACAAATTAATCAAAAACACCCAGCTATGTTTTCTTTTATAAAAATGAAATTCAAAACTTTCAAGCAAGTTCTTTCAAAGCTTTGCAAAGAGAAAACAAGATCTATTTCTCACCAAGGGTAGATTTCACAAATCAGTCAGACTCATCAAGAAGACCAAAAAGACCAGGGTAATCTAAGGTTTCTTAGGCTTCTAATCTTTGAGTTACTACAAAGACCAAGCGAAAATCAAACCAGGCACGCAAAACTTCTAGAAAATCACCTAAAACCAAAATGCCAATGGAACTCACTTACAAGAAATTTTTGACAGGACACATGCAGATCTGGGCAGAGACTAAAAAGCGTAAATAAATCCTAATCTTAACTGGATGAAACAATTTAGGTTTTTCAAAAATTTTGATAGGGTCCGCAGGCTTCCAGTAGAACCAGATGCGGTACCGCTCTATGCACTAAAGGAACAGTGCGGGGATGTCCGCACTGTCTTGTAAAAGAAAGTGCGGTCCTCTTCAAAATTTCAGAAAAAACAAAATATACTCCAGATCCTAAAAACTACCCAATCCCACACACATCAAGCAAAAACCAGAAACAAGAAAAAGTTTCTCAAGTCAAAGTAAAAGGAAAGGCAAAAAACCAAATTCCAGTCCCCAGCGAAGTTGCCAATTTGTCGGCGTGATAAATCGTTCTTGTGGACAAGAACGATCTCCCTAGTATCAACAGATATCTAGCAACAAATAAGACAAGCAAATCTACCTTTCTCTAAATATATTGCGATTTATTAATAAAAACCAAGAGGTGTTTTAGACCCTACCTTAAGTCCAACGCTAGTTTGTGGCAGCCACGCTTCGATCGTCCGAAAGAGTTTCCTTTTAAGAACCTGCAATCACAAACAAGCACACATCAAATAACACCTGCATAGCTAATATAATAAATCATATTCATCATGGTGATCAAGGAATCCATGAAATAAACCATAAAACACAGCTTATTGAGAAAAATAAACTTGATTGTATTAACTTTGAAAATAAAAGAACTTTACAACCTTTGGTGCCTTGATGTTGTACAAGCTCCTCCCAAGGTCCAAGCAAGAATCTCCTCTACTTTGACAAGCCTCACACTCTTCCCAATGAGATCAAAAAGGGTATGTAATCTCTCCTCTCAAGCTCAATTAGGAAGACTAAATTCCAACAGCATTTCACCTCAAAAATATTCAGCTTTCAACCTCCTTAGTAACCAGCCCAATGCCTCATTTTATAGTGCAGAGGAAGGAAGTTACAGGTCCACCTATGAAGGGATAGAGTCCTCCTTCAAAGGGATAAGCTCCTCACATCAAGGGGTTAGCTCCTTAAGGTATGGGATGCATGAACCTTAAAGGAGCGAACTTGCCACCTCAAGATTCCCTCTAGAAGCTTCCAGAAATAACCCAAAATGAGTTTTTAAGAATGTACTTGCGCTTTTTTGACTTTTACAGGGGTCTGCACCCATTACACAGAGACAGAGCGGTCAGATACACAGGGGACATGACCAATAGGTGCGGGACCACAGGTAATGCTAAGAGAAAGTGCGGAACCAGAGTTTTAGAGACTTTTAAGGGCTTTCTCTTATTTTTCAAGGCTTGACATGAAGAACTGAGGTTTAAGACTTTCAAAGGAGGAAAGTATGAGTGGTGATAGACTCACACAGATTGCAGAATGTCTTGGTGACAATATTTTGTGCAACACAACCCGGGGTTCGTACAAACTTGGAGGTGACAATGCTATATGCACAAGTAAAAGTGAAGGTACTACCTATTGTCACTACTCATCTGGCAAGAAACCCCAGGGGTTCCAAGCCAGACTTCTATAGGGTCAGAGGAAGCTTAATTCTTTGATGGAAGAAGAGAAAATCTATTCTAAGGGAGAGCTACTCTACTGCAGTGAAGAAGAAAACAACATGTAATGCTAAACCACACCATAACCTAATTAACCAATTAAATAACTATGCTAAGAAAAATTGCTAAATCAATCACTAACCTAATGTTGCTATCTAAGTTGCAGAGGTAAAGAGCATCAAACTATACTAAGGTGTAAGCAAAGAAACTTAAGCTAAATTGGTTTTCAAGCGGAAGAGCAATCAGAGGTCGAAATCAGTGAAAGGAGGATGTAAGGAAGTAGTAGTGCATAAGAACCGTTGGATCAGCCAACAAACAGAAGATGAACGACGAAGATCTTATCACGAAGGCTTAAGTGACTAGATGGATGAACTAAACAAATGAACAGGATGAATGGCGGAGATATTATTGTGAAGGCTTAAGTGACTAGATGGATGAATAGGGTGAATGCACAGGATGAACGACTGAGGTCTTATCATGGAGGTTAAGTCAAGAGATGGACAAACAGGGTAACGAAGCGATGAACGACTGAGATCTTATCGTGCAGATTAAGTCAAGAGATGGACGGACATGGTAACGAAGCGATGAATGACGGAGATCGTATCACGGGAAAAAGAAACGTGTGGAAATGATGTAGCAGGTTTCTAAGGTGGTAAGTAGTTTCTCACGCGCGCTCAAGGCTGTAAGCGGAATTCTGAAATTTCACGCGACTAGCCTTACTACGTGACACGTAGCACGAGAAAACCACTTTTCTCGCATGCTCTCAGGCGAATAACGGTCGTGCAATAATCGTGCGAGATTGCGCGATAGCCGTTAGATCAGGCGAGGATGATCAATGGTGGAGATCGATCAAGCTAGTTGGTGATTGGGTGAGGTGATAGCCGTCAGATTAGGTGAGGCATATTGATGGTGGGGGTTTAAAGCGCATAAAGTGTTGAGGTTGCACGATAGCCGTCAGATCAAGAGACAGATCGATGGTGGAGATTAAAGTGCATAAATTAAGTGGAAGACTTCACATGAGGCAATAGTTGGAGAAAATAATGAATCAGACGGTGATTCTGAAGGTTTGTTGTGGATCGGACGATGAGGAGGCAATGCATGAAGAATGTGCTGAAGGAGGTTTCAAAGGAAAATGATAGAAAAACAAGTGAGGGTGAACAAATAACTGCATTGAACAACAAACTCCATAGCTCATGCGAGAACCAGAAACCTGTGTTTTTGGGGTTGCTAAAGGGTCTCTTCCTCAAGTCATGGTCCCAGAGGACGAGGTGTGTACAAGACACTTGCGTACAACCTTATGGTGATCCTTTTCTTCTAGATATCCTGCTAATTAAAACAAATGCAAATGGAAGTAAACTTAAAGCAAATGCAGCTACTGAAGCAAATGAACAAAAACAAAAAGCTACTTAAGCAAATGAACAGAACATAAATCTATGCTACTTAAGCAAATGAACAATGAAAACCAGGAATCTATGCTAGCATACATGTATAGTAAAGAGGAGCTTTGGCTGCTCGGGTTGGGCCCTAACCCAAGAGCTTCAACCCTCTAAGTTAACTCAGAGCTGGCTCAAAACGAAACTCATTCTCATTAACAAAACCATGGATTACATAACAAACTGTTACAAGTATTGCAGCTTAGAAATAAAGTAGAGTTTTACAATAAAAATCTGAATCCTACTGAGGTCCTAAGCCTCTCTACTTATACATCTAAAGTCTCCAATGACTTCCTTCCCATTAGGGAGGCTAGGCTCCCCACTCAAGATAAACTGGTTTCTGTCCCTTTCACTTGCTCGACTGTCTTCTAGTCCTCAAAGTGATGGTTGTTTGCACTTTGAGCTGATGGAGGAATATTCGAATGGAGGGGTAGTAAATGAGGAGGATTTACCTCCTATAATTACTCTCCCTTGTCCCATTCGAGTTTTTACTTGCCACAGTTCCTTGCTTTTACCCTTTATTCCTTTATTCTTGCATTTTTCCTTGCTTTTATCCTTTATTCCTGCATTACATGCACATTAGACCACAAAGCAAAATATCCAACTCTAACTCATCTCATAAACAAAATATAATCAAAAGTATGCAATAAGTTGTGAGAATAGTTGGTTTGACTAAGCTAGGAGGTGAATTAAGGCCAATTAAGGCCCATATAATTACCCAATGATGAGGCTCATCATCACCCCCCTACTGAAAGTGTTGCTCATCCTCTGAGCAACTTAGCTAATGTCCATGTCCTTCATGGCTTTGGTAGCCTTTCTGACATCCCATGCTTCTGCTGTGGTCTCTTCTTCTTGTTCATAGAAGCCTGCTTTCCTTTCTACTTCTTCCCACTGCCTCTTTTCCTCTTCTTCTTTTCTCCCTTCTAGCATCCCTAGGAGTAGTGGTGGATTGAATTTTAGGCCTATCCAATTGACCTTCAACCTTTGCATTGATTGCTTATACACGGGTGTCATGTTGAGTGCCTCTCTCAACCTTTGAGGGGAGTGATATTCGATGATCTTGAAGTTGTGTGGTAGTGTGTTCCATCTCCTTTAGTAGGCATGTATATTATCATCTCTTAGCAGCCTAAACATATCCTCAAAATGTGAAATTTCTTGCTCTTGGGTAGCAAGATATCTAGGTGCCAGCTGAGGATCATTTGCAATTAGATTATGGGTGCTGATTAGGGCCATGGGATTTGATTGTTCAGCTTTGATGAAAAAAAAGGTTCATTTTTCTCTCTGGCCAATATTCTTTTCATCTCTGCAGCCCTTGACTTCTCATGGTTCATCGATGATGCCAAAGCCATTGATTGTAGATCTCCTAGCTCTGCATTAGGATCCCAAATATTCATGTCTGTGATGACCATGTTGTGCAAGTAAAACTCAACCATTTTGGCCCTATCCTTTAGTGCACTTTGATCACAAATATTAATAAACTGCCCGCAGTCCTAAAATGGCATGGTGCCCCTTTGTGCTAGTGTTTTAATCTAAAATTGCAGCCATTGTTTTCTGAGGTAAAGAGAATAGGATTTAGCTGGCATCCTACGCTGGATGGCCTCTTTCTATTCTTTCTCCTCTATTTCAATGCCTTCTTCCTCTTTGTTTTTATCATATTCTTCCTCTGGATGTTCTTTCTCCTTTGTTTCAATGCCTTCTTCCTCTTCTGTTTCAGCATCATCCTCCTTCTCTTCTGCTTCATCATGTTCCTCTGTGGGTTCTTCACCTTCTAAAAAGAATTTCCTTTTTGCCACTTGACTGTCTGCTTTGTCTTCTTTTCTCCATGCAATTCCTAGGGGAAGTGTGGTGACCCTACTGATGAACTTTGGGGTGAGATCTATAGTGAGCCCTCTAACTATAACAGTGGCATGGATTCTGTTGTGTGGAGTGAGGGAATGAGCAAATTCTTGAGAAAACAGAGTTTCCTGTGTATGTAATCCACTAGCTTTTTAGAGGACTTCTAGTTCATTTGCTTGTAAATGGGGATGGATTTTTAGATCCTACCTCTTTAGAATGGTGGCAGTGGACAATTATCTTGATATTCCCTCTTGAACCCCTCTTTGCCTATCCTGTAAACTACCTCTGTGTATCCTGTAGACTGCTCCTGTAGACTGTTCTTATAGGAATTCTCTTGCAGAATGATGGATCCTTGCTTCCAATGGGTGGCCAAAGTTATGAGAGCTACTTGAGTGAGGGAGTTTCAAGGAGGTGGAATGCATGAATGCATGCAAACGATGTTTTGTTTCCCTTTATACCACCTCATCATTCCCACTCCTTGTAATCAGCTCCCACAGTTGTTAAATCCATAGTTAACCACTTCTTGTCCTACTCCTCCTCTGTTCTTTGAGTTGACTGCAGCCATGTGTGAGAGGACACCCTCCTTTGTATGTGATGACTTAACGAAGGTGGCCAAGTTAATTGGCCACCTTTTTACTTATAAACCAACTACCTCTTAACATTTACAACTTTTGATCAAATGATGCATATGCGTGAGTGAGTGGGATACTTAGCGATGGTCTTGATGCCATGCTGCAGTTGTCAAATATTAGAGGTGCTGCATTGTCTATTTGTTGCATGGTCATTCTTCTTCCTCCTCTGTTGTCTGTTGATGGTTTCTTGGCTTTTGGAGGTGTCTGTGATTGGAGATCTGATGTTGCTGCTGTTGTGGAGCTCCTGGATTACCACTTGGCAATGTTTGGTGTCTCCCTTAGAATTTCTTGATCATGTTGTTGGCTGGTGCTGTGAGGATGTTGTAATGAATGGACAGAGGGAGTAGGAGTGTGTGTGGATGCAGGGATGATGGTAATGGATGAGGTGATTGGTTAGATCATGTCTAGTATGAATTTTGGGGACCTAACCAATCTACCATTCAGGGGATCTTGTAGAAAACACAATCTTTACCTGAATTGAAGCAATGAAGTGAAAAACAAGGGAATTTATGGAGGGATGCATGGTAAGGAGTGGAGGAGATGAATATATGCGAGGCAAGGTTCCCTTTGGATCTTCTCTTTGCTCCTTGATTGTCTTCCTCACCCACTTGCAAATAAAAATTATGTTTTTTTTTTTCTTTTTTCATTTATTATATATATACTTAAAAAAAAGACACCTAGGCTACCTTAGAGAGGTTTTCAACCTAGATAACTGCCCTAGGAACCTCAAGGAAGGTTTTCACCTAGGGATCTTCTTACTCTTTTTCATTTTTCTCATCCTTGGGCTGTCTCACAAGGTTTTCAACCCAAAGATGGGACTCAGGCACCCCATGGAGGTTTTCACCTGAGTCCTTATTCTTTTTTTCTCTCTTTTCAGTGCTCTAATGAGGGAGGAGCTGGAACTTGCTCCACCATCATCACTGTCTTATTGATATTGTCAATGAACTCTTGTTTTGATAAAGGCCTCTTGTACATTTTCAATTGGTGTCCATTAACGAGCAATGGAATGGCTTCTTCATCTATAATTCTGATTTGCACTGAACCATTATCATGGCATCTTTCCACTACATAAGGTCTGAGCCATCTTGTCCTTAGCTTTCCCTTGAAGTCTTTATACCTAGAATCATATAACAATGCCCATTCTCCCTCTTGAAATTTCTTCTCCTTAATATGTTTGTCATGTCAAATATTCCTCTGAAGCTAAACTATCTCTGTATGTAGGAGGGCCTGCATTCTGAATTCATCTAAGCCATTCAAATGTAACAATATTTATTTCTGTGCATGACTAAGATCCAAATCTAGTTGGGCTGCCATCCTCAATGTGTTATATTCAAACTCAATGGAACTCAAAGCCTTTTTCCCATAGACCAACTCATAGGGTGTAAATCCAGTGGTGGTCTTCCATGTTGTATTATAGGCCTAGGTGGCCTCAACTAGTTTCTCTGCTCAATCCTTCCTGCTGCTGCTCACTACCTTGGTTAAGATGTTCTCCAGTGCCCTGTTGGTCACCTCCGCTTGCCCATTAGCTTGTGGATGATAAGGAGTGGAGGTCATATGCTTTATTTTGTGATGGCTGAGTAGTTCTTCAATCATGCTGGAGGTAAACTGGCTGCCTTGATCTGTGACTAGCTCTCTAGGGTACCCAAATTTGTAGAATACATTCTCCCTTAGGAAATCAACCACCTTCTCTTATGTTGCTGCCTTAATTGCCTTGGTTTCAGCCCACTTAGTCAAATAGTCAATGCAAACAATGATGCATTGTTTTTGCTTTGAAGGAGGGTTAGTAAGCCCAATTAATTCCATGCCACACTTGTTAAATGGCTCGAAAGTCACTTGAGGTTGTAGGGGCATTTCATCTCTTAGAGTAGGCTTTCCCATCCTCTGGCACCGATCACACTGACTAATGTACTTTTTCACATCTTGATGAAGAGTAGGCCAATAATAGCCTGCTTGCAACACTTTGAATGTTGTCCTCTTTGCTGCAAAGTGACCTCCACAAGGCCCATCATGACAGGTCAGAAGGATGTCAAAGACTTCCTCTTCCCTTACACACCTTCTCAAGATTTGATCTAGGCCAAGTTTGAATAGATTTCCCCCAATCCAGGTGAAGGGGGTGCTTTTCCTGACTATCTTGCTCTTTTCCTTGGAGGGAAAGTTTGGTGGGAACTGTGCTGATACCAAATAGTTTGCTATATCAGCAAACCATGGGGAGAGAACTGAAATAGAAAACAAATGCTCATCTGGTAAGTGGTCATCCACCATTCCTTTTTCACGTGCATGCATATTCATCCTAGATAGAAAGTCAACAACAACATTTTCGTTACTAGGCTTATCAACAATAGTTAGATCAAATTGCTGTAATAAAAGCAACCATCTTATAATTCTAGCATTCACATATGGTTCGTTCATTAAATATTTGATTGCAGCATGATCAGTATGCACAAATATTTGATAGCTTGTAATGTAATGGCTAAATTTGTTTAATGAATGCACAACAACCAGGAGTTCCTTTTTGGTCATAGTATAGTTTAGCTCAGCCTTTGACAGGTTCTTACTGATAAAATAGATGGTATAGGGAATTTTCTCCTCTTCTTGACCTAAGGATGCTCCTATGACTTTGTGTGAGGCATCAATATGAACATGAGAAGGGAGGGCCCAGTTTAGGCCTCTAAGGATTGGTGTAGTGGTTAACTTACCCTTTAGAATGTCTAAGGCCTCTTGACAGCTCTTTGACCATATAAACTCAGAATATTTGGCCAACAACCCAAACAAAGGAGAAGCCAACTTGCTGAAGTCCTTTATGAACCTTCGGTAGTATCCAGCTAACCCTAAGAAACTCCTGACATCTCTCGGCTTTTGTGGAGGTGGGACCCTTTGGATGATTTCTATTTTGTTTGGGTCCACTTGCAGTCCTTGCTGAGATATTGAATGACCTAGCACGGTCCATTTAGTCATTAAGAGTTCACAGTTTTTTGGACTGAGAGGCAGGTTCATTTCAATGCATTTGTGCAATACTTTGCCTAGGTTAGTCAGGGCTTCTTGAAAATCACAACCATAAGGTGTAAAGTCATCCATATAGATTTCCACAACATCATGTACTAATTCAACAAAAATACTCAAGACTACTCTCTGGAAAGTGGCAGGAAAATTGCATAGGCCAAAAGGAAGTACCCTATAGGCAAAAGTACCCCAAGGGCAGGTGAATGTGGTCTTATCCTAGTCTTCAAGGCATATTTGGATTTGGTTGTACCCACTGAATCCATCTAGGAAGGAAATAAACTTCTTCCCTGCCAGATCATCTAGCACTTGGTCAATGAAGGGTAGGGGAAAATGATCCTTCTTTGTGGCTTTGTTCAACTCCCTATAATCAACACAAATCCTCCACTTACCATTTTTATTGGGAACTAACACTAAAGGAGAGACCCACTCGCTGTCTGAGATAGGGTAAATGAATCCTGCATCTAGTAGTTTTTGCACTTCTTCCTTGACTATATCTTTAAGAGCTGGATTCATCCTCCTTTGTGGTTGCCTGACTGGCTCGCAACCTTCTTTGATGTGTGTGTGGTGAGTACACACTGAGGGGTGTACTCCCTTCATTTCCTTGTAACTCCAAGTGAAGGCTTCTACGTTCTCTCTCAACATGTTGCATAGCTTTTCCTCTTCTAACGCAGAAAGAGATGGATTAATTTTCAAAGTTTTCTCTGGGCCAAATTCTATGGTTTTGACACGGACTGGGTTGGAATTGGCTAATCATAAGTCAATTGGAAGATTGTTCTGGGTTTCCCTTACTTCTTATTCTAATGGTATTGAACTGGGAGTTGGACTTTGGAGCATGTGTTCAATTAAGTCATCCTCATCTTGCTGTCCTCCTCCTATGGTTGCTTCCAAAACATAAAGTTGGGCATAATAGACCACATCTTCTTCCTCCTCCTCCAACCATAAAGGTAAATCATGATCTAGAGAAGGTTGATCAGGAGGGTATAGGACTAATTGTTTGGACATATGTCGATTCTTGATGGTCATATTCCCAGCTGTGCAGCTAATGTAAGCATCAATTGTGGCCAACCATGGCCTCCCAAGGATGAGAGGGTAACCAATAAGCTTAGCCTTAGGTTGGAGAACTAGGAAATCTACAGGGTACTCCCAGGAGTCAATGGATACCATCACATCCTCCATAATTCCCTCAGGGGTGACTGTGGAACGGTCTGCAAGTTGCAGAACTGTTGTGGTCTTCCTCAATGACCCTTGGAGGTTGAGCTTGAGCATGGTGTCCTTGGTCATCACATTAATGGCAGCCCCAAGGTCAATCAGAGTGTGTGGGACAATGGTGCCATTGATGTGCACATCTACTATAGGGCTTCCAGGGTCCAAATATTTTGGACATATTACCTACCCCAACATTAAGTCAGATAACTGCCCAATGAAATTAATGGTAGGGGCATCCCTTTTTCTTCTTCCTGGATTCTTGAAGCACTTCTCCTTAATCAAATTATTGTAAATGGGAACATCTTTGATTATCTAGAGAAGGGGAATTTTACACATATATTTTTCAATTCTATCAAAAGTTCAGTTTCTTTTGGGGTAGGTTGGAGTGGTTAGGTTAATCTCCTAGGAAAAGGTGGATTTAATTTAAGGTTGCTTTCATCTCTTTCTTCCTCAACCTTCCTATGTGGAGAGGGAGGTTGGTTATCAGGGAGAATTCTCCCAGATCATAGGTTGATCTCCTGGATTTCTACAACATAAGCTAGGTATGATGTCTCTCCATTGTAGAATTGTTGAGCCTACCTATTGTTTGAGGTTTGATTTGGCTAGGCAGGTATATGGGGTTGCTTAGGTGGAGCAGAGTGCAGGAGTTGTGGTTGGGTAGGTGGTGGAGGCAATAAGGCTGGAACATTGTTGAATTGGGGCCTCCACCCCTGGAGTGGTGTATTCCACTGAGGTTGTGGCTGAACATAAGGTTGAAATGACTGGCTGGCTGGCTGGGAATGATACTGAGATGCATAGGACCAAGGAGGGGGTGTAGACCAGGAAGGATGAGTAGGGGGTCCCCAAGAAGGTATAGCTGTGGTTTGGTTGGGGTTGTAATATGCATGGGATGACCCTTGCATACCCTGCTAATATGGTCTAGGCCCAGGAGGTCTCCTTTGGTTGATGTAGCAAAGCTTCTTAGTGACCCCTTTAGCTCCTTGATATACAAATTTGAGTCCAGGTAAAGAAGGGCACTTGTCTGTGGAGTGGTTTTCTTCACAGACTGAGAAAATCTTAATACAGTTCAATGGACATTCATTCCTAGGATGCCTCCTAGTGCATCTGTTGGAAATAATACTAAGAGGGGGGTGAATCAGTATTATCAAATCAATAATTTTATTTCTCAAACATATTTATATACGCTACTTCAGTGAAGTGAACTAGCGTGTACACACAACTGTGATTAGAGAAACCAACGTATATCCAGAGAAATTGTGATTTAGATAATTTATCATGTGTTGATCTTAAACTAGTACATCAATAACTTATTAGACAGTGTAGTAAAAGCAGAATAAAGCATCACACATAAGCAACACACATGAACACCAAGATTTAAGGTGGAAACCCAATGTGGGTGAAAACCACCTGCTGTTGTCATCTCTGTCTTCTTTTAATAATAAGAAAATCTGTTTATAATCTTGTACTGGTGCAAACTCATACCATTACGCAGGCACCCACCTGTAGAAGGCTACAACCTTCTCTTGTTTTCCAGCTTCTACTGGAATGGAGCTGCAACCCCCTAGCTCTTGTACAAGCCAATTTGTTTACTAGTACGTAGGCACTGACCTACAAAAGGCTACGACCTTCTTTCTTCCTCCAGGGACCATGTTTCATGAATTTTCAGACTAGATACTCCTGGATCACAACACCACAATTTGAAGGCCATGTTTCATCCAATTTTCATGCTGGACCCATAAAAAACTTTTAAACTTAAACTGCATCAACCAACATTCAGTTAATCTAAACAATCAGATCACTGACACCAGAACACTGTGCTAAACCCAGAAACCTGCATCATCATTCAGAACCAGCTGTAACCTCAAAAACCATGCATCAGAGTGTATATGCTACTTGGCTGAACCCAAAATGCGTGTATACGCTACTTCCGTTAATCAAACATGCGTATACCTTCAAAACTACTGCAAACATAAAATTTTGAATCAAGTCTATACCAACCAGCAATATACTAAATATCTACTGTCAACTTACAAAGCTTTACACAGGCAGCGACAGAGATCACTTCTTCTCACTTATACAATCAATCAATCAAATACTAGCCTCCTTATGCATTTAGTTTTACATTCAGATCTAAGAAGACTTCATTGACAGACAACAGTAAAACAACAAATTTGATCAGATAGATCAGTCAGATCTAAAAAATAAGCTTTTCCTTTTTACACGCTATTTTGAAGGGTATAACCTGTGTGTACACGTGCTTTTGAAGAGACGAACCAGCGTACATATCTACAAATATCAACTCATAACTTTGTTGCACTTCTGAACTTTAGACAAACCCAGATCATGACATTTAAAGAATAAAATAGGCTTACACAGTCAGATCTAGTCCAACCAATATCAGATCATCCAATAATAAGTCACTTTAGGTTTCATGATCCTGATCCAACATTGAATTCAAGGTGCACAAAGTATCACAAACATAGCCCCTGCAACATAAAATATACTTCAGATAGAAGTATTTCTTAAAAACCCATACACTTGCACTCTTGGCCTTATGATCTTCTCCTCCTTATATAGATTTAGGCCCTTTGTCAATTCCTTGGGCCAAAACCACTCAGGACCAATACCTTGGACCAAATACCTAGGGTCAATACCATAGATCAAATACCTTGGACAAAATACCAAGGGTCAATACCACGGAACAAATACCTATGTTTTCTAATCATGTACACGCTTTTCTTTGTGTGGGAGTGCGTGTATACATATATGCTCTTTTTGTTATGTGGAACAACATGTATACACTGTTTTGACTAAGTGGACCAGTGTGTATCAACTTTTTCCTTTACCTTCTTTATTCTGATCAGTAGACCTTAGTTCCATCTTCTTGTTCTTCTATACCATTGCCTTGCAACCTCTGAATATACCTGTTGTACGTTGAGTTGCCTTTTACCAAAACTGAATTGACCTGTGAGTGAGTTGCCATCAAGGACAACACTTGTATCATAATGCCAACAACATCTAGGACAAAATATGGCCAGGGCTCTTTCTGCTTCCTCTTGGTTCCTTTTGATGTTCATGGTGTCCAATTGCAAGGCAAGGGTTTGCAACATATAACTTTTGAAATCTTCCCGCATATTTCCAATTTCACCCTTAATGGATGAGTTGGAGGATGATGTACTGGCCATAGGTTGACTACCCCTACCCTTTTTACTGGTTTCCCTAGAATGGTTTCTAAAGACAGTCTTAATATCCTCATAGGGTAATTGGTAGACATCTCCTCCTACTATCATATGTAAGGAATCCAGAAGATCCTCCCTTACTCCTCTAAGCAGGACCAGCTTCAGTGACTCAGGGTTAAGTGTGCACCTGGCCCTTTTGTAACTAAGTTGGAATCTTTCTTCATAGTCTTCTAAGGATTCATCTTCGCCTATGGTCATCTTGAAAATCTCTTCTTTAGTATCCTTTGACCTATAGTAGCCCCTATATTTTTTGTTAAAATCTTGTTGCATCTGAGCCCAATTTGTGATGCTATCTCCAAGTAAACCCATGAACCAGCGCAATGTTGCATCCTTGAGGGTAGATGGAAATAGTTTTAACTTTTGCTCATCATCTGTATAGTCATAGGTTTGGCATATAACAACAAACTCAAATAGGAAAGTATTAGGGTCCTCTGTGGTCAAGCCATGGAAATGAGGTAGAGAAGAGAGGCTTATATTCTTCATCTTAGTGTCCCCATTGGTCTCCATGATGGGGAAGGCACCCTCAATTCTCTCTCTATTTCCTCTATCATTTCGGTTTTCAGTCATTGGTTCAGTAGGAATGGGTTCTTCCTCTTCTTCTTCCCCTGTAGGTTCCTCAAATAGGTAAGGTTTCTCACCTAAAGGGTCTTCCAATTCACCGTCACTGAAGAAGAAAGAAGGTTGACTGTTGGATGCAGTGGGGGTATTTGACAAGAATTTCCCTGAATTGTCCCTATTCCTATGAGGCATGAAAGGAAATGTTTTTGGGTTGGTTTTTGTAAGATTTTTTTTGTTTTTTTAAGCTGGAAAGTACTCTGCAAAAAGGAAATTGTTGATTGAATGAAAAACCACTAACAAGAAAAACTACTTGCTGAATTGAAATTCTACTTGCAGAATGAAATTGCTGATTGAAGGAAGACTATTGACAGAAAAAGACTACTTGCTGAATTGAAATTCTACTTGCAGAATGAAAAGGAAAGCAGATAATGACAAATGAAAGAAAGGAAGCTACTAACAAAGAAACTACTTGCTGAATTGAAATTCTACTTGCAGAATGGAAAGGAAAGTAGATAATGACAATTGAAAGAAAGGAAAAAGCTAGATTACTTTTGCAGAAATAAACTAATGGAGGAAATTTGGAGACTAGAAATAGAAGAAAGTAGTAATCACATTCTACTTAGACACCTCCCTGGCAATGACGCCAAACTGTGATGAGCCTAGGTATTGCAACAAGAATGCTGCAACTCCCAGGGCTACCAACTTTACTTATCAACCAGGGGTTCGTACAAACTTGGAGGTGACAATACTATATGCACAAGTAAAAGTGAAGGTATTGCCGGTTGTCACTGCTCATCTGGAAAGAGACCCCAGGGTTTCCATGCTAGACTTCTATAGGGTCAGAAGAAGTTAATTATTTGATGGAAGAAGAGAAAATCTATTCTAAGGGAGAGCTACTCTATTGCAGTAATGAAGAAAACAACATGTAATGCTAAACCAAACCATAACCTAATTAACTAATTAAACTACTATACTAAGAAAAATTACTAAATCAATCACTAACCTAATGCTGCTATCTAAGTTGCAGAGGTAAAGAGAATCAAACTATACTAAGGTGTAAGCAAAGAAACTTAAGCTAAATCAGTTTTCAAGCAGAAGAGAAATCGAAGGTCGAAATCAGTGAAAGGAGGACGTAAGGAAGCAGTAGTGCATAAGAGCCATTGGATCATCCAACGAACAAAAGATGAACGATGAAGATCTTATCACGAAGGCTTAAGTGACTAGATGGATGAAGCAGATGAACGATGGAGATCTTATCTCAAAGGCTTAAGTGACTAGATGGATGAACAAGGTGAACACACAGGATGAACGAATGAGGTCTTATTGCGGAGGTTAAGTCAAGAGATGGACAAAAAGGCTAATGAAGCGATGAGAAACTAAGATCTTATCACATGGATTAAGTCAAGAGATGGACGAATAGGGTAACGAAGTGATGAACGATGAAGATCGTATCGCGGGAAAAAGAAACGTGTGGAAATGATGGAGCGAGTTTTTAAGGAAGTAAATAGTTTCTCGGGCGCCCTCAAGGTCGTAAGTGGAATTCTGAAATTTCATGTGATTAGCCTTACTGCGCGACACGTAGCACGAGAAAACCACTTTTCTCACATGCTCTCGGGTGGATAACGGTCATGCAATAATCCACGCGAGATTGCGCGATAGCTGTTGGATCAGGCAGGGCTGATCAACGATGGAGATCGGCCAAGCTAGTTGGCGATTGGGTGACGCAATAGCCGTCAGATCAGGCGAGGCAGATTGACAGTGGGGGTTTAAAGCGCATAAAGTGTTGAGGTGACGCGATAGCCGTCGGATCAAGAGACTGATCGATGGTGGAGATTAAAGCGCATACAGTAAGTGAAAGACTTCATGCGAGGTAGCAGTTGGAGAAAATAGTGAATTAGATGATGATTGTGAAGGTTTGTTTTGGATCGGATGGCGAGGAAACGATGCATGAAGAATGTGCTAAAGGAGGTTTCAAAGGAAAATGACAGAAAAATTAGTGAGGGTGAACAAATAACTACGTCGAACAACAAACTCCATAGCTCATGCGAGAAGTAGAAACCTATGTTTTTGGGGTTGCTGAAGGGTCTCTTCCTCAAGTCATGGTCCCAGAGGGACGAGGTGAGGCCGAGACACCTACGGAAAACCTTATGGTGATCCTTTTCTTCTAGCTAACCTGCTAATTAAAAATAATGCAAATGGAAGTAAACTTAGAACAAATGCAACTACTGAAGCAAATGAACATAAACAGAAAGCTACTCAAGCAAATGAACATAAGAGAAATCTATGCTACTTAGGCAAATGAACAATGAAAACTAGGAATCTATGCTAGCATACATGTATAGTAAAGAGGAGCTTTGGTTGCTCGGGTTGGGCCCTAACCCAAGAGCTTCAACCCTCTAAGTTAACTTAGAGCTGGCTCAAAACAAAACTCATTCTCATTATCAAAACCATGGATTACATAACAAACTGTCACAAGTCTTGCAGCTCAGAAATAAAGTAGAGTTTTACAATAAAAATCCAAATCCTACTTAGGTCCTAAGCCTCTCTACTTATACATCTGAAGTCTCTAACGACTTCCTTCCCATTAGGGAGGTGAGGCTCCCCACTTAAGAGAAACTGGTTTCTCTCCCTTTCACTTGCTCAACTGTCTTCTAGTCCTCAAAGTGATGGCTGTTTGCACTCCAAGCTGATGGAGGAATATTCAAATGGAGGGGTAGTAAATGAGGAGGATTTACCTCCTATAATTACTCTCCCTTGTCCCATTCGAGTTTTTACCAAGGTCTTTGCCACGGTTCCTTGCTTTTACCCTTTATTCCTTTATTCTTGCATTTTTCCTTGCTTTTATCCTTTATTCTTGCATTACATGCACATTAGACCACAAAGAAAAATATCCAACTCTAACTCATCTCATAAACAAAATATAATCAAAAGTATGCAATAAGTTGTTAGAATAGTTGGTTTGACTAAGCTAGGAGGTGAATTAAGGCCAATTAAGGCCCATATAATTACCCATTGATGAGGCTCATCTATGATGAATCAGTAAAAGTAAAGGCATCCTTGGAGGGCGTGTACTAAAGAATGAAAAAAAACAATTAGCGGATTTGCTACAAGCATATGTAGGCATGTTCTAGGATCCTAAAGGGTTACCACTCACGAGGGAAAGGAAGCATGGAATACAATTATTTCCAAACTCACCATTACCAAATATTGGGTTGTATAGATAGTCTGTTTTGGAAGCAGAGGAAGTCAAGAAGGGGTTTCTAGAGTAGGGAGTGACTTAACCAAGTACATCACCTTGTGGGTCACATATCATCATTGTGTCTAAGAAGGATGGGATGTATATCAAATACAGGGATTTGAATAAGAATACATTCAAGAATTTGTATTCTCTACCTAGGATAAATGATTTATTGGACCAATTGTAGCATGATAAGTACTTCACAAAGATGGACCTAAAACTGCGATACCACTAGGTATGTGTCAAAGAAGAAGACTCTTGTAAGATGTTAGAATATTCAGACACATGAATAAACATACACCAATATCAAACACAATATTGAATTTGGTTATGTTGCTCTACCTCTTTTAGTAATTTTTTTCACACAACGACATTTCCTTCAGATTGTTTTGAGCTCTTCTTATTTTGTAAAATGGTCATCAAATATAGTAGCTAGTATAGCTTCTCTTTAGATTAGGCATTTTTATACAAGACTTTTATTTTTGTTTTTTTATTTTTATTTTTTAACTCTGATCTCATCATTGTCTTCATGACAAAGGAATCAATTATGATTGTCAATTTGTTCATTAAATTTGGCTTTAGTTTTCCCAGATTTGAATTAATTTTCCTAGCCTAACCTAAGAATTTTATTTTATTTTTTATATAACCTAAAGGTTTTGGGGCACTTTTAAAGGTTTGGTGGCTACCAAGTCTATTTTTTCCTAACCCTATTTTTCTACCAACCATATTTTTTTGTTTTCAAAGCTAATATCTTTTGATTGAAGAGTCTATTTTATGTGATTTTTTTTGTTGGGTGTGGTTTTCCTTTGTCTAGATTCTTGACCCCTTCTCTCGGTTGTCTATGCATTGTATGAACCTATATAGAATCCATACGAATGGGTTCAAGTTGTAGCGCTTTTTTTTGTGGGGGGCGGGGTAGGGGGAGCGATTTTAGATTCAGGGTTCTCATCAAGCAAGATCTCATCATTGATAATATGATAGGCCACATCTTTATTGTATTTGAGTATAAAAATCTATCTTGAATTAGAATTGACCTTAATCTGCGACCCCATTAATCTTAATTTCACTAGAGAACATATCTTCCCAAACACTTTGGCATAAATAATGGTCTGAATTTTTCAATTATAATCTATTCATAACAAGTCTAGAATATTTCCTCTTGCTATCATAATTTCCTATGTTTTTCCACCCAAAAGTTGTCATAAGTTGCATAGACCATGTTAAAGGCATGGGCATGGTTGATGAAGCCTCTTCTGTTCTTATACATAGACATAAACACGAAAGTATTATATTTGTGAAGGGTAAAGCATTTGTGGAAGTTCTCCCAAGTGCAATATAGGAAATTTCTGAATAATAACAAAGACATTACCTTCCTATCGATGTTTCCCCTCACTGAGATTTTACCATGTATATATGACGTACTCTTATTTTTATCTTGTCTTTTTTGTTACTTTGATTAAATATTGTTATTGTATGGATAAGAGGATAATATAATAGGTTCTGTGTTTTGATATTGTTTTATGTTTATTCATATGTATCAATATTCTAACTAAAGAACACCTTTAAGACATAGTAGGGTTTGTATGAATGGTTGGTCATGCCATTTGGTTTATGTAATGCACCGACCACATTTTTTAGAGTGATGAATGATGTACTGCACCCATATTTAGATTCATTTGTTATAGTTTATTTGGATCACAACTCTTGTAGGTGTTAGAGACTCTAAAGAAGCACCATCTACTAGATGACATTAAGAAATGTGAGTTTAGTTATCAATATTTGGTGTATTTTGTGTAAGTGATTGGTGGAGGGGAGTTCAAGATAGATATCACAATGATGGATTCCATCATGAAAATGATAGTTCCTACAAATGTCACTAAAGCAAGGATATTTTTTGGGTAGTATAGTACGTGTAGAAGCCCATAGCTTCATTTTAGTAGTAAATGCACCAATCCATTACATTATACTGAGAGGAAATAGTTTCTAGTAGGGAAAGAATCAATAGAAATTTTTTGATGAGCGAAAAAAGAAAAATCATTCAAGCACCATTTCTTATGTTGCTAAACTTGTAGAAGCCATTCAAAGTGAATACAAATACAAGTGGGTATGCCACGAGAGTAGTATTAATGAAAGGAGGAATAATTGTATGCAATCATTCTAAAATATTTCACGGGGAAGTTTTCAACTACCCTACCTATGACAATGAACTCTATTCCTTGGTTCAAGCTATCAAGAAGTGGAACAACTATTTGCTGGGCGAGGAGGCCATCATCCACACATATCTCTAGACACTAGTATTTGTGGGCCCAAAGTAAGCTACAATAAACCAACCATTACAAGTGGATGGTGCTATTACAACAATTTCATCTAGTCATCAAGTATAAGAAGCGAAACACAAATATGTTAGAAGAATTTTTTCCAAGGCCACCCACATTGAATATTACAGCTTTGGGAACTCTTATTCACATGAAACCATTTACAGATGATGCATACAAAGAGGAAAACATGAAAGACAAGGATTTCAATGAGGTAATGTAGCAGCTACACAACCAGGTTCATGTAGTTAATGTGAAACAAGGTTGTCTGTCATATCTAAAATGGGTTACTCTACATGTTGGACAAGATTTTTGTCCCCAATGTTGGAAGATTGAAACTTATCAAAGATCCTCACACCTTTAAAGTTACAAAACATTTTGGTGTTGGGAAGATAATTTCCAACCTATAGAGGTATGTGCATTGGCCCAAAATGTAAGAAGATGTAGCACGATGTATTAAAAAATGTATACTTTCTAATACTATGTTGGGTCTCTGTTTTGTCTTATTTTTATTTATTTATCTCATGTTGTTGATTGGCTAAATGATTATTTTCAAAGAGTATTTGTTACTTCTTTGTTTTAACAAGATTAAAATAACATTATTGAGAGTTTAATTAAGGTTTGTATGTTGTGGGATTAAAACTGGTTTGATTATACTTTGGGACGTTCCTGCACCATTGCATTTACCTGCCTACACCATTGCACTTACCTGCCTGCACCATGCAATGGATTCCTGCACCATTTACCTGCTTGCACTCCGAAGGCTTCCTGGATTGCACTCACATTCACTGTGCCTGTACTCGAACCCTCCATTCATGGGGATCGAATTGTATCAGTTGTTGACTTGTATAAGGATTTTTTTCCTTGACTTGCTATGGCGCATATGGGTTATTACTTCAGTCAAACGTAGATGTTAATTATTTGGATGCCAATGGTGAAATGGCTGAAGCGCATCATGGTCATGACTAAGGAATCCGATAAGTATTATCACTTCAATGACAATTGTGTTCTTCCTTCTCATGTCGATTCCGATACAACAATAAGCTCAACATAAACTCTATCATCACAACGCCCTGCTATCTTGCCAATCGATTCTACTACCACAAAGAACCCATCGAGCCTTTGATATTTGCCCAGGAATTTGCACGATATTGAAGCATGACAATGAGAAGCTTGATGATAAGAAAGGAGATGGACAACCTGAATTTTGTATCGATGCATGAACCGCTGGTGGTGTAGCTAGATTCATCAATCATAGTTGTGATCCAAATCTCTTCGTACAATGTGTATTGAGTTCCCACCATGATCCCAAGATTGCACGAGTTATGCCATTTGCAGCTGATAGCATTCTGCCATTACAGGAGTATGACTATGGATATAGTCTTGATAGTTTAGTTGATTTAGAAGGGAAAATTAAGAAAATGGCACGCTACTGCGGTGCTATAGAATGTAGAAAATGTTTGTATTAAGGCAATTTGTAAATCGTTGTCATTGATGATTTTAATGTGCGAATCAATGAACTTCTTGATCCAATTCGGTGTAACACTAAAAGCATCGCCAGACATCAGTGATGAATATGGAGATCGTTGTTATGGTGATCATTCTGGATTCGGTGCTCATTATGGTTATGATAAGTCCGGGTTAATATGAATATGATCGAAGGAGATATGCGCCGAATCTCTGATGCCGACCTGTGAGCAACTCACACAAAGAGGAAATCGATTAAGCCAAATCACACCTCAACAACCACTCTAAGAAAAGAGGAACGATTCACGATAATCGTTCCCTCTTTCAATATTTAGTTGCAAAATTAATTCCTATTTCGACAAATTGTTAAAACTAATAATCCTCTATATTTTAATTGGCTAAAATAAAAGGCCTAGTTTGTAATTCGATGCTATATAAGAGATTGCCAGGAGCAAGAACAAATTAGTCAATTAATTAGACAATTAGATAGTAAGGAAGGAAATTGATCAAGTCAGGGACAATGCACACGAGAGGAAGGCACAAAAGGAAAGAGGAGCTATCCCATTGTAACCTCACGCAGTTCATAACTGGTGGATCACTCCTCTTGTCTTGTTGGAGATTAGCATTGTCTGCTTGATGTAAAACACTGTGTTTTCATGAATTAATTGAAGCAATTTTCATCCATGCTTTGACTATTCATTTATTGCATCTAATGATTTTGATTACTGTGTGAACTAGGTTAATCGAGGGTGTGAGCTGGCTGGGTTGGCTTCCACACCAGCTCGACAATGCTCTACAGTTCTTAAATTAATTAGCATTTAGATTATTATTTACTGTGTGAGTTTATTTAAACACTTTCAGTCTCTTTTCCTTCTTCAAGTTAATGTCATTTAATTTGCTGTAATATTTTATCTTCAGTTTTAAAGTTAATTTGATTTTCTTCAAATTGCTCCTATTTCATTTGTTGCATCAAGGGTTGTGCTCGGAGATTTCTTCTTATCAAATTGCATCCACATCATCTTTGCCTTTATGAGCACTAACGTTCAACTCAAATTGATCCAGACCCATTTAATTAATATTCCAGAACCTAATATTGACTTGAGTATTTATGGTTTTGAAAGTCGACATTTATAAAAAGGAAATTGCAATATGTTTGACACTGATAATGTTTAATTGGTATTGTAGTTTCCCCATAAAATTCTGGACAGTTCTACATGATCATTTTTAGGGACAAGGAAGGCAAGAGATTCATATTAATTTAATTTATTTCATAAGTTATTTATGCAGTAGATTTACTTGCCGATGCTTTCAAGTTAATTTCACACAGAGTTAATACAAGAAAAATTAGTACAGGCAGAATGATTTTGAATTTCTTTTGAATTCCTTCCAGCATTTACAGTCTCTCGATATTGTGTCGACACTGTTTGATTTCTGGTTATGATTTCCTTTCTGAATTTCCTTTTGCATTTTTAATTGCCTTTTATTTCCCACATGATTTAATTGTTTGGATTGGTGTTTTCTTGACTTCTCTTTTAGTGTAGGATTTCATTTATTGATGAGATTAATACACAAGATAGACTAGCATTTGTTTTACAGGTTGCCAGGGGCTTTCTCTGGCATTTCCAGTGCTGCGTCTCGAAGTTCATGAACTATCCGGATTGAAAAATTAAATGTTGGTACATTTATAGACCCTATACTCCACCCAACATTTTGGCATTGTTTCCTGGGAGGCGCTCAGGCGGTTGACCTTGGTGACCTGCCACATTTGTTTTTTTCCTTTACCTATTTTCTCTTGCAATTTTATGTTCTTTGAATTTATTTCTTTCCTGCACTGTTTCTTTAAGGTGTCTCACTTTCTCTGATGTTGAAATAAATCCCCACCCTATATATATATATATATATATATATATATATATATACCATTCATGTGCTAATGAATGTACTAGTTGGTTTGTTAAAAACAGGAAAATGGTATTTTGAGGAATCATCTAATGAGGAATTTTTATGTTACTACAGAGACATACAATTCATCCAATGAAGAACTAACAATTGAAAAATTTAATATTTTGATTGAACATAAAAATGATATTATTAAATCTTTGATTTCAAAATTGGATGATTTGCAGGAAGAGTGGAAGCAGGATGAAAACCCACCGCTTATCTTTTGCGCCAATTGTAGAAAGAAACACCTCCTTCGAAAGTGTCCACTTAGTAGCCTGAAATTTTGCAAAATTTGTGAAGAGGATCATCCAACAGAACGTTGCCCATCACTACCAAGATTACTGCAGGTACTTAGGAAATCAAGTGAGGAATCAAATCGACTACCAGGTTTAACTGAAAACCCATTATCATTTGATACTTGGAATAATGCTTATTTTCCTAAGTAGGCTCATCAACATGTTTATAATATTGCAGTTTCATGGAAAACTTTTAATCCTCCTCCAATCGAATATCCTACTTCATGGTCGTAGTGGCCCTCTCCTTGACCCTCATCCTCGAGCCAGATATCACCATGGCCTCAAGAATCACTTGGGTCCTTATCTCTAGGGCAATCTCCAATGAAAATTCAGTGATATGAGCACCAACAACAGCCACAATTTCTTTCCAATGCACCATTAAGTTATCCTCCTCCATGGTCCCAACTGCATGTGCAACCTTACCCTAGCCTTAATCCATACCCTACCCCTTATCCTAATCCTTACCCATACCCTAGCTCTTATTCAAACCCTAATCCATACCCTAGACCTAACCCTAATCCACACCCTAGACCTAACCCTAGTTCTAATTCAAAACCTAGACCTAACCCTAGCCCAAAGCCTAATCCCAATCCAAATCCAAACCTTACTCCAAGCATTGACCAAAACCCTAGCCCAAACCATATCATAAACCCTAATCTAAACCATCAGGTTGCACAACAGTTTCAAACACCTATTCTTCCCATTGAACAAAATGCTACATCTTCCATGTTTGGAAAGGGAATGAATTTGGAAACTTCCCCCATTACTATAGATCATTTACCCTGGGAAGATATAATTCAAAGACCTCCAGAGGAGCAATCTTTCATTGGAATTGTTCTAAAAATGTTGTTGAAACTTGAAACCCTAGAATCTCTCTCAACCATTCTTGTCAATCTGAAAATCAAATATTTGAGCCTGAATTTGAGGGATTTATCTTTTGTCTTTCACCATATTCTTTGTGCCTCCAGGAAAGTGACTATCAAACTGTGGAAGACTTGCATCAGTTGGAGAATCATAAATATGTGGATTCCATTGAATCCTGGTTTCGAGCAGTCATCAAGCCATCTTATTTCCTCATCATTCAGAAACTCTTGGTACCATATCAATTGAAGCAACTGGTTTCTCATGCTTTGGTATGTCTTGAAGTCTATTCTTTAAAACTAAGTGTGAGTATAATCAACATTTTTTTATGCACATGGCTTCATTGGAAGTATGCCTTCACTTAAAGGTGATATTTCTTTCTTTAAAAATAGGGTAGGATAATAGGAGAATAATGAATAAAGATGCATAACAACACTCTTGAACTTGTGATTCCCTAAAAGCACAACTTTTGAAATTTCTATTATCATGCACTCTCATGGTAAGACTTGTCAGAATAAATTTACACTTAATACCTCATATTTTAAAGTGACTTTGATTATGGATTAACATGTCAGTCAAGGATATTGTTATAAGTTACATGTAATACTTTTCTCCTATCCTTAGAAACTATTATTTAGAACATCTTTTTAAGTCCTCTTTGAAGGGATCAATAAAAAACCTTCTATGATGGACCACGCCTACAAAACTATAATAAGATTTCATAAAGAACCCTGGCATGATCAACTCAAGGAATTTTTTTAGTCATTATCTTAGACGTTTTTTAAAAATCAGTCTGTAGGGTAGCACAAACAACTAGTAAAGAATAGTAATTAAAAACTTTTCACACCATCCTGCACTCTTAAGGAGTAGGTTTGCTTCCCCACCTATTAAGTAACCTATCTGAGGTTAATCATAATCAGAGTTTTTTTCTAAAAAAAACATAAACGAATTAATTAAGGGATATGTCTCATTGCAAATCGACCTACTATGATCATGGGTCCTAAGGAGAATGAAATTACCGCACTGGTCACCAAGCTAGGGTAATGGCTTCCAGTTGAAAAACAGGAAGACCGAGAGGTCTCATCACGAGCTGACTTGTTCATTCTTGTTAGTTCTCAGGAATGACACTGTCGATAACTGGTTACCAAGCCAGGACAACAACCTTCCATTAACTTCTAAAAAGAGAAAAAGTAAAATGTTTTTAAACAACTCTGAATCTATATCTAATAGGTGGGACAAAATCATTTCATAAGGTTAAAAGGAACCCCTATTGAGGCTATGGACGCCTGCTGGCAGCAGGGCCATGCCTGTGGTATTAAAGTTATTTTTACACTATGATTTACTTGGTTGTTTTTTCCTTTCCCTGAACTCACTATTAATATCTTTGAGAATGGCTTTAAAATCATTCTTTTGTTATAACTTGGAGTTCTATCTTTTTGGAATTATTTTTATGGACGTCGGACCCTTAGTGCAGGTAATTTACTATACCCAAACAAGAGGAGCTTCAACTATGCATGGATAATGGTAAAATGATCACTGTGGGAAGGTATTGCTATGTCCACTTTTAACACTATGGTTTTTAAAAAATCAGGTCACTCATATTTACAATGAGGATATTAAAAGTGAAACTTATGATAAGGGATGCCTCCAAGATATTCTTTTGGAAATTGTAAAAGTTAGTTATTTTATTCAAGTAATAACACCATTTGTGCAATTTAGTTTTTATGGAATCTTACATTTTAGGTTTTCTTGAAATCAATTTAAGCAAATAAGGTTTCCAACAGACACTCTGTTTCAGAGCAAGCTTTATCTAGCGTAGGAAATGTGATCACGAAAAATTGTAGGAAACATCATTTTGAATGCCTACAAATGTTTCTAATTTTGTTTTTTTGCGAGGAAGTAATAGTATCGATTTCCTTGCATGAGGACATGCAAGATGGTCAGCATGGGGGGATGTTGGGTCTCCGTTTTGTCTTTTATTTATTTATTTCTCTCATGCTGTCAATTGGCTAAATGATTATTTTCGAAGAGTATTTGTTACTTTTTTGTTTTAACAAGATTATAATAACATTAATGAGAGTTTAATTAAAGTTTGTATGTTGCAGGATTAAAACCAGTTTGATTATACTTTGGGACGTGCCTACACCATTGCATTTACCTACCTACACCATTGCACTTACCTGCCTGCACCATGCAATGGATTCCTGCACCATTTACGTTTTTGCACTATGAAGGATTCCTGGACTATACTCACATTCTCTGTGCTTGTACTCGAACCCTCCATTCATGGGGATCGAATTGTATCAGTTGTTGACTTGTATAAGGATTTTGTTCCTTGGCTTGATATGGTGCATATGGGTTATTACTTCAGTCAGACACAGATGTTAATTGTTTGGATGCCAATGGTGAAATTGATGAAGCACATCATGGTCACGACTAAGGAATCCGATAATTATTATCATTTCAATGACAACTGTGTTCTTCCTTCTCATGTCGATGTCGATACAACAATAAGCTCAACATAAACTCTATCATCACAATGCCCTGCCATCTTGCTAATCAATTCTGCTACCACAAAGAACCCATCGAGCCTTTGATATTGGCCTAGGCATTTGCACAATATCGAAGCATGACAATGAGAAGCTTGATGATAAGAAAGGAGATGGACAACCCAAATTTTGTATCGACGCAGGAACTGCTGGTGGTGTAGCCAGATTTAGCAATCATAGTTGTAATCCAAATCTCTTCATACAATATGTATTGAGTTCCCACCATGATCCCAAGCTTGCACGAGTTATGCTATTTGTAGCTGATAACATTCTGCCCCTACAGGAGCTTACATATGACTATGGATATAGTCTTGACAGTGTAGTTGATTTCGAAGGGAAAATTAAGAAAATGGCATGCTATTGTGACCGTGCTCTAGAATGTAGAAAACGTTTGTATTAAGGCAATTTGTAAATCGTTGTCATTGATGAGTTTAATGTGTGAATCAATGAACTTCTTGATCTAATTCGGTGTAACACTAAAAGCATTGATAGATAGAAGTGATGAATATGGAGATCGTTGCTATGGTGATCATTCTAGATTCGATGCTCATTATGGTTATGATAAGTCCAGGTCAATATGAATCTGATCGAAGGGGATATGTGTCGAATCTCTGATCCCCACCTATGAGAAACTCATGTAAGGAGGAAATCGATTAAGCCAAAGCGCACCTCAACAGCCACTCCAAGAATAGAGGAACAATTCACTAGAATCGTTCCCTCTTTCAATATTTAGTTGCAAAACTAATTCTTATTCTGGAAAATTGTTAAAACTAATAATCCTCTATATTTTAATTGGCTGAATTAAAAGGCCTAGTATGTATTTCGATGCTATATAAGAGATTGTCAGGAGCAAGAACAAATTAGTCAATTAATTAGACAATTAGATAGTAAGGAGGGAAATTGATCGAGCCAGGGACAGTGCACACGAGAGGAAGGCGCAGAAGGGAAGAGGAGTTGTCCTAATGTAGCCTCACACAGTTCATAACTGGTGGATTGCTCCTCTTGTCTTGCTGGAGCTGAGCATTGTCTGCTTGATGTAAAAGACCGTGTTTTCATGAATTAATTGAAGAAATTTTCATCCATGCTTTGTCTATTCATTTATTGCATCTAATTATTTTGATTACTATGTGAACCAGGTTAATCGAGGGTGTGAGCTAGCTAGGTTGGCTGCCAGACCAGCTCGACACCGCTTTACCTTTCTTAAATTAATTAACATTTATATTATTATTTACTATGTGAGTTTATTTAAACACTTTCAGTCTCTTTTCCTTCTTCTAGTTAATGTCATTTAATTTGCTACAATATTTTATCTTTAGTTTTAAAGTTAATTTGATTTGCTGAAAATTATTCCTATTTCATTTGCTGCATCAAGGTTTGTGCTTGGAGATTTCTTCTTATCAAATTGCGTCTCATTTGGCTTTGCCTTTATGAGCTCTAACATTCAACTCGAATTGATCCAGACCCATTTAATTAATATTCCAGAACCTGAGATTGACTTGACTATTTATGGTTTTGAAAGCCAACATTTATAAAAGGAAATTGCACTATGTTCGATACCGATACTGTTTAATTACTATTGTAGTTTCCCCATAAACTTCTGGACAATTCTACATGATTCACTTTTAGGGACAAGGAAGGCGAGAGACTCATATTAATTTAATTTCTTTCAAGTTAATTTCACATAGAATTAGTACAAGCAAAATTAGTACAGGCATAATGATTTTGAATTTCTTTTGAATTCCTTCCAGCATTTACAGTCTCTCGATATTGTGGTGGCACTGTTTGGTTTCCAAGTATGATTTCCTTTCTGAATTTCCTTTTGCATTGTTAATTGCCTTTTATTTCCCGCATGATTTAATTGTTTGGATTGGTGTTTTCTTGACTTCTCTTTTAGTGCAGGATTTCATTTATTGATGAGATTAATACAAAAGATAGACTTGCATTTTTTTTGCAGGTTGCTAGGGGCTTTCTCTGGCATTTCCAGTGTTGTGTCTCGAAGTTCACGAACTATCTGGATTGACAAATTAAATGTTGGTACATTTATAGACCCTATACTGCACCCAACATACTAGCAATCTCAATAATAGGAAGCAAGGCCTATATCATTCCTTATTGACACTCGATAGACATTGGGAAAGCATGTTTATGGATTTTGTAGTAGGTATATTAACAACTAGGAAGGGACATGAATATATATTTGTGGTAGTTAATAGGTTTGACAATATGTGCATTCTCATTCCCTACAAAAATACCATAAAATTAAAGAAGTAGCAACCATGTTCTTTGAATATGTCTAGGTGCACTTTGGGATACCAAATTTATTAGTGCATCTTGGACTATAATATGAACACTAAGTTGAAGATATCTACAACATTCCATCCACAAACATATGGGTAGACATAAATAGTCAACAAGACTCTAGTGAAAATTTTGATGGGTTACAATCAAAATCATCTAAAGACTTGGAATAAAAATATGATTTATATACAACACTCCTGTTGTAGCTTCCATTGTTATTTAAGTCTTATTTTCATTTTTATCACAAAATGAAAGAAAAATAAAAAATAAAAATGAAAAATCAAACCATTGTCTAAAGGTCATGCAGGTTCAAGAGGCACGATCAAGCGATAGCTTGATGAGTACGATGAGGTGTGCTGCGGGGAAGCAATGAGCACAAAGATTAATTAAAGATCAACCCCCAAAGTTGATTGTGATGTTAGCATGGTTGACCACAGTGTGTGGCCTTAAGTTACTATGGTGTAGGGATTGAAAAGAGCGCTCCTATACTTGAAGTTCTCACCTCTACAGTTCTTCTAAGTTACAGATAGTAGTTTCTGTGTAAGACAACATATTATCTTTAACTTCTCCAAGTGTGACAGATAGTATATTATGTGTAAAACAACATATTGTCTCTGACTTCTTCAAGCTTTCTTCATTCATCATTTATATTCAACAATTAAATGGCATTCTGATATTTTCATGTCACCCAAGTATTGAGGGTTAAAAATCAAGTCTCCCAGGTCCTTCATTTGAGAACACGACATACAATTAAGTGACAAACAAGTGACAATAATTATAATCATTAATTTCTTAAGCACAATTTCTACACAACCAGGAAATTGGTTTCTTAAGGTACAACATTAATTGGCGCCGTTGCCAAGGAGAGAAGACAAGAACACTTTTCCCTGGGTTTTCAATATTTTCCTCTAGTTGTTCAGTGAGGAGGAAATATTTGGTTGTTTTGAACAAAAGCAATAACTCTAGCTCCAAAGAGACCCCATACAAGGTCAGATACCTCACAGCAGAAAGTTCAAGCCCTTTCAAATCCTGAAAGGCTAGTTTCCAAGAGGGTTAGAAGGCCTAAAACTCCACTTACACCAAGTCCTACACTGTCTGCACCAGGCAATAGTTCATCACATCTTTCACATTCATCTTTTATTGACCAAGAGTCACCTTTTACATCCAATTCATTCCAAGAACCCAATTGTTAGGAACAATCTTTAGAGTCTATTTCTTTTTCAGTATTTGCTATAGTTATTCAGCCTGAACCTATAACTACATTACCACCTTTGCACACTCCATTTACTCCTCAGTCAGGTTCCACATCTGCTGGTAATCAAGGTTCAGTAAATTCAGGAGCAAATATGGCAGCACCTGCATTTTTGATGAATAGTTATGCACCTATACAATTGCCACAATAGTTGAATCAAATGCCACAAGAATACTTGAAGATTCTTCCTCATTTCACAGGGGAAGATGAACAAACAGTAGAAAATCATGTATCAGTATTTTGTAATTTTGCAGGAAACCTAAATGTTGAACATTGGGATGTTGTTCTAAGACTTTTTGTTCAATCCTTGGATGGAGAAGCAAGAAAATGGTTTAAAGAGATTCCTAATAACTCTATTCCTTCTTGGCAAGAGATGGAGAGCCTGTTCACCCAGAGATGAGGAGAAAAAAGAGATCATGGGTATTCACTCATAGAGTTTAATGCTATCAAGAAGAAATCTGATGAAGGTGTTGCTAAATTCATCAGAAGATTTAATAAATTGTACAATAGTCTTCCAGTGGAGATTAAGCCCCCTCCTGCTGGTGCAAAAATAACTTTTGCAAGGGCTTTTAAGTCAGATTTTGGATTTACATTGAGGGAGAGGAGATCCCCAACCCTTGATCAGATCCAAACAGATGCATTAGAGATAGAAGAAAATCTGGTGGTTGTAGGTAAAACACCAGATGCATAGCCTATCCAAGATAAGGGAAATACTAAAGTTGAATCCTCTCAAAGTCAAACATTAGAGGATATGAGTAATGTAATGAAAAATTTGTCAAATAAATTGATTAAATTAGAGATGGAAAGTAAGAATTCACAGAGGCAAGCACAACATAACAGAAACTTTAATCCTCAGTATAGAATACAACCTCTGCAAATTTTGCAAAAGGAGAGAAAATATCAAGATCAAATTCAAGCACCACTGTATATAGAAGAAGATCCTAATGAAATTCCAGAACATTCTAGGGACCTGCTGTGCTGTACAACAACCCCCCATTTCATAAAATTTCTCTTTAAAAATCATAATATGAAATGGGTCCCTTTTAAACATACATGTGTGAATAAATTGGTATTAACTCATTATTAGAAAAAACCCTCATCAAAAGGTTCGACTGAAATGTGATATACCTTTCAAATAATGATAAAATAGGTCTTTTAAACAAATCATAAAGCTTTTTATTATTACGATAAAGTGATCGCATATCGCAATAATAAGAAAAACATATATAAAGAGCCCTTGAATTACTCCGATCCGAAAAGGGAAATCGCTATCGGATATCGGGGAAAGGCAAAGCGCATCGTATATATAAGGCACCCCCCCATTCCTCCGATGCGATAAAAGGTATCGCTATCAGAAATCGGCCGTAGCAATCAATTCATTAACTGTGACACCTTCAAATCTTCCGATGCGATAAGGCGTATCGCCATCGGCGATCAACGATTTCGCAATAGCATAAGTAATGTGACCCGAGCCCTTTCCCGATTGCGATACATTAAATCAAGGTGCGTGTTTCTAAGCATATTAAAGATTGGCATGCATTATACCACCTTTGGTGATTGAACAATATTTTGGACTATTATTAAAACCCTCCCTTTCACGTCACCAATCATCAAATGCGATTATCCGCCAAAAATATAAGCCATGCTTGAATCGATTATTCACCATATAGATGTTATGATGGATATTTAAAAGCTCCCTTATCATGATTGACAGGTGAAGCGGCCAATTAATGAAGCAATTATGCTAAGATTTTCCACTTAGATTCTATCTGTGGCAATTTTACTATGATCTTTGATTATTCGCTAATAGATATAACTCTTTCATATTGGTTCATGTTATCTATTTTGTCATGCCGGTTTCATTCCTTGTGCAGAATTCCGTCGAAATAACAAGTTTTAAGCAAATGGGAAAGAAATCCAAGAGATCCGCAACAACAGTGGCCCCTGCAGTAACAGTCCAACCCACCAGTGACCCAGGACCAAGCAAAAAGGGCCTAATCTCAGACACTACATGTCTCGGCCTTGGAAATACAAGCTGGCAAAGCATCTATAATTTAATTGAGGCAGAAGAACCGGAGGAAGTGTCGGAAGAAGCTACTGCAGGCTCAACTAATAAATCAGACGCCTCCTTGAAAGATTTAGCCGACTCATTTTTGCACAGGATAGCAGCTCGGGAGAAAATTCTTCCATACACTGATGTAGTCAGATGGGTGGTCGAACAAATTCCAGTTTCTAATAGGACATTTTTCACAGTTGATGGAAGAGTTTTTGGTTCATTTCAGCCTGATGACTTAAGGAAAATGTATCATTTGCCCGAACCTGAAAAGAAATACAACAAAGCCTTTCTGGAGAAATTCACAGAGGAGAATGAGACGAAATCAACCCTGATTAGACAATGGAGACAGAATCCCGCAAAGCACAAACATGAATCATCAGGTAAGTACTCCGTGGATTCCTTGTCATCTCCTTACTGTTACGCTGGGGCAATGATGTGTAGGATATGGGGAATGCATGATTCAGCAAAATTTACTATCGAAATGGTTCCTTTAATGGAAGCGGCTGTTAGTAGTTATGTCATGGATTGGGCGAATATATTGTCTGATAAATTAGCCTCTGCAATTCTTGATTTTAGATTCAATTCACGCAAAACCACCAGGACTATTCCCCCCTTCTATTACAGTGCTTATGTTATGGATATGCTTTGCTTTAATTCCGAATACCCGATACTTGGGTGGAGGTGGACGCCACAGGACCCTAAGCCAATCCACATTTATCATCAGATGTTATGGAAGGCACATTATAAAGACCACTTGTATCAAATCTGTAATGGTTTCATGTTGCCTATCTATTATGCCATTTTTGATAAGCCTGCCCCAAGGATTTCCGAGGAGGCAGAAGTTGACTTGACTGCTGTGGGGAATTGGTTCGGGGAAGATAAGTTCACATATATAAGGGTGTTTGGTAGCCTCACAAGACCCCATGTCCTCCCATTGTATGTACCTGATAAACTGTTGGCACGAGAGTTAGCTTACCAAATAACAACAGCTGGAACATCCAAAACTCTTAGGACTTCTAAAAAGCAGTCATGGCCTATATTCCCTTTGAGATGCGGTGTTTATACTCTACTTGATTACAAACATGCTGAGAAGGAGACAGGAAAAATAAATATGCTCAATCTTGCGACCATCCCTAACAGGCAATTTGATCCCCGGAAGGTTGCCTATAATGTGCTTGAACAGGCCAAACTTACTAAGTTTGACCATGAAAAAGATGAATTTGACGACCTATTTTCTTCAGCAGAATCATTGTCTCAGGTTAAAACATTGGCCAAGATGAAATATAATGATGAAGGACTGGTGGAATTCAATAGGCTCAGAGAACAGAGGTTGCAAACTCTGCCTCTGGACTTATTGGCTACTACACCAACAACTAAGTCAAGCGAGCCTGAACAGAAGATTATTGATGAGCCTCCTGCTACAGAGAAAATTCCCGAAAAGGGAAAAGAGCCAGAGAAAGGAAAAGAGTAGGAAACAGAGCAGGAGAAAGAAAAGAAGCAGGACAGTGAAGTTATTGATCTAGAGGCTCAAATTGATCCCAAACTCCTCAAAGAGTGGCAACAATTTGACTCTATTATAAGCAATCCCGAGACTTCACAAGGATTCAGCACACCCCAAACAACAGCTGGTCAAGAAACAACAACAACTACGGTTCCAATTGAAAGAACCAACGGCCTACCCATTAGCAAAGATGCAGAAATAATTCCTAAAGATCCATCCGATCAAATTGTTTTGCAGATAGAAGAAATACCACCATTAGATGTCTTTTATAGTCCCAAACACAGGGCTGTGGTGAAAAGACAGAGGAAAAGGAGGAGACTTGATCAATCTTCCCTTTTTCCAAATCAAACAGAGATGGCTAATGTAGTGTGGAAGGAGGAATTTAACCCTTCCGACGACCTTACAAAACTTTCTCAGTATGCCAGAGCTTATTCGGTAGCCACCATGGATAAGGCCTCAGAAGTAAGCAATCTACTTAAGGAAAAGGATCAAACATTTGTTTCATTGCAGTCACAAGTGTCTGAAGCACAACGAAAAATAGAACAGTTAGAACAACAACTATCAATACAGCGGCAAACAAACAATCAATTAAATGAGCAATTGCTCAAAGAGAAACAGAGGATAGACTTGAGCATAGTACAGAAACAAAAGGAATTGTCCAAAGCATTGGCCAGATTAAAGGTGATGAATGAACAAATGAGCAAGACTAAGGATGAACAAATCACTCAACTGTCACAAGAAGTAGAAAAGTTCAAGAGCCTTCCTCAAGTAGCAGAGTTCTGAACCGAAGCTCTACAAATCAACAAGGCATTGATTACACAGCTAAAACTACTATGTCATAACATTTCTCTAGCTGAGCCTCTTTGTGAGATTACTACATCAATAGTTGATAAATCAGTTGAAGCTAGGCAGGATTTAGAACAGGCCGATGAGACCTTAACCAGCTTTCTTGCTTGGCAAGACTCCCGTGAAGGACAAGCTGTGGATCTGCCCAAAATTCTAGAGTCACACAAAGACATCCTTTTCCTAGAATGGCAGTCACAACTAATGAAGGTAGAAAGAGAAACCTCAAGATGTCAATTATCTACTAGCAATTTAATTGAATTGGTCAATGACACTCTTTATCTGTCTAACATGATTTCACAGTGTAATCCAGGTAAATTGACATCGACCAAAGCCTTGGAACAAACATGCAATCAGGAATTGGAAAAGAATGGAAGACTAATCGCTGGCATCCAAAGTTTAACTTGGGATGCCTTTTGGTTTTTCTTAATTAAGCCATACAGTCAGAGGGCCGCACTCAAATGTTTAACTGATGCCATCAGTTGCATGATTCCCGAGATCCAAGATGCCACATATTCAGCCCAACTGTATTCTCGTCTAAGTCGCCCTCTAGAATTGCAACCGATGCTAGATATCTGCCAGCTCAAGCCGAAGGGAGATCATCCAAAACAATGAATCATGCTGTCGACTGAGGACAAGCCGATTTTGAGGAGATATTCATAATATAGTTGTACCAATTAAATAGCACTTTTATTTTGTAATTAGTTAGCTTAATTAGTATTTATAGGCCCTTTCATGCATTTAGAAAGGGTCCTCAGTTTTTGTATAAACTCAAATCAGTAAGTCACACTATTGTGCTTCTGATCTATTTTTTATGAAGACTGGGCCAGTATTCTGAATTTTGACGAAGAAAGCTTTGATGACATGTGCACTATTGCCTTTTGTGGAAGTGTTTCTAAGTTAGAAAAAGGAATTTGAATGCGATTGATATCGGGAGTGATTCAAATAACATATGGTACTATTATCTATGCTCTTGTGTCATTCTTTTATGTGAATCGACATTTGTTTAAATTTTGCTATCATTGAATATATGTATGTGTTTTAACAGCAATCCTTGTACTTTTCACTATTGAATGTCTAAGGACTGTTATTCTTTCAATCATATCTATGTCTATGATATATATGAGGAATAGTGTAATAATGTTTGCTTGATTGCTTTGTTCAACTATTTGGGCTTAGTAATTATCATATGAATAAATATCTTTGTTTACCAACAGAGTCATCTATATGCTTGTTTGTGGATGAAGACCATCAAAAGTTATGCTAAAAGCAGAAATTTCCCGGGATAGGATAGTTGTTTATAATTTTACTTTTAGATTAAATCATTCATCCATTATCATTATATATTAGAGAATCAATCATTTATCCATCCTATTTACCAATCATTGGGAAACTGGTCCCATTATATCCAGTTGGAGCCACCACACCAAACGGAAAAGGAGCTGCCTTTAAGGTCCGGACCGGGTGGTTATCCCCGATGTTGATGTAGCGATTTTTGAGGCATCAACAGGACCATGATGATCAGATTTCTACATTGTATGCAGTAGATGAAAATGAACTAGTGTTGAGGGATAAGAATATGAATATGCTGAAACAGATGCCATTTATGATTATAATGAGATTGCTGAGTATTGGAAGCAGTTTTCTAATTTTATGGAGATAGAAATACATAAGAAATATGACTTGAGATTAAGGAAAATATCTAGAAGTCAAGAAGATGAAGGTGAGCAGCAAGTTCTAGCTCCCTCATAGAAGGTGACTCCACAAGAATCACAACCTGTAAAACAATTGAATAAAGGAAAGCAGCAACAAAATACAAGTAGCAAGACTCAAATGCTTCAAGGTGAGTTTTCTCAAGACAAAAGTGAAAAAACCTTTAGAAAAACTTGCTTCCATTCCACAAGAGATTTCAATCATAAAAAGAAGTGAAGATGAAAATGAAAAGAATACTAAATAGGGTCAGGTGTTCAGTTTAACTAAAGACTTAGAAAAAATCAGAATTCAAGTTGTTGGGTTGTGTTATATTCTTTCCACGACTAGCCCATGTAGTTAACTGGGGGGTTAGAGGGAGGGGGGGAGGGGGGGGGGGGGGGGGGGGGGGGGAGCCCCCCTTCATTGCGCCGATTGTGTAGGGGGGGGGGGGGGCGGTCACAGGGGGTTTGAGGCATACCCGTAACCCCACTTGAAAATTTTCATTTTGGACCCTATGTTAGGATGGGCGGAACCACCTATGGTTTTGTGCATGATTTTCGCACATTTTTTTGGACGTGATGGTTTTCGGTCCATGGTATTGGACGCGATGGTTTTTGGTCCATGGTATTGGATGCTTCGCCATGTATAAATATGTATTGTAACATTGAAAGGAAAATAATAAAAAATCAAGCTGGTAGTCCCAGTTTTGGGATCCAGGGGAAAATCTCTATGTATATGTGTTTTATGCTCTCGTATTTTTTATTTTATGTGTTTTAGAATTCATATGCAGGTAATTTCTGTACGGGGTTAAAACCTACATTTAGTATCAGAGCAGTTTTGGCTTCAAGGGAACGCCTTTGTTGCTGAGGGGTTTCGCTCGGGCCTGTGGTAGACCCTGCTCAGTGGGAGATTTGTGAGATCGATTCTGGTGGTAAAAGAAGATGACGAGCAGTGGAAAGATAGAGATCGAGAAATTAATGGTTAGAGTCTTGAGTTGTGGAAACTCAAGATGGAGGATCTGTTGGTGGATAAAGATCAGTGGATCATGGTAGATTCAGGTATTAAACCAACAAGAGTGTCCGATGGAGAATGGAAGAAGTTGGATCTGAAGGTAAAGAGCACAATACAATTGTGTGTCTCAAATTCAGTATTACTGAATGTATTAGGGGAAGCTACAACAAAATCTTTGTGGGACAAGTTAGGGACTTTTTACCAATCTAAGTCTCTGGTGAATAATCTGTTCATGCAGAAAAAGCTGTATAACCTGAGGATGAAAGATGGAGACTTGGTGACAGAGCATCTGAATGCATTTAATACTGTGGTAAGTTAGTTAGCATCTGTTGATATTAAAATTTTAGATGAATATAAGTGCATCAGTTTATTGTGTTCTCTACCAGATTCGTGGGATAGTCTGGTTATTGCAATAGGTAGCAATGCAACTGCCTTGCAGTTTGATGAAATAGTCTCATCCTTGCTGACGAAGGAGATGAGACGGAAAAATATGGAGAGCTATAATGGTAATGCATTGTCTATATGAGGACGGTCCCAGAATAGAAACAAAAATAAGTCATTGAGTGGGAGATCTAAATCTAGAGGGAGATCTAAATATCCAAGAAAACCTGTAAAGGTGGTGTCCTGGGAATGCGGAAAGGAAGGGCACTACAAAAGGGACTATAAATCTAAAGCTCCTGACAAAGGAAAGGGATCTGATGATGCTCCTTTTGCAGAGGCGAAAACCACCTCAGATGAAGGTGGGGATGTGTACTTGGCTTCTTCAAGTACACATGTAAATCATGAGGCATGGTTGATTGACTCAGGTGCATCCTTTCACTTCACTCCCCATAAAGAGTGGTTCTGCGAGTATGAGAAATATGATGGTGGTGATGTCTTCTTGGGGGATGACAGGAAGGCTAGAATCATTAGTCGTGGAAAAGTAAAGTTGAAGCTACAAGGTGGAAGGGTTAGAACACTTATGGGTGTTCTGCATATTCCTACATTGGCCATAAATCTGATTTTTGTAAGCAAGCTGGATGATGCATGTGTAAAAATAGTGTTCGAGAAGGATAATTACAAAATGGTTCAGGGAGCACTGGTATTGATCCGGGGAGTTCGAATTGGAACTTTGTACAAGCTGCAAGGTAGCACTGTTATTGATGGGTGCAATAGTTTTGTGGTTCCTGAAAGTGGAGCGGAAAATTTAGTGGTCTCTGGAGAGAAGACCATGTTGTGGCATCAAAGGTTTGGACATATTAGAGAGAAGGGCCTTCAAATACTGCATGGTAAAGGTATGGTAGAAGGTATGAGTAATAGCTCTCTGGATTTTGATTTCTGTGAAAATTGTGTATATGGGAAGCAGAATCGGGTGAGTTTCCCCTTTGGTAGTAAGAGGGTGAAACAAATATTAGAACTTGTGCACAGTGATGTGTTTGGACCTGTGAAGGTTCCATCATTGGGTAAGTCTATGTACTATGTATCATTTATAGATGACTTCTCAAGGAATACATGGATATATTTCCTTAAGAAGAAATTTGAAGCCTTTGACATGTTTAAAGAATTTAAGGCTCTTGTGGAAAATCAGACAGAGAAGAAGATAAAGGTGTTGAGGATAGATAATGGTGGAGAGTTTTGCAGCAAGGAATTTGAAGAATTCTGTAAGAAGTGTGGTATATTACGGTAGAAGACTACTCCATATACACCTCAACAAAATGGAGTTGCAGAAAGAATGAACAAGACATTGATGGAAAGGGCAAGAAGCATGCTCAGTGCTGCCATGTTAGGATAGGAATTCTGGGTAGAGGCAGTGGAGACAGCATGTTACCTGGTCAACCGATCACCTTCATCAGCGTTGGAGGATAAGACTCCACAAGAGGTATGGATTGGTAAGAAACCCTCTCTTTCACATTTGAGGGTATTTGGATGTGATGCATATGTACATGTTCCAAAGGAGAAATGAACCAAGTTGGATAGTAAATCTAAATAGTGCATCTTTATTGGGTATAAGGATGGTTTAAAGGGTTATAAGCTTTGGAACCCAGTAACAAGGAAGGTTGTGTACAGCCGAGATGTGGTGTTCAAAGAGGTGAAAGATGTTATTAAACATGAAGTCCAACCAAAGGAAGTTGATAAGATAGAGTTTGAGCTAAAGGAGGAAGAATCAGACTCTACAGCAGAGGAGGAATCAGAAGATGAAGAACCACAAACTCCGGCTGTGAGAAGATCAGTTCGAGAAAGAAGGCAGCCAGAAAGGTATAGTCCATTTGATTTTTGTTCAAATTTTGCTTTGTCTGTTACTGATGATGATCCCAGAATTGTGAAGGAAGCAGTGGATTCAGAGGATGGAAAACTCTAGAAAGAGGCCATGGTTGATGAAATGGAATCTTTGCACAAAAATGAGGCTTGGGATCTGGTGGAGTTGCTGGCTGGAAGGAAACCCATTGGTAGCAAATGGGTGTTAAAAAAATGCAGAAGGAAAAGTGGAGAAATACAAAGCTCGGTTGGTAGCAAAAGGTTATTCCTAGGTGTCAGGAATTGATTTTGGTGATACTTTTTCTCCTGTTGCCAAGGTAACTTCTATTAGATTACTTTTATCTGTTGCTGCTGCTTTTGATTTTGAGGTAGAACAAATGGATGTGAAGATAGCATTTCTTCATGGGGATCTGGAAGAGGAGATCTACATGAAGCAACCTGAAGGCTTTGTGGTGAAAGGTAAGAAAGAACTGGTATGCAAGTTAAAGAAGTCTCTGTATGGGTTAAAATAGTCACCAAGGATGTGGTATCAGAAATTTGATACATTTATACGGGGACTTGGATTCACCAGAAGTAAAGTAGATCACTGTGTGTATTTTAAATTAATTGGTGATTATGTTATTTATCTGGTCTTGTATGTGGATGATATGTTGCTGGTTGGAAATGACAAAGAAATTATCCAGGATTTGAAGACCCAATTGTCCTCCAAATTCGACATGAAAGGTCTTGGTGCTGCAAAGTATATTTTGTGCATGGAAATTAAAAGAGACTAGGCAAAGAGGAAGCTCTGGTTAAACTAGAGGAAGTATGTTGAGACAATATTACAAAGGTTTAATATGCAGGATAGTAAACCAGTGAAGGTTCCTATTCCTGTAGGTGTGAGGTTATCTGCTGAACAGTGTCCCAAGACACAAGAAGAGGAAGAGGACATGTCCCGTGTTCCTTATGCAAGTGCAGTCGGTAGCCTGATGTATGCAATGGTCTGTACTAGACTAGACATTGCACATGCAGTGGGAGTATTGAGCAGGTTTATGTCAAAACCAGGGAAGGAGCACTGGACAATAGTAAAGTGGGTTTTTAGGTATTTGCGTGGCACTAGTGATTATGGTTTGTGCTACCAAGGAAGACCAGGATTGGACAAAGTGTTGGATATTCATGGCTTTGTTGATGCAGAATGGGCTGGAGATCTGGATCAGAGAATATCTACAAGTGGGTATGTGTTTAACCTATTTGGAGGTGCAGTCAGTTGGATGAGTAAGAAACAATCTGTAGTGGCACTATCAACTACAGAGGCAGAATACATGGCAGCCACTCATGCAAGCAAGGAAGCAGTTTGGTTGCAGAGATTGTGTTCAAGTATGGGGTTAGTACAGGGAGCTATAAGGATAGACTGTGACAGCCAAAGTGAAATTTTCTTGGCAAAGAATCCCGCATATCATTCAAAGACAAAGCGCATTGATGTTCAATATCACTTTGTGAGGGATATGATAGAAGATAAAAAGGTGTTGCTAGTAAAGGTTGACACTTTGAAGAATACTGTAGATGCATTGACAAAATTTGTGAGCTCTGAGAAGTTCTCTTGGTGTAGAGAGACAATGGGCATTTCAGGGCTGGAAAAATGACTAAGCTCTCTTGTGGCCCCCTGTGGAAAGAAAAAAAACGAGTGGGAGCATGTTGGGTTGTGTTATATTCTTTCCATGACTAGCCCACATAGTTAACAGGGGGTTTCGTTGCGCCAATTGTATAGTGGGGGGGGGGGGGGGGGTCACAGGGGGTTTGAGGTGTACCCGTAACCCCACTTTATGGGGTCCGGGGCAGCACCCCAGAAAATTTTGGTTTTGGACCCTATGTTAGGATGGGCGAACCCACCTATGGTTTTGTGCATGATTTTTGCACATGTTTTTGGACGCGATGGTTTTCGGTCCATGGTATTGGATGCGATGGTTTTCGGTCCATGGTGTTGGATGCTTTGGCATGTATAAATATGTATTGTAACATTGAAAGGAAAATAATGAAAAATCAAGCTAGTAGTCCCAGTTTTGGGATCTAGGGGAAAATCTCTGTGTATATGTGTTTTATGTGTTATGCTCTCGCATTGTTTATTTTATGTGTTTTAGAATTCGTATGCAAGTAATTTCTGTACAAGGTTAAAACCTACACAAGTGCCCCTCACAGAGTTAGTCAAAACACCATTTTATCAGAGAGAGATTGCTGAGTTTATCAATCTAAGAGAGAATGTAAATATAAAAGACATTGTGAACCTGTAGGAAGATAAACCAATAATGGTTTTTGGTCCACATGTGGAGGAGGTGGATTCTTCAACCCCTCCATTCTACATTTCTCTATTGATTCATGATTTCCTCTTGCACAATTGTATGTTTGATTCAGGAGCTTCACATAATCTTATGCCATTATTAGTGATGAAATAGCTAAACCTACAAGTCACTAAACCTTATAGGGACTTGTATTATTTTGATTCAAATAAAGTCAAGTGTCTGGGGGTCATTAAAGATATGGTGGTGTCACTAGCCCAGATCCCATCTAGAAGCTTGGTAATGGATGTAGTGGTAGCAGATATCCCTGCTAGGTTTGGAATGTTGCTATCTAGGTCATGGGGAGCCAAATTGGGTGGTGTTTTGAAGCTAGATTTTACTTATGCTGTTATACCAATTTTTGGTGGGGAAGAAAGGAGGTTGTATAGAGAAACTAGATTTGTAAAAACAATTACAAAAAACGGAGCAAGTAATTCACCTGTATATAGCCAGGAGAAATATGACTTTTCTTGCTTCATGCTGCATGATAATGCAGAGTTGGTTGAAGATAATCAAAAGCAACTTACTTCAGCCAATGTAATTACAAAGCTGCAAACTAAAGGGGTGTGGAAATGCTTCTTTGATGGAGCCTATTCTAAGGAAGGAACATGTGCTGGTTTCCTTCTAATTGCACCTGGAGGTAATATGTTCCCTTTTTCTTTTAAATTGGAGTTCGAAGCAACAAACAATGTGGTAGAATATGAGTCCTTGATCATTGCTCTACAAACAACAAAACAAATGGGAGTCAAGTCAATTTCTGCTTTTGGGGATTCAGAGCTGATTATAAAACAAATAAAAAATCACTGTTAGACAAAGCACCCTAGGCTTAGGGCATACAGAAATGAAGTATGGGATTTGGTTGAGAACTTTTTCGAAGCTTTTAACATTCAATTTATTCCAAGGGATGGGAATAGATTAGCCGATTCATTGGTTGTGGCTCCTAGTACTTTCAGGCCTCCTATTAATCCAAAACTAAGATATGAGGTAGAAATGAGGCATAGACCTTCTGTTCTTGATAATGTTAAATATTGGCAAGTTTTTGAAGATGATCAACAAATTAAATAATTTTGACTATGGTTGAAGAGTTTTAGGGCACATAAATTGATCAGGATGAAGATGAAACAACAGAAGTTGCAGAAGTTAGTGGTTTAAAAAATTCCATAGCTAATCAAAAAGCTTTTCAATTGAAAGATAATATTCTGCCAAAGGGACTTGTCCCTCTTGAAAGGCTTTTTAACTCTAATGATGTAGCCGTTGGTTCAGAGAAAATTTCATGGGATGAGCAGATTCAAGATCAAAATATTGGAACTCAAGAGGAACCTGGGTTAGTCAAATTATTCAATGGAGTTCCATCTAATTATAAGGAGAGATATATTAAACTTTTCAAGGACTATGTTGATGTTTTTGCTTGGTCCTATGAGGATCTTAAAACATATGATGTAAGTATTATTCAGCACAAGATTCCCTTGAAAGAGGGGATTAAACCATTTAAGCAGAAGATCGGACAGATAAACCCTCTGCTTTTACCATCGATCGAGAAAGAAGTCAAAAATTTGCTTGACGCTAAGATTATAGTTCCACTCAGGTACTCTAACTGGGTGGCCAATTTAGTGCCTGTAAGGAAGAAGAATGGAGAGATAAGGCTATGTGTAGACTTTAGAAATCTCAACAGGGCTTCCTTGAAAGATAACTATCTGTTACCTAAAATGGATCATGTGCTGCAGAAGGTAACATGATCATTCAGGATGTCAATGCTGGATGGGTTTTATGGGTATAACCAGGTGGCTGTGGATAAAGAAGATTAGAAGAACACTGCACACAACTCCTTTGGGAACCTTTATGTATGCTAGAATGCCTTTTGGGTTGATGAATGTAGGTGCTACATTTCAGAGGGCTATGGACATTGCTTTTGTGGGAGATAAGTTTGTAGTGATATACTTAGATGACATCACTGTTTTCTCTAAGTCTGATGAGGAGCATCTGGACCATCTTAAAAAGACCTTTGAGAAATGTAGAAGATATGGGCTTTCCTTGAATCCTAAAAAGTCTATTTTTGCTCTGGAAGAGGGAAAACTGTTGGGGCACATTGTTTCTAGAGATGGAGTGAAGATAGATCCAGCAAGGGTGCAAGCTGTGCAAAAAATACCTTTGCCTAGGAGTAAGAAGGACATTCAAATTTTTTTGGGTAAAATTAATTTTTTAAGGAGGTTTGTGTCCAATTATTCAAAAATTGTAAAAGAAATTACTAATATGTTGAAGAAGGAGAATGAAGTGCATTGGACTAATGAAGCCAGAGAGTCATTCTCCAGGATTAAAGAAGGATTGCAAGCTGCTCCAGTCCCAATAAGCCCTGATTATCAAAAACCTTTCCAAGTTTTTTCATTTGCATCACCTAATTCAATAACTGCTGTTTTGTTGCAGAAAAATAATGAAGAAATGGAGTAGGCAGTTGCTTTCTTTAGCAAGATTCTCAGAGATGCTGAACTAAAGTATAATATTCTTGAAAAATAGGTATATGCTTTGGTAAAAGCCTTGAAGGCCTTCAGGACTTATGTACTGCAGTCACAGATCATTGCTTATGTGCCAAATGCTGCAGTAAAAGATGTATTAGTACAGGGTGATGTAGAAGGCAAAAGAGGAAAATGGATAGCCAAGATCCAAGAGTATGACTTGGACATAAAACCCACAAAGTTGGTGAAAGGGCAAGGATTGGCAAAAATGTTGACAGAGTCGAACTTTTAGGCATTGGGAATCAACTTGCTGGCACCTGTGGATGAAGAAACAACTGAAGAAAGTGAGGAAAAGCCAGATCCAGGTATGAAGATCAGGTATAAATTTTTATGTTCAGAATGGTACAAGCATATAATCCATTATTTTTGTTTTCTCTCCTGCCCTCAATCTTTGGATAGAACAAAGTATAGAGCATTAAAGATCAAAGCCCAGCCATATGTGATTGTTGAGGGCAGATTGTATTGGAAGGATCCTGTAGGAATTCTGTTGTTATGTTTAACAGAGGATGAATTTATAGAGACCATTAAAGATTATCATGAGAAGTTATGTGGAGGAAATTATAGTTGGAAGGCTATTGCACACAAAATCCTCTAGGCAGGGTTTTATTGGCCTACTTTATTTGGTGATACATATAAGTTTGTCAGAAGTGTCAGCTTTTTGTTGAGAAGAAGAGGTTAGCTCCCTTGCCTTTGATCCCAGTCTTCATAGAGGAACCATTCAGACAATGGGGATTGGACTTTGTTGGAGAGATTAACCCACCTTCAAGTGGACAACACAAGTGGGTTCTCACAACTACTGATTACTTCACCAAGTGGGTAGAAGAAATACCCACTAAGAGGGCAAATGATCAGGTGGTGATGAAGTTCTTAGAGGAGAATATTTTCAGCAGATTTGGATGCCCTGTCAAAATCATAACAGACAATGCTCAAGTCTTCAATTCAAGTAAGTTTATTTCTTTTTGTCAAAAGTATAATGTTATTTTGTCCCATTCAACAGCTTATCATCCACAGGGAAATGGATTAGCTGAATCCACTAACAAAACTTTGATGAAGATCCTTAAGAAAACTATTGCAGAGAACCAGAAAGACTGGGATTCTAAGTTAAAGTTTGCTCTATGGGCTACTAGAGTGACTACAAGAAGGTCCACAGGAAAATCACCTTTTGAGTTAGTGTATGGAACTCAAGCCCTGTTCCTAAGCCAACTTGTGAAGCTTGTGATTGCAATGATTCAGGAGGCAAAAGAAGAGCCCAATGCTCTGATAAGAAGAATGAATAAGATAGTGGAGTTGAGTGAAAATAGGGATAAGGTAATGGACAACTTGATCATGTACCAATCAAAGATGAAGAGTATTTTTGACAGAAAGGCCAGAGAGATTGATTTTAAAGTTGGAGACCTAGTATTAAGGTGGGATACTAGAAGAGAAGATAAGGGCAAACATGGAAAGTTTGATCCTCTCTGGTATGGCCCATTCAGAATTATAGAAGCAAGGAAAAATAATACATTCTTCCTAGAGAATCTTGATGGTGAATCTTTGCAGCTGCCTGTCAATGGGCAGTACCTCAAGCATTACTTCCAGTTCTGAAGCATAAGCATCCTATCATTGTAGATACCGGAGTGAATTCAATGTACAAATGCCATAGAATTTGAATTGGTTAAGCAATATATGACTCCATGCCCAAGGTGAAGGCACTGATTTGCAGTTCTTAGTGCTTCTGTGGCAAAAGCACTATCCCCAGGTGGAGCCAGATGTTGTATCTTCCATTTTTATTTGAGTCTTATTTTTAGTTTTATCACAAAATGAAAGAAAAATAAAAAAAAAATGAAAAATCAAACCATTGTCTAAAGGCCACACATGTTCAAGAGGAGCGGTCAAGCGATAGCTTGATGAGTATGATGAGGTGTGCTGCAGGGAAGCAATGAGCACAAAGATTAATTAAAGATCAACCCCTGTAGTTGACCATGACGTTAGCATGTTTGACCACAATGTGTGGCTTGAAATTAGTGCGGGGGTTCAACCTCAATGAAGCTCCCGTATATTCTTTACCCCCGCAAAGTTTAAAAGAAATAAATTGTTTTGTTTGATTGACGACTTTTGAATATGAACCCGCAAGAAGATCTAGGCCGTCCAATCAACAGGCAACAGATCCGATGACAATTAGGTAGGTAACTAAAATGAAGTTTATTTCAGAAATTGGATGTGATGGCATATGAAATACAGTTTAATTCACTGAAATCCAGGCCAATCTCAGCCGTCCATCAAAAGAGATGGGATCCAACGGATATCAGGTGGAAAAGTAATCGAGTTTTATCGTTAAAATTAGACTCGATAGATCATTAACTGGCAATTTTTATTTCATATTGGGTTCGTATGGGAGTAAAAGGGGCGTTGAAAAAGTAGACTCGATAAGGTTTAGTTCAAATAGGTTTAAATTTTCGTGAGTTCCGAAGGCTCAGATAGTTTATTGAATGAGTGATCAGATGGTGATTGCATGCAGCTCAGGTGGACCTGACAGGTTTATGAACTAGACTGTTAATCCTTTTTAGTTCCGTGGTAAAATATGTTCCGCATAAATTAGCCGATTCCGCTGTTTAAGAAAAATAACCAAAGTTAGAGGGAGATGATCAAAACTTCAAAGGGATAGTGATTGGTCAGGTTTCCTTGTGTTTTGGCCAATCAAAACACTCCTGATACATACGTGGCCCCAAGTCCACGCATGGGGTTTTTTCAAATACAGTTTAACCATTATTAAAGAATCTACAAATAAACTTCATCAGCAGCCAAGCAACAAATCTGAAAGTGAACAATCATCATCATTTTTCTAAATTCTATTACTTCTTGTTATTTTATTTACGAGGTGTCTTTTATCCTCTATGTAATATTTTGTAATAACTTTCACTTTAGACAGTTAGGAGAATAGTTAAGTAGTTTGACAGTTTTGGTGATTATCAACTGTCTCATAATGTATAAAAAGAGGAAAATTTACAGAGAAGGGGTTCGAACTTTGGATAACTTGAAGACTAGGCCACTGTATTCCTGATACAACGATTAATTAATGAAAGAATCAGAAGTTTTCCACACATTGTTGGGTATGATTTTGTGACTTCTCTGTTATGTATTATCATATGTTTTCTTCCTTTAAGTATGGTAATGAAGCTGCAGGTCTTTATTTTCTTATGTAAATGAAGTTAAAATCCCTTAAAAGAGCGCTCCTATACTTGAAGTTCTCACCTCTACAATTCTTTGAAGTTACAGATAGTAGTTTCTATGTAAGACGACATATTATATTTAATTTCTACAAGTGTCACAAATAGTAGATTCTGTGTAAAACAACATATTGTCTTTGACTTCTTCAAGCTTTCTTCATTCATCATGTATATTCATCAATCAAATGGCATTTTGATATTTTCATGTCACCCAAGTATTGAGGGTTAAAAACCAAGTCTCCCAAGTCCTTCATTTGAGAACACAACATACAATTAAGTGACAAACAAGTGACAATAATTATAATCATTAATGTCTTAAGCACACTTTTTACACAGCTAGGAAATTGGTTTCTTAACGTACAACAACTCCAATAATAGAGATATCCACACTTCTACTAGTAAGTCACATTTTGAAACTTACTTTGGCTATTTTTCGCCTTCACCCTTAAATGTTGTATATGAACAATAATGAGGAGTGAGGGAGGACCTCACAAGAAATGAATTAAGTGTTAGAAATAACAGAAACTAGGAGACTACTGAGATGGGGGGTGAATCAATAGTGTGGCCAAATTATACAAATTTTCACAAATTATAATTTTCAATCACTTTAGAAATTGTTCATGGATCAACAACACAACTCAATCACAAGCTCTATTTTGAATAAAATGGATCTCCCCAAGTAGGATTTGAACCTACGAATCATGTAAAACATAACATAATAAACAAGAACATGAGAAATATATACATAATACACCAATGTTCCTCTTATTACAAGCTTCAACTTGATTACATCAATTCCCCACAAGCTACTACTTGTAAGTTTATCAGCTAATACTGAAAGGAACTTCTATCCCTGCATGTTTATCAATCTTCACTGAAAGGGACTACTGCACCTGCTCGTTTATCAATCTTCACTAAAAGGGATTCTTTCCTTGGATCATTTATCGACCTCTACTGAAATGGACTCTTACCCCTAAATATTTACCAACACCCACTGGAAGGAGCTACAAGCCTTGATATGAAAGCTACCACTTGTTGGCCCTTTTGATTAATTTTTCATCCATTTTCAAACTAGAACCAATAGACCTCTTACCTCATAAACTAAATTTTTCTCACTACAACTACTCACCAAAACCACCTTACAAACAACTTCAACAATTTGTGATTATTGATAAAAACACCATCACCTTCAACAATTTCTCATTACTGAAAAAATCACCAAAGTATATTCACCAGCAACATCAAGACCAAAAATCACCTTTGATCATCAAAGCATTAATCCCCAATTCACCTATGAGATATCAAATATGATCATTGATTCACCCCTAATGCATACCACTATTATGCATCATGCTGCACCAACAACCTCTCATCCACGCCTCAAAAACTTTGTTGCTTGAATTTTGCTTTTAAAGAATTCTTGACTGATATTTTTGGTGTGAGGATTTAATGAATTTTTTCATTGATGCTTTCATGAATTTATTATTCTTCTCCTTTCTCCTATTCAACTTAGTCTTCTAATTATACTCTTCAAGTCTTCTTTTACTCCTCACCTGCTACTTTAAGAAGTTTTGAGTTAAACTGTTGTCTTCCTCAATTCTAGCAAGTTACAGGCTTTGGTAGTGTTATTTCTATTCTTGGCGAGCCTCTGAATTTGTCAAAATTTCCAAATCTTCCTCTCAACTATCTGTTCTTCTATCCATGCATTTACCACTCTACTATTATGTTTGTCTTATATACCAAATATCAAAAGATGTCGACTCATTCCGTTCATGCAAGAACCTTGTTACACTGCCAAATCAAGTTGTCGACTCGTTTCATCCAAGGCCTTTGGTTATGGCCCAAACCCTTTAATATGCAGTTTCTGCCAAACATAGCTATGCTACCAAACAAAAACTCCATGGGCCTATTTAATTTTAATTCAAATGTTGCCAATTTTATTATATTTTCCTTTAGCTCCTTTCGCTGGCGCCTTAGCATTTTTTCCACCATAGGACCAGGTCTCATTACCTCCACTTAAGTCTTCAAGAACTCAACCCTTTAAGCCTTTGAGGGATTAATTTCTTTGTTATGTTCTCTTATTCCCTTTGTCTTTACCTATTTCATACAACTTGTGCCTGGCGCTAAGCCCAGAGTCCTTTATCCCACTATGTTTGTTTATGCCTCCTTTTATTTCTTCCGGGATCCTCTTCGCAGGCTTAATTGTAAGGGGGGTCTGCCTTACCTCAATCGCTTATTGGTTGCCACTCTGCCTTTTTAGTCTAACATGTCTCTTCGCTTTCCTCCCATCGCATTTCTCAGTTGCACCTTAAGATTATTTCGAGTTCTGTCTTGTAGGTTGAGTTGTACCATGGGGTCTGTTATAGCTCCAAATCTCACTCTTATGGTTTGTGATGCTGCACTCATGGCCTAGGGCAACCCCTCCTTCCAGACCTGGTCCAAAAATTTAAAAAACAGTGTTTTATTCCCTATACGCGACATTGCCCTAAGTTAAACGCGTGTACACGCGGGTCTGTCATACCCAACCCGCGTGTATCTATTAAAACACTTAAAAAATAATAAATTCCTCTTTTTCGGGCAGGGATCGCGGGTTTACCTGCTGGATCACCTGTTAGTGCCCGTGGCCTAACTGTTCCCAACCAACTCCTAACTAAAAAACTACTTTGGAGAGGGTATAAAAAGACATCTAAGGGAAGGCCAAAGGAGAGAGAAAGGAGAGCAAGATTATTATGCTGAGTTTTTTCCCTTAGACCAGGTCTGAAGTCCTTGGTGCATTCTGCACTTTCCCCCTTTTGCATAGGAAACCCTTGTTTCCATGTGTATTGGTGATCATTCATCCTTGATATCATCATTGAGTAAGACTTGGAAGGAGCTCTTGTTGGAGGCTTGAGGCTGGAACGAATCCGGGAGGAAGCTTGCTTGGAGCCTGCTGAAGGTGTTCAGGTGATATCTTTCCGATATATGTACTTTATTTGCCTTTATATATAAAGAAACACGTCTTTGTTCCCGAATAATCTTTCTTTATGCTTATGAGATTCTTGTGTTGAATTCTTATGAAAGTGGTTACTTAAAGATTTTTTATAACTAACTTTATAGCATAAAGATGATTTATACATAAGTATCTGTACATGTACTGTTGTGTTCTTTGATTTGTTTGTACAGATACTTATGTATAAATCATCTTTATGCTATAAAGTTAGTTATAAAAAATCTTTAAGTAACCACTTTCATAAGAATTCAACACAAGAATCTCATAAGCATAAAGAAAGATTATTCGGGAACAAAGACGCGTTTCTTTATATATAAAGGCAAATAAAGTACATATATCGGAAAGATATCACCTGAACACCTTCAGCAGGCTCCAAGCAAGCTTCCTCCCGGATTCGTTCCAGCCTCAAGCCTCCAACAAGAGCTCCTTCCAAGTCTTACTCAATGATGATATCAAGGATGAATGATCACCAATACACATGGAAACAAGGGTTTCCTATGCAAAAGGGGGAAAGTGCAGAATGCACCAAGGACTTCAGACCTGGTCTAAGGGAAAAAACTCAGCATAATAATCTTGCTCTCCTTTCTCTCTCCTTTGGCCTTCCCTTAGATGTCTTTTTATACCCTCTCCAAAGTAGTTTTTTAGTTAGGAGTTGGTTGGGAACAGTTGGGCCACGGGCACTAACAGGTGATCCAGCAGGTAAACCCGCGATCCCCGCCCGAAAAAGAGGAATTTATTATTTTTTAAGTGTTTTAATAGATACACGCGGGTTGGGTATGACAGACCCGCGTGTACATGCGTTTAACTCAGGGCAATGTCGCGTATAGGGAATAAAACACTGTTTTTAAAATTTTTGGACCAGGTCTGGAAGGAGGGGTTGCCCTAGGCCATGAGTGCAGCATCACAAACCATAAGAGTGAGATTTGGAGCTATAACAGATGCCCCCTAATGTATGAGGTCAGAAGGGGAACATGATGGCCGAAATATATTAAGTAAGTACAAGGAAAGGAACTCTGCCGAAAAACCGAGGAGGACTTCACTAGAATTCAGCCTGCCAAGCCACCGAAAGGAGATCAGAAAGAAACACTGTCTGAGGCGGGCATACCCATGCTCAGGAAAAGTAAAGCATGTCCGCATATCAAGTACAAGTGGATCCACTAAGTATACAAGTATAAATGACTGGAAGATACATAATGGATCATCTGATCATAATGAGTAAGTACATGTCTGAATATCACATATAAAACTGTCAATGATGCTGAAAGATGCAACGGATCACTGATATCAAAGACTGATCCCAAAAGGTACCAACTGAACATGATGGAAAAGGATGGTACTACACTGCAAACTCAGGTGCCAGTATATAGAATGTCGCCATGACTGACTGAAACATATAAGGTGGAGTGGTATCAACTAGCAGCAACAGGAGCAACTGTCAAGTGAACCAATGAATGCTGATACAACCTGAGGTCTTCACCGACCGCCGTGGTACATTTCTACACCATGGGAATAAATGATCTGAAGTCGACCATGTGAGAAATCGTTTGATTACCGGTCATTGATGTATACCGTTAACAAACGCGAGACTACTCACCGATAATGATAATGAGCGTCAAGGTACCCAGTACAATCTAACAAGTGTGAATAGATGAGCTGAAGTCGAACACCTGCAAGAATCTATCGATCAGGAGACAATGATGGTTTCCCACTGTCGATAGCGAGGAATCTGCCACTAATGACTGCAAACCCCAAGGTACTGCCAAATGGACTCTAGATCTTTGCCCCAGAGCAATGAGTCGGAGTCGATAGGGAAAGATCCGCTAGAAGGAAGGCATTAAGGCATCCTTCATCAATCTAGCGCGAGTGTAACCCGTAGGCCAATAATGTGGAAGGAATCGGACGAAAAAGATGTAGTAACCCAACCGAAGTACGTTTCCGGCGTACACAAGATGTGGCTAGCGCACGGCAGAAACCCTCTGAACCAACCAATAATGAAAGCTGACACAGAGGCGAGGTATCCACCAATAGGGTCAAATGGAAACCAAGGTACTGCACGAATCCCAATGTGTGATAATGTATGCTGATGTCGAACACAAGGGAAACCACTCAGTCAAAGACCCATGATACTGATCGATGCTGAGCACAAGGTGACCTATCAATAATGAAAATAGGGCCAGGGTGCGGCTCTAGGCCTGTCCTCAGAGCAAGGTGTCGTCGTCGATAAGGACAAGACCCGCCAGCAAGAAGTCAATGGGGACCTTCTCAAACCAGCATGAGTAAAGGACCAATATAACTGATGTGATGATAGACATGACACTGACAACCAGGGATGGCCGACTGAAAAATGAGTCAAGAGACACCGCAGAAAGGCCGACTCAGGCTAACTTCCCTTGAACAAAAGCACGACTCAATGTGACTATGTGGCAGCATATGATGAATCTGTATAAGTTCGTCATGCAGGAGGCACGAACAAACCCTCCATATGATTGGAAGCGATAACCAATCGGGGGAGAACTGACTCGATAACAAGGTTATGGCTTACCTAAGTCAAACTAAATCCCACCCATGCGGAGGAGACTTTGTTTTGAGTGCTTTGTTCAAGGGCGACACGACTGACTCTAGCTGCCAACAATAAATGGAAATAATGTCCCTGTTCCCGCTCTTTTTGGAATATTTAATTTTTTTGTCTTTTTCTGATAAGCCGGAAAAAGAATAAAAGAATGCTATGGTACAGTGGAAAGAACGAGTGTCGGTGAAACAGATGATCTAGTTCCTAGGAAAGGAACGTTCCTATGGTCAATGCAGGGAGGTGAAAAACTGGTCAGTGACACTCAGAGGTATGTTCCTTCCACGGATCTGGGTATGTCAAGCTGCAGAGGTCAAGGGTATGCAAGGTTGATTTTGCAGACGTCATGGTCAAAAGTTGGCTTAAACACGAGTCCAAGTGAAGCCGGCTATAGGCCAAAAGGTGCAAATGGTCAACATGCAATGCAGAAGTACAACTCAACACACATAGGAGCCTCTAGGGTATAAGGCCAGAACGAAGCGAAGAAGCAAAGAGGAATGAGTCTTCAACGCATAAGTCATGGCGGGACTACAGAGGACTCCCGAACCTAAGGACAAAAATCTGCATGAGTGCCAAGCGACAAAAAAGGTACTAACTAGGGCACCCATGATAAGGTAGGCTCTACCACACAAGTCATGATACTTCTAAGCAATGAGAAGGTTCCGCACCATAACTTGGTGGGGTCGATCCTAAGGCAAAATGGGAAAGGAAACTGATAAATGCACAATGCAGGCGGAAAAACCTAACCTATATGCCAGTTTCGAGAACCAATACCTGTCAGAACGGACCAACCATAAACTTCCAAAGGAGAAATCTTCCAAGTTCTGTAAACATAAATAGGAACACTAGACACGAAGTTAATACATCCCACATATAAACTTCATATAAAATATTTGTGTTATAGAATACAAAACTTGAAAATGTGTACCTCATATATACAATATGGTACAGGGAACCACGCAGCCTTGCGGCTTACGCATAATAGTTCTGCTGAACAAACCCCTTGCAGGGCTCAGGCCAAGGACTCCTTTGGTAGTCATAACTCATGGCTTCAAAGAGTTCCTCCTGTGAAGGCAAAACAAGATCTGAGAAATCATGAGAACTACAAGGATCAAAAGAGGGAATTAAAGGGTCCCATGTCCCTATAGGAAGAATCTCTCGGTCAACTGCCGGGACCAAGTCCCAAGAAGGAGAATAATAAGTCAAAGGATCCTTCTTAGAAGCAATTGAACATTGAGGACTCAATGCCACATAATTGACCCGTGGCAGGGTAGAGTCTACTTGAACACTTGGAACAAACCAAGGGGCATTCTGCAGTAAAGTCGAATTAGGGTGGTGATTATTAGATGCAAGCTGATCAATAGTGACAATATTCCTGTTATGAGGAAAGAACATTACTCGAAAGAGTGAAGACACCACAACATTCATAGCATAGACATAATCACGCCCAAGTAGCATATTAAAGTCTAAAGGGCTATCAACCACCATCATATCGATTAAGACAGTCTTCCCACCTAAAGTGATAGGCAATTGAGGAAGAACACCCATAGATTCACCAGGCCTTCTATCATAGGCTAACAACTGACTCTGAGCTGTCAACAACTTTGGGGAACCCAAAGCTTTCCAAGTCAAAGAGGATATAATACTTGTAGAGGATCCTTCATCCACCATACATCGATAGACATTTGTGGAATTAACTCTGACCTTTATTTGGAAAGGTGCAGCGGAAGGAAGACGAGGCTCAACAAGACTATCCCAATCAAAGGAAACACTCTTAGAACTTGGAGGGGGTTCATCTGAAGAAACCGGAATTCCCCCTATACTAGAAGACTCTGTACTAGAGATCAAACAGACTCTTTTGTTAGGCACTTCACCCCCCAAAAGAGGAGTGTAATCGGCCAGCGATTGCACTGGCTCTACCACATTATCAACCAATGGTTGATGGGATTGATGAGAAACCATATCAGATCTAGGAGCAGAAGTACTTTCAGACTCGGACCATATCTTTTGAACCTCTGGAATACCAGGGCATAAATGAGTAAGATGGTCTCCCTTGCATATCTTACAAGGGAACTTAGGTTTAAAACTTCTACGTCCAGGTTTCTGATCAACCTCCATTCCGCCAACATGACTAGCAGTGGTTTGCGGAGAGTCCTGAACATGACTTGCAGAGGTCGGTGACTCTTTGCTAGTATGACTCGCAGTGACTAGACTCATGCCCCCAGCATGACTTGCAGCGGCTGAAGACTCATCTCCAACATGACTTGCAGAGGTTGAAGATGAAATGCTAGTGTGACTTGCAGTGACTAGACTTGTGCCCCCAGCATGACTTGCAGCGGCTGAAGACTCATCTCCAACATGACTAGCAGAGGTTGAGGATGAAGTGCTAGAATTATTCTTCTTCTTTGACTTCCTCTTTCTCCTCTTTTTAGATTTCTTGTTACAAGAAGGAGGAGAAGAAGGAATCCCGGATTTCTCTTTAAAAGAAGATGAATAATTAGCACCCATGTGATGCCCCTGAAATAAAGCATTCAACTGAGAAGCTTCAAGAGCATTCGGAATATTCGGAGTGGACCACAGCCAAACGGGTAGTCCAACATTCAACCCAGGAATATTCAAAGTGGCCATCAAGGGAGTACCAACGTTTCCAAAAAAAGGAAAAGCACAAGGATCCCCTTTTGGGAGGGTACCTTGGTTGGTTTCCACAGGAATATTAGCCATATTAAATTGATCCAAACACCCTTTCCCTTGCGGGAATATAGAAATAACTCTTCAAAGAATATGGATAAGCAATCAAAACCTTTGCCCTTGAGGAGGCAACTCCACAACTTCCGAAAGAACGCCCAAAAGCCTTTCAAGATCGGTAGAGTGGTAAGCCAGTCACTCAGAACACAAAGTCCAAACGTGACTAGACAAAAATACCTAAAGCCAACTATATACAAGGAGCAAAGAGCACCCACTAGAAAGTCCCTAAAGATATCAGCTAGTCAAACAACTTCCAAGTATTTCCGCTCCGGGTGATGAGGACCGGACACCAAAATACAAGAAAGCGGAGTCAGGGGCCTTCCGAAGATAGTCTGGGATAATGACGGCCCAGTCCTATCAGCGAAGGTAACAGAGGAAGTTACGCTGACCACCTAACAACAGCCTGCGCCGGTGCAAGCCCCCAAGCTTCGCAAGGGTGCCCTCCAGTAGTACTGTCGAGAGTGATGCAATGTCAACCTCAGGTGCCACGGGATTCCCCTCCGCAGCCACCTGTGCAGTTCCCTAGGAAGAGCAACTATGGGTACCAACTCGTCGTAGAAGCCAGGCGGAACAGTCGTGAGGTAAGTTCGGACAAGTAGGAGAGGGGGTATCTCTCTTCCCTGTCTTCACAGACCCTCGTGCTTAACTCCCAGATCCGGAGCTTTCCTGGTCTTCCTAACGCTATTGGATTTACTCTCATTAATCAGACTCTTATGTTTGACGTTTTATGTGGCCTTGGAGAGTTAACTCTCCACTCGCCTAATCCAAGGCCCTAAAATCCTAAACTTGTTGGTGTAATAACAAAAAGTTCTAGTGGATTTTAATTAAGCGCTTGATTTTATTAGGCTGTTCTTTAAGTCACAAGGTAATGGAGATGAAACTAGTGGTGTTTTTTGACGCAAAAGAAGTTAAACAAAACTTAACTACTTGCATATGCACTTTTTGTTTTTCGATGAAAAATAATCTCTACAGGGTTCAGAGGAAAAATAAAACAAAGTTTTTTGCTTTCTTTTCAAACTCCACACTCACAAAAGCTAACAAAGCTATGTATGCATAACAAGGGATACAAATCTATCCTAATGCAACAACTATATGTGAATGTAAGATTTTAAGACTACTCTGCAAACAAAGAAGGAAAGTTGCTCACTTATCAAATTTGCCTTGCCACTAAAATGCTTAGATAGAAGATGATGTAATACCAATCATTTCGTCCAAACAATAAAAACAAGTTCGAAGATAAACACAAAGCACTTTCACTTCGCAAAAAAGGAAATCAAATGAAAAGCAAGTTTAAGAAAGCGAAACTCAAAACTTTCAAAAGATTTTCTTTCAATCAAACCAAAAAGTCTTTTTCAAAGGAAAGCTCTCAAAAATACTGACACCAATGATTGATAAACAAGCAACCAAACACTTTTGTGAATTGACACCTTTTAACTGATGAAAACTCAACAAAAATAAAATGTGTTTGAAATCGCTTTTGACAATCAAAAGCAGCAATGAAAGTCCAAAATATCAAAAGACAAGTTTCAAGAAAATGGTAAGAAACAAATTTCCCGAAACGAAGGAGCAAATGGTCATAAAAATGATTTCGTTAAGCAAACAAAAGTGTCATGAAAACAAAATGGACACAAAGATTGAACCCAATCTTCCCACTCTGCCGAAACAGGGCAATCAAGATTCTTAAACAGAAATCTTGTGTGTCAAAAATCAATGACGCTTGCAATCAACGAAAAACAAGACTAATACTCCTTATGACTAGAGAGAGTTCAGAACAAGATGCCCCCTGTTAAACAGAGAACTGTCACTGGGAATTGACTGCTTTAAACTGACCCAAACCACCAGACAGACATTCAGCAAAAGAAAAATTATAAATCTTGAAAATTATGGAATATACGCGCCTGCAATTATTTGCAGAATGCGTGTACACGCGACTGTAACTAAGGAAACCTGCGTATACGCTGGTTCACTTAGTGCAACTTGCGTATATACGCTTCTGTAATCCAGACAAAGAGCGTATCTGAAGTCTTTCAAGAAAAATAAAAAAACACAGACTGAAAAACTAGAAAAGCTTGGATTTCAAGAAAAGCTCAGACAGTCAGAGCCAACAAACAGAGGGGCTGAGCCTTGATTGGCTTGAGGACTACCCAAACTAGGAACAACAAGAGTGTTGTCCACAGCGGAGTCGCCAATTCTGGTTGAAGGGAAAATACCCCTAAGGTCCTACGTTCGAGAAGGCCTTTAGGGTCCAAACCCTTCTTGGAGTTCCCTTCTTTCTTTGACCTGCGAGACAAACAAATCAAAGAACACAACAATACATGTACAGATACTTATGTATAAATCATCTTTATGCTATAAAGTTAGTTATAAAAAATCTTTAAGTAACCACTTTCATAAGAATTCAACACAAGAATCTCATAAGCATAAAGAAAGATTATTCGGGAACAAAGACGTGTTTCTTTATATATAAAGGCAAATAAAGTACATATATCGGAAAGATATCACCTGAACACCTTCAGCAGGCTCCAAGCAAGCTTCCTCCCTGATTCGTTCTAGCCTCAAGCCTCCAACAAGAGCTCCTTCCAAGTCTTACTCAATGATGATATCAAGGATGAATGATCACCAATACACATGGAAACAAGGGTTTCCTATGCAAAAGGGGGAAAGTGCAGAATGCACCAAGGACTTCAGACCTGGTCTAAGGGAAAAAACTCAGCATAATAATCTTGCTCTCCTTTCTCTCTCCTTTGGCCTTCCCTTAGATGTCTTTTTATACCCTCTCCAAAGTAGTTTTTTAGTTAGGAGTTGGTTGGGAACAGTTGGGCCACGGGCACTAACAGGTGATCCAGCAGGTAAACCCGCGATCCCCGCCCGAAAAAGAGGAATTTATTATTTTTTAAGTGTTTTAATAGATACACGCGGGTTGGATATGACAGACCCGCGTGTACACGCGTTTAACTCAGGGCAATGTCGCGTATAGGGAATAAAACATTGTTTTTTAAATTTTTGGACCAGGTCTGGAAGGAGGGGTTGCCCTAGGCCATGAGTGCAGCATCACAAACCATAAGAGTGAGATTTGGAGCTATAACAGGGTCCACTTGTTATAGAAAGAGCTAATAAAATTGATCCTGGGCTTAGTTAACTTTGACACAAGCCTCATCAGCCCAACATTCCGTCAACTCACCTATTTCTTAGCATGCATTGCTTAATCTTTTTGGAATCTGACTTACCGGATGATGTCATGCTGATGTCACTTGTGCCACGTGTCACTCATAAATGGGCCATTTGAGCACCCAAAAATAATTAATGTTCCTTCCACATGTCACGCTCCCATTGGCTAGTTTCTGGTTTCACCTTTGACCAATAAAACACTGCCACCTGTCCTATTGTTAGAGAGGAGAGAGAAGAATCCTGAAGCCATTTTTTCTCCATATTTCCTTTATAAAAATTTTAAAGGGTCCCAACCATTTTTATTTGTACTGCTCAATCCTTTCGCTAGAATGATGCTCATCTGCACTCTGCTTTAAAATCCTTTGGGGTCACCTTTGCATTGTTTTAGGGTCTTGCAGGCTTCACTATCAAATGCGGGAGTGTCCCGCTCAAATCTTCACCAATGACTACTTTTTGCTGCACTATGTACTTTCACATCCACCCACTTGTTGCATCCTGGTGCTTTAAATTTGTGCACCCTTTGCAAATCTCATGCATACATCCACTGGGTTTCCTCCACCAAGATGGCATCATCCTGCTCACTTCTTAAGTGCTTCCTTATAGTTTCCATCGGGGTTGTACTGCGGGGCAACTTCCATTAGGCCAGGCTATAGTGTGGGCTCTGCTTGCGGCCAACGGAAAACTTTCCTCTTGGTTTGTTGGTTCTCCATGTCATCTTGGTCCACTTTATAGTAGTTCCACTATACTTTCTGTTGGGTTTGGCACTTTTTCCAACTTTAATGAAGCACCAAAAGGGCCTCCAAGCGTCTTTATCTTTGCTAAATTTGACATGGGGTCCTCCAGCTTTGATTGGTTCTATCTTTCAATCCAGGAGGCAATTTTAAAACTTTTTCATACCACTAGAAATCTATTTTAGAGATTTTACTATATGAGTGGGATTCACCTACATTTGACATGATTTGTTGTGTTAGAAATGGATCCAAAGTCTCTGCACTTATCTAACCATGAATGTTGATATTCATTCTTCTTGTAATTGATCATGAACACTGGTGTCATCCTTTACCTTCCTATGACATATTTTCCATCCATTGAAAAACACCATCACCAGTGCTTTGTAGTTTCCATGCTTTGCCTTTGCCAACAATCTTTGCCTTTGCTATCAATGACAACATATTTATCAATGCATTTGCAATTGTCATTTCTTTCCTTTTCCAATCTTTTCCATTTCTTTTACCTTTTACTTTGCCATCAATGACAACATATTTCCAACAATACCCCCCCTTGGCATCGATTGAAACACACATATCAAACAAAAGATCATCGCCAATTATTCTCAATGATCAAGCAAAGATAAGTGTACTTATCTTCTTTGTCTTTGATGCTTCTCCCTGAGTTTTGTTGGAGGTCCTTCTCCCCCTTTGTATGTGTAACTACCCCTCCCACAGTTACTTGGTTTCACCAGACTACTAGGGTAAACATGAGACAAAGAGCTACTATGACATGACCTAACCTCCTAGATCCACTGAAGGAAGTGGGGTGGACAAATTGATCACAAGCTAACAACTCCCCTCACCCCTAAGGTCTACATGACACTCAGGGGCCAAAGAACCACCCCAGATGACCAAACCATGAGTTGGGGCTCCTTTTCACACGCTTTAACCCCCAACTACATGCTTGAAAAGGCCTCCATGCAGTTATAGGCCTCCAACCACACACACAAGCCTACCTGGGTGCAGTTGTGATCCAAATTGTCTAGTTCAGAGGGTGTGGTCCTGAGATTTGAGCCTAAATTCTAGGTCAACCTCCATATCACTGCCCAAAACTTCTTGAAACTTCTTAGAATCAATAATAACATGACAACCATGCTAAACATATAAATTTGAAGGCAGAATTTGACCTAGACTACTTAGAACATAACAAACATTTCATCAAACACATGGAAAACATGTAAGCTACATGTTAAGAATACATATATGATCATAAAATAATAATATTCACCTGAGAATCGCTAAGAAGGATCTAATCCTTCTCTAGATAGATGCAATAACACATATTAGTCCATGCATTTATCAACCATTCATATATTCATCAAACATGTCAAGAGCCATAGACAATATACATCATATAACTAGAATATAACCAACAAATAACCAACATATAAACCAAAAAATAACCATCATATAAACCATGGCAAGTCATCCTTAAGATATCCATCATAATCAACACATATGCTCATAGATCACAATAGAAAATACCTCTTATCAACATATGAAAATGCCAACCAAGTCAGGGACTTACATGTACCACCCAACCATAGATTGGGCTGAACCAAATCTTTCTTTCAGCCAATCACCCCTATGCCATATTCCAAGGACGAATGTGGCATCTCATGGAATAAACCAAGTAAAACCAAACTAGGGTTTCAAGAGGCCAAACCACCTCAACCATTAACTAGTGATTCCACCTCACGGTCTGACATCACTAACACCAACCATATCGGTCTATACTCGCATTGTCCAGGGCTCCAGGAACTAGTAGCTCAACCCACATCCTTCTAGGGCTTTAGAGCGTTTGTCCAACTCGGCTCAAGGGGCTAGTAGCTCAACCCACCAAGGGCTCCATGACTAGTATCTCAACCCAAGCTGTTCTAGGGCTTCCACAACGTTTGTTCCAACCCATAGCCACAAGGAATTATGAGCACCAACTAGAAAATAATCAAATGGAAAAACCCTCAACACCATGGCTGTCTAGGAAATGGAAAGGCAAGGCTAAAACCATTGTCAATCTTGGAAAGTCTCCATGCAAATGACAACAAATAACTAAAACATTTCATGCATGTACCATGCATCCAGAAATTAGCAAGGAAATCATACATGCAACCTGTTACTTGTAAAGAAATCTAGTTGTATCCGTTGATCCCATTGTTCTCTTGTGCTTTCCTACTTTCCTTTTCCATCTTTATCCAAATCCAAGTGAGTGATAAAGTGCTCCAAGCATGCTCCAAGAATGCTCTAAATGTCCAAGAGTATGAGAGAATGAGAGAATAAAAGAGAGCTCCAAAATTGAATTAACAAAAGTCTATGAGATGATCCTCAAAATCCTTTTTTCATTTAGGCCTCTATTTTCTTCATTTTTCCTTCAATTCCCCTCTCATGCAAGTTTATGAGATTTCATCTCCCTTTTCTCGTATTTACCTTTATTTTCATAACCAATTATGCCTCTTTTCCTTTTTCAATGCCTTTGCCAATTTCCTTAGCCATAAATAAACTGAAAATGATCCCCACTAGTATGTTTTTCCCAACATTCAACTGGAATACATGTTCCATAACCTTGGTCTTATATATTTTTTACATTGAAAATCAACCAGTGGTCGTTACAAACCCCTCCCGCTTAGGGGAACATCGTCATTGGTGTTCTATGACAATTGTGACTAGAAAACCACTGAAAAACAAAACACACTAACCATGAAGTTTTATAACCTAACTTGATGCAGTATTTACAATGACATCCCGCTGAAAACATGACAATCACATTGTTTATTGGAGTTTTATAACACAACTCATTACGATATTTACAATAACAACCACATACAATTATGGACATTTTATTTGACTCACAGATAATCATACTGTATATGGAGCTTTATAACCACAACTCAATACAATATATACAATAATATACACATATACATATGCACATTTTCTCTAACCAAAAAATAAAAGGATATGGTGCCTACATCAACAACAAAGGAATCCATAGTCTCACATCTCCACCCTTAAAAGCAGTACAATGATTCACCTCCTTTCAAGGAAGTCCAAAATCCATTTTCAAAGTCAAACATGCATCCAATGTCCAACACTATGATCCTTGTGCTACCTATTCTCTCAGTGAACAGTTGCTGACTCATTGTTCTAGGGCACACCCCCAATGTGATTCTGATTCCATCTAGAAATGATAATGACCAAAACAAATTCATTTCTCGACCTTCCCTTCTCTGCTACATAGTCCCTCGAGAAATCTGGTCACCCCCTTCCATGTAGTCACACACCTTCCAAGTTCTACTGGCATCCCCTTCTTTGCTATATAGTCCCTTGGGTGATCCAACCCTTGACAATGTTTCCTTGCATCAGAAGGTCCAAAACCCAAGGCATATCCCTGCCTGAAAACCATCATACTGGTCATAGCATGCTCATGGAAATCAATGGAAACTATTGGGTACTAGTGTCTCACAATGACCCTACTCCTAAATGCTTTACCAACATATTGTCGCCTATTCCAATTCCTTTTGTTGTTGTTGCTAATTCTTGCAATTAGTTTCAACCACCCAAACTGAGCATTTCCATACTTCCTGTACCAAGCACATAGTTGCCATTAGATTCAAAATAATTTGAAACAAATTCAAATCATACCTCATTGGTAGCTCGTCAATAAGGTACACATGAAATCCAATTTACAACCTGTCGCAACAAGACAACTAGTTGTTTGATCAAATCATCATGTATAATCATATCTCATCTGGTTAGCTCAAAACACAACCATCATAAATCAAAATCACTTGTAACCATCATAAATCAAAATCATAGATCACATGCATAATTAAAAACTAAAATAAAACATTGATACTTATCTTTCAATCGGTTCTTTGCTTCTACCTTCGTTCTTTTTCCTTTTTGTACACACACTGAATCAATTGCCACACCCGATAAGAAACTAATGCCTTCTCTCCTCTTTAGTCACGTACCCATACACAAAGTGCACATCACAACACATACACCGACACACATTGTACAACACTACACAATACACACACCTACACCCAGTGTACAACACAACACAATATATACCCAGTGTATAACCCGACACATACACTGACACCTAGTGTACAACACCACACAATACATACACCTACACTCAATTTGCAACACAATACATATACATGCACAGAGCACAACATAATGAATACACATGTCACGATACAACAATTACACAATACACATAACATGGTACCACATATACACAACACAACATGTACGACATGTACACAATGCCACATGTACAACATGTGCACAACACCACACATACAACATGTACACAGTTCCACCTGCACAACATGTACATAACATCACATGTACACAATGCCACCTGCACAATGTGTACACAACACCACATGTACACAACACCACTTGCATAACATGTACACAACACCACCTACACAATGTGTACACAATATCATATGCACACAATACCATATGTATAACATGTATACAACACCACATTCACATAACACTACATGTACACAACACTACATGTACAACATGTACATAACACCAGATATACACAACACCATATGTACTTTTTGTACACCGCACCACATGTACACAACACCATATGTACACTGCACCACATATACAACATGTACACAACACCACATATGAAATATGTATACAACACCATATGTACACAAAACTACATATGCAACATGCATGCAACACCATATGTACACAACATGTTATGCAACCAGCTCACAAAATAGAAGAAGAGATAGATCAACGAATTCAAAATTAACCTCTTCAAGGGGGAAAACTCCTTTACATTACAGAAATGAACAATTATTGGATGATACAAATGACAAGAGCTCATTTCTATATATAGGAGTCGAAGGGGTCACAATATAATCAGAGCCTACAACAATAATATTATAAGGGCACAACAATAACAATAGTGGGCTTTTATGGGGCACAATAATAACAATATGGGGACTACATGGGCACAACAATACATAAGGGGATTGCACTAATAACAATAAGGGGCTACACTAGTAGCATAGGGACCTAACATGCCCCTCTCCTTCAAAAAGGTGTTGTCCTCAATGCTTGAGAAGTTATGGATGCTTCTGTATAAAATTCTCATCCTTCCATGTGGAATCTTCAGTGGGTAAGTTCTTCCACTTGATGAGATACTTTGAAATTAATTGATTTCTTAGCTGTCGGGTTCTTATTTTTGTGACCGCTTCAGGTTCCAATGTGATCTTTCCTTCCTCGTTAAGTTCTGGAAATATTGTTTGAATTGAGAGATTGTCACCTATAACCTTCTTTAAGCTTGAAACATGGAAAACTGGGTACACTTGGGAAGATGCAGGAAGCTCCAATTTGTATGCCATAGTACCAATATTTTGCAACACCTTGTAAGGACCATAGTACTTTGGTGATAATTTATTATCCTTCTTAGCTTGCTTGAGGGACATTTGTTTGTATGGTGTTTAGTCAATTCAATGTTCTTAAATTTCTTACCTAAATTATCAACCGGAGTTGGTAAACTTGTGAAGTGCAAGTGCACTATATATGCTAGAAGCCTTTTTGAGTTTATTAAGATGATGATTGTGTTTGTTTTAAGGATTTTCTTTATTCCTATGTTCCTAATGAAAACTAAATATTTACAATTAAATTTCTACAATCAACTCTTGAAAAGGAAAGTAAGACAAGCTATCATGATCCTATTTAACTGACTATTGTTAGTTTCAAAAAAATTACTATGCAAGATGATGGAAAATAATAACTACTTTGTGAATTTTGTGAATATTTAAAGATAATTTGTGTTTTTGAAAAGAACTAAAAATAAAGGTATTCTAGAATTTATAACTAAACTACTTATGTTCTAGAAATAAAATTATTTCTGCTCTAAAAAGAATCTCTTTTATAAAGAAATCTATGTTAAGATCTAAACGCACTGCAATTAACAATTCTATTTGAAATAATAAATTGAAAACAAAATGAATGCGATCTAATCAAACATAATTACTATGGAAATAAGAGGGTTATGTACATAGTCATATTTTAGAAAGCATACAAATGACTTGAAATTGAAAAACAACAAACGAAAGACTGTAAACAAATAATTACAAAGAAATTGAAGATGCGATAATGCAATTATGAAAATAACAAAAGCAAAATGAACCGAGCTAGAAATAAAAGAAAGAACCTTGACTATCTGCAGGGGCCCTCCAAAACACAACAAGTTTTAAGACTTTAATTCAACAACTAACTGTGCATGAGATTGACGATAAATACTTCTTCAATTAAAAAGAACAGAGTTATGAAACTTCAAAATGTTAATTAATGATTACATATATGTGTCCTCGCTTACTGTTTTCAGAGTTGTATATCTATATCTATATATATGTATATATATCTCTCTCTCTCTCTCTCTCTCTCTCTCTCTCTCTATATATATATATATATATAATTCGTGCTCAATAGATTCAGAATTTTATGCCTTAAAAAATTAAAACAATCCTAATCTGAATTCTAATCTTATAACGGAGAAATAATGTTTCTCAACTATTTGCTATTTGGAAAGAAAATTAGAGAGTTGTGATCTATTTGAACTCTCATTACTCTGTTTATCCACGTATTGACCTGCTTCTTTGATTGCGCCACTGGGCGATTTTCTTGATGATTTGTCTCAGGTGAATAGGAGGAGATCCATGAGGAGATCAATCCCCATCTACCCATGTGCTTCTTCCCTTGGCTGACATACTGAAATCCGGAAAACCATGGAGATAGCTGCAGAATCATGAAACAACAACAAAATCATGTTAATTCCATAGCTATTACAATATTTAACTAAATAATAAGACACATTAATAAATATGAAAAATAAGACATCTGAGTACCTTACCATGTCAAAATATATAGTTTTACTATTTATTTGAGTTGATAGCAATGAGAAAAAGAGGAAAAATGGTTGGAAATGGTGTAAAAAACAAAACAATCATGAGAGATGCTGTGGTCTTTTCATGTCCTCATGCAAAACATAAAACTGATGTCTCTTGTTTAATTACTGCATTTCTTTTGAGACCTCTGCAAGTGCATCCAACTTCATCTTTTTCCCTTTCTTTCCAACCACTTCCATCCTTGGCCTTTTCATGAGAATCTTGTACTTCACGTTGATGACTTGTCTTTGTAAAGCTTTGTTTCTTTGCTTCAACTTCTTATTTTTCTTATACCACAGATTTAAGTGTAAAATGAGATTGTCACTCTTAGCTATTTGGATTTCACTTTGCACCTTTAGGGTTTGATTCTCCTTCTGAATGTACCTGTTTAGTGTCTCCAACTCAAAAATTTCTTGTTTTAAAATATTTATTACTGGAGGTTATTATGGTTTACTAAACTAGACTTCTTCTTGATTTGAAGCTGATGTTTTTCCACATCTCTTTTCTCTAAGGACTCAATATAATCATAAATCTCCTACTGTACAGGATCAATTTCAGGTGTTCTTCGGCCTAGACTTTGAGGAGGTGTGATGAAAGTTGGCGAAGAAACCCTTGAACCTTCCTTTGCTTCTAAGTCGATATGGTCCATACTTTTCGAAGGCCGTTATTTTGTTTCTAGATTAAGTCTGGTACTTCTTCCTAAGCTTGTCACAAGAGGCATTTGAATTTTTGCTTTCTTTATTTCTATTTTAGGCTTCTCTATTTTGGGTGTACTCTCTGTCTTTTGGTTGGATTTCTTTCTTCTAACATGTTTCTTGTTTATATTTTCTAAAATTTTTGCAAGAGGAATGTCATCCTTTGACTGCTCCTGTGACTGTTGTTGTCCTTGTTCTATTGGTCCTTCAATTTTTCTTTTTCTCCTTCTCTTGGCCTTGCCACTGCTCGGTTGTTCTTGTTCCATTGATTCTTCAATTTTTCTTTTTCTCCCTCTCTTGGCCTTGCCGTTGCTCGGTTGTTCTTTGTTATCTTCCTTAAAATGGCTCCTCACTAAAAAGCTTTCCCAATTATCACCCATATTTTTAAGATGAAATTCAACAAGGATTTTAACAATACCATGGTGATACATGATGTTCTCTATGAACTGAATTTTCCTTTGAAAATTCCCTGACATCTTTCTTAGAATATTAAATAAGAAATATGGAAGATTTACTTCATTATCCTCAATAAAAGTCATTAGCAGTTAGATATGATAGAAAAACATGCATTCAAACCTCCCTTCGCAAGTAACAAAATTTTGAATTATCAAAAGTAAATTTCTCCACTTACTTATCGATGCTGTGCTCGGAATGCCCTTCTTGAAAATGGTGGTGTCCATACTAGGGTTATTTAGACAAACCTTCCAGTCTTCTCTCTCAATACCTCTATTTTTAAACCATTTTTCTCCAATTTGAGGCAATCTAATAGCTTTGGCAACAAAATATTTTGTCACTGTACATTTTTTATGTCCCCTATCTCGACTTCCACCCCATCAAAGGCTCTGGCAAAGGGTTTGGTTACGTCTTTGTGGAAACTGTCAAATTTCTATACAAACTCCAACCATTACGCTTTCTGCAACAATTCTCTTGTCTGTGGATATCCTTCTAAAAAATTTCTTCCTGTTGGTTCTGTTATGACTATAACTCCCATGGCTAAGAAGCTTTGTCTCAAGACTTGTTTGTTTGACAGGGTATGGGGGTTTCAGAGTAATGAGGATGAGAGTGTAAGTGGTAAGGGTGATGAGCCTCATAAATGGGTAATTATATGGGCTCATTTTACCTCCTAACCTAGTCAAACCAACCATTCTCTTAGCTTATTACATGATTTTCTGATTATATTGATGCTTATAGAGTGAGTTGAGTTAGTTATTGTGCCATGTGGTCTAATGTGTATTTAATGCAGATTATTGATGATTTTTGAGGTCAAAGTCAAGGATCTAGTGGACAAATGGCAACAATAGCTAGAAGTGGACAAAGGAGAGGACTTATAGGAGGGAATCCCCCTCATTTATTACTCCTCACTTCGAATTCCCCTTCATTCAGCTCAGAGTACAAGCAGCCGAATCATGCACTAGAAGGCAACTGAGCAAGTGGAGGATGACTGATGATTATCTCGAGTTTTGGGAGCCAAGCCTCCCTGATTTTAAGGAAGTTGTTGATAGCTTCATTTGTATAAATAGAGAGGCCTAGGGCATCACTAGGGTCAGATTTTTGTTGGATTTTTGCTTATGTAAACTCTGCTCAACTTCGAGCTTATTATTTTGTCACAGTTTCATGTAATCCTGCTATTGTTTTGAAAATAAAGATGGAATCATTTTTGAGTTAGCATTGAGTTACCTCAGAGGGCTGAAGCTCTTGGGTTAGGGCCCAATCCAAGCAGCCAAGCTCCTCTATACTTGTATTTGTATGTTCTATTTCAGTTATAGATTAGGTTGTTGTTAGATGTATTTCTTTCATGGTTAAGAAGAGGTTGCTTTTGATGATTTAGTAGTTTGCTTCCATTTTTGCTTTCTGTAGTAGGTTAAATAGTGATCAACACAGATTCAAAAGGCTAGAAATAGCGCCTTGGCTTCTCTTCCTCCCTTTGGGACCATGATTTGAGGCAAAGACCCTCTTGCTGCCCAAAAACATAGGTTTTCCTCATTCATAGGACTTCTAGTGTTTGTAGTTTTTTCTTGGTTTTAGATCTTCTTCATCATGCTCACTTCTTTATTTTCAATAGTCTTCTTTCATGCTTTCCTTTCCTACAATATTTCTTAGCATTTCCTTTCATAGATCATAGTTTAGACTAGTTTGATGCAAAACTCTGTTTTTCTAGATGCACTCACTTCATTGATTGTTTTATCTTATTGGTTGACTGTCAGTTCCTTTGCAAGAAGATATCTTCTAGAATTAGGCCAGCCTATCAGCCATCCCATCCTCCATCTGATCCATGCCCTACAGGTATCCCAAGTCTCACCTCAATTCTGCCTTAGTTTCCTACATTTTCCATAGAACTTCTTCCTCTCTCCTTGAGCAAATCCAATCATCTTTCTCTCTCCTAGTGGTTCATGGTAGACCATAGACACCCTAACATCTCATTCCAACCTTCATCCACCTTTTTCACCCCCTCTCAAACCCTCAAAACAGTGAAAACTGCTCTCGGCCTCCTCTTGTAGGCCTCCTGTAGAACGCTGTTTTTCTTCCTGGAGATTTCCTGTGTCCTCCTGTAGATTTTTCTGTAGGCTTTCTTTTTAAGGCTGAGTGTGGGAAAAGCCTCTAGAAGGCCACCTGAGACCTCCTAGGACCCATCCACACCATCCTACATCCTCTCAAGTACCACAACCGCCCTCCAACGCCACCTATTCACTGCCACATTCACACAATAAATTACATGCATGTCAATTTCATATAAAAATACATAAAAATCCAAAAATATGTTTTTTTTTTGCTTATTTACTTCTAGAAGTAGCATAGTTAGATGTTGTTTACTCCCTTGAGTAGGTAATGGCATTCTTTTGATGGTTTTCATAGTGCTTTATGCAAAAGTAGAATTAGTTGGGTAATTAGGATTTACTAGGTTCGATTTACATTTCAGTATTTATCCTTTCTGCAGTTATAGTAGTATCTGTAGAGTAATATTTCTCTCCTTTCATAACATATAGAGCTTCTTCTAGAATCCATAGAAGTTGGCTTGAGCTCCTAGTTATCTTGCGCTGGCTGACCAAGTGACAACCTGCAGTAAGAACTAGTACTTGTGCATACAACACCGTGCTTCCAAGTTTGTTACGAACTACCGGGTTGATAAGAGTAAAGTAGGTAGCCAAGGAGTTGCAACATTATTGCTGCAATACTGGTGCTCACCAAAGGGTATGAAGAAGTGCGACATAATCTAACCTTTGAGAGTATGAATAAGCATGATTTGGGTGATTGGATCAATAAAATCGGGATGTGGGTTGGAGCATAGGTATAATGATGAGGAGTGAATGGCAAATTAGATCTGATTTGACACGATAATATCAACTCTTTGTAATAATGATTTTGAATTTGGCAGTATGATGCCTATATAATTCATACAATTAATTTTTTGATCCCTATTATTAAATTGAAGAATTACATACCTTTGAATTATTGCTTTCTAACCTTTGGTTGTTGTCCTTTGTATTGTCTTCAGGTGCTTTGTAATGGAAGGAGCCAATCACTCTTTCAATTATTCCATTAGAAATTTCTATCAAATTTGATGCAGAAATCAGTTAGAGTTGCAAAAACTCAATAATTTTGTAGCTATTTTATTTTTGAAAAAGAAAAGAGTCGGACATAAAGAAAATGGGTTTAGACAGATGTGAAGAAAATTTAAGGTGTCAAAAATTGATTTCCACCTTATATTTTCTGTATAAACATGCCAACCATTATTATTTTTCAAGTTTATACATTTTTTTTTGATATCTCTAGAGATATATATATATATATATATATATATATATATATATATATATATATATATATATATATATATATATATATATATATATATATAGATACAATTTTTATTTTTTATTATTTTTCAGAAAGAAAAAGACTTTTGGAGATCAAGTTGGAGAAGAAGGAAAATCCTTCTTCACCAATTTTAAATCAACATTATCTTGCAAATATTTGATAAATTATTCCTTGGTCAATGGTTTATGATAGATTCTCAGTCACTGACCATTCACAAGAAAAGTGATCCTTTCTTCATCAATAGTTATGATCCTAACTGCACCATTTTCAAAGAATGTTTCAATCTCGTAAGGCCCAAGCCAATGAGTTTAAAATTTCCCTTGGAATTCTTCTAACTTTGTATCAAACAGTAATGTCCAATATCCTGGCTGGAATTTTCTCTCCTTGATATATTTGTCATGCCATATGGATCTATGTTGTTGAACTAGATTGGTTCTTTAGATTTCATCTTGTCTTATCTGATCAAGTTCATTTAGTTGCTCCATTCTTTGTTTTTGTGCTTCTGAAAGATCAAGACCCATCTTGAATGTTGTCTTGAAAGTTTTGACTTGAAACTCAATAGGAAACAAGACTTGTTTTCCATAAACAAGCTCATAAGGAGTATGTCCTGTAGTATTTATCCATGTGGTACGGTATGCCCATAAAGCTTTTGGAAGCTTTTCTACCCAATCTCTTCTATGCAGATGCACAATTTTGGTGAGAATTTCTTCAATGACTTTATTGGTGGACTCCACCTATCCATTTGCTTGAGGATGATATGGAGTAGACTTTTGATGTTTGATTTTGTATTCCTCCATTATCTTCTGTACCAACTTGGATGTGAATTGAGTACCTTGATCTATTACAATTTCTCTTGGAACACCAAAATGAGTAAAGATATCCTAAAAAAGAAATGAAACTATAAAATTTTTAGTAGTAGAAATAAGTGCTTTAGCTTCTACTCATTTTGTAACATAATCAATGCAAACAAGAATGTACCTTTTTTGTCTCGAAGGTGGATTGATTTGACCAACAAAATCTAGAGCCCATTTTTCAAAAGGCTCAATGAGCACCTGAGGTTGTAGAGGCATCTCATCAAAAGAAACAAGTTTCCCCATCCTTTGACAACTATCACATCTGTTAACATACTCTTTGGCATCCTTAAAAAGGGAAGGCCAATAGTATCCTAAGAGAAAGACTTTATAAGAATTTATTTTGTCGGCGAAGTGTACTCCACATGGATCATCGTGAGAAGCTTTCAATATCTCTGTTACTTCATATTCTCTTACACACCTTCGGATGATCAGATCTGGACCTGTTTTATACAATTATTCATTTATCCATGAATAAGATGCACTAATTTGAATTAACTTCCTTTTTTCTCAAGGAGACAAGTATGAAGGTAATTTTCTTATAGCTAAATAGTTAGCAATATCTGCAAACCATGGATATTTAGTAGATACTACAAAAATATATCCCTCGGGAAAATTATCTTCTACATGCATGTCATTGTTATCATTTTGAATCCTTGACAAAAAGTTAGCAACTGTATTTTGTTTCCCAGGTCGATCCAAAATAGTAATGCTAAGCCCTTGTAGAAACAACAACCATCTAGTGATTATGCAATTAATGATTAATTTATTAAGTATCTAATTGCAGAATGATTAGTATGTACAAAAGTTTCATCGACAGTAATATAATGTCTGAATTTATTGATGGCATGAACAACAACTAAAAACTCCTTCTCTGTGACACTATAATTTAACTCTGTAGGAGTCAAATTTTTACTGGTGTAATAAATGGCATATGGAAAGTATTTTTGTCCTAGTATAGCTCCTAAAGCTGTGTCTGAAGCATCAGTCGAAATGTGAAAAGGTAATTTCCAATTTGGTCCTCTAATAATGGTTGATTCAGAGATTTTTTATTTTAATGACTCAAAGGCCTTTTGGCAATCAGAATTCCAATTGAATTCATAGCGTTTTGTGAGTAATTTGAAAAGTGGAGATGCAATTCTTTTAAAGTTTTCTATAACCTTCTATAATAACCAGTGAAACCAAGAAAACTACTAACATCTCATTGATAGGTTGGAATTGATAATTTAGAAATAACTTATACTTTATATGCGTCCACTCTAATTCCATTTCCTGAAATATGGTGGCCTAAACTAATTCCCTCAGTAAACATCATAAAATATTCTTCATGGATTAGTGAGATATTTTCCTCTTTACATCTAGTGAGAAATTTTTCCAAATTTTTAAGAGATTCTTCAAAAGAATTTCCATAAGCTGTAAAATTGTCCATATACATTTCCACATAATCATGAATTAGATCAGAAAAAACGTCTAATACTGCTCTTTGGAATGTTGTAGGAGCATTACATAATCGAAAGGGAAGTACTCGGTAAGCATAAGTTTCCCATGCGCAGGTAAAGGTGGTTTTATCTTGGTCTTCTGGGGCAACTTGGATTTGGTTATACCCACTAAAACCATCTAAAAATGAAAAATATTTCTTTACTACCAATGTGTCTAAAACTTGATCTATGAAAGGAAGTGGAAGGTGATATTTTAAAGTGGCTTTATTCAATTCCCTATAGTCAATACACACTCTCCATTTTCCACCTTTTTTGGAACAATCACTAAGGGTGAAACCCACTGACTGTCTGAAATTGGATAAATGAAATTGACATTCTACAATTTTTGTAGTTCTTCCTTAACACTCTCCCTTAGATTTGGATTCATTCTTCTTTGAGGTTGTCGAATTAGTTTGGCATTTTCTTCAATGTAGATATGATGTTTACAAGCATTAGGATCAATTCCCTTCATGTCAGTATATTCCCATGCGTAAGCAGAGGAATGTTCTTGTAACATCTTGATTAATTCTTTATTTTGAAATTCTTCAAAATTATTGTTGATATTCAAAGTTTTTCCTGGAAATATTTCAATTGTAGAATTGCCAAATTTTTCCATAGAGTGCAAAGATAATTGACAAGATGATAAATATTCAATATTACATTTCTCTTGAAAACTCTGACTAGATTCACAATATGATGAAGATTCATTATTTTCCATTAAATTTAAAATTTGAACTTCTTCATCTAATTGTGAAGTAGCAAAGATTGGTCTTATATCGAAGTCATCATCTATCCATTATTCATATTCAACCTCTATTGTTGCTTTTGCTGGTGGATACAATGTGAATTTATTTGTTGTACTCCCATCAGAAATGAACATATCACCAGATCTACAACTTATGAACGCATTGACTGTAGCTAGCCATAGTATTCCTAGAATCAATGGATGTCATCCTAAGTTATTCTTGGGTGTTAAAATCATAAAATTAGCAGGGTATTACCAATAATCTAAGGATACATATATGTCTTCTAATACACAATCAGGTTTGATTACAGATCTATCTGCCAATTGTAATATTGTAGGTGTATATTGAAGATTAGAAAGTTTTAATTGATTCATAGTTTGTTTACTCATGATATTTATGGCTAATCCTAGATCAATCAATGTATTTGGGATCTCTATACCATTGATGTGTGTTTTCACAATGGGACTTCCTCGATCAAGATATTTTTGAATTTTTGTTTTACCCATCATGATATTTGCAATTTTTCCAACAAGTTGGATTCTTTTGATTTCTTTTCTCTTTCCTCCAGGACTTTTTATGTTCAAGTCCCTATTTGTTTTTGCGGAAATTGGTATTTCCTTAATGGATTGAAGCAAAGGAATCTTTATGAAAACATTCTTCAGTTCATCTAACATGTTGTAATCACGCAATAAAATCTGTTTTTCTACCCCTTCATCAATTTTTAATCTTTCAGGGAAAGATGGTTTTGAAATAGATACTGAAGGTTGTTCCATAATAGGAGTTGAGTTATTTGAATGTGTTTTAGTAACTTGTTTTTGAGTTTCTTCTTTTTTATTATTAAGAGACTTTTCTTCTTCAGAGATCTTTTCTTTTTCACTTTCTTGAATAACAACTAAGGGGTACTTATTTTCTAATATTCTACCAGATCTAATTTGAACATTATTTAGATCTAGTGGAGTTACCATGTAGGTTTGAAAATTTTGTCCTTCCATATTGTAAACAGGTTGTGAATTTTTATTATTATTTGGATTTGGAAGTGGTTGGGTAGGAAATTGATTTTGTCTTTGAGGAAATGGTAATGAAAGTTGTGGATTCACATTGTGAGGTTGAGTTTGTTGAACAGGTTGAGGATAATATTTTGGAGGAAAAGTAGGATATGATTGTTGAAATTGTGGAAATTGAGGATATTGAGGGAATTTTCGATAAGGATTTTTCCATCCTTGTGACCAAGGTTGTGGCCAAGATTTCCAAGGCATTGGGGTAGTCCAATTACTTTGTGAAGATTTTGCAAATGGTTGAGTATTAAAACCTTGAGCTGTATTTCGTTGTGGATTCTGCCAAGGTCTTTTAGCAATAAAATAGAGAGGTTCTATTTGATTTGATACTCCTTCTTCTTGATAAACAACTTTAAGACCTGGTATTGAGGGTCATTCTTTTGTATCATGATTTTTTGCACAATTAACACAAGTTTCTATACTTTTTAAATCAAGAGGGCATTCTCTCAAGGCAAGTTTCTTTTTGCACTTAGGACAAAAAATGGACAATGTAGCATTTTCAGCTTTTCTTGTTTTGTATATTAAGGGTGTCAATTTGTTCACTAAGACTCCCTAAAATATCTATTTTAAAATTATCAAGCAAACTTCCTAATTCTTTTCTACTTACTGTCCCAACTACAGATTTATTAATCCTTGATAGAAGAGGATCTCTTGGATTTTTCCCAGTTCTTGCTTTGTCTCTTGAAATGTGTATGCAAAACTCACAAATTTCTCCTAGTGACAACTAAGAAAGGTATCCCTTACCCAATAGTTTGAGAAGATAAATCGAATCATCTCCAATTGATTTCAATAAGATAGCTTTCAAAGTTTCCTCATTTAGATTATTCATTTTTTCCCTTTTTATATTGTAAGCAAATCTTTCAACGAAATCTTCAATATTTTCATTTTCTTTTTGTGTCATTTTAAAGACTTCATCTTTAATGTGATAGGCCATATTGTAATCCTTATATTTCTCTAAGAATGCAATTTTCATTTGTTCCCATGTTCCTATGGAGTTTATTCCTAAAGCCATAAGCAATTTTAATGCTGCATCTTTAAGGGTTGCAGGGGATAATTTCAACTTTTGTGCATCATGTAGATAATCATATTATCTACACAAGACTTCAAATTCGAAAAGAAATGTCTCAGGATATTCACTCCTTAATCCATGAAAGTTTGGAAGGATAGAGTGTGAGATATTTTTCATTGCGACAATTGTATCTTCAACAAAGGATTGCAATTCCAAAAGGTTCTGGATTTATATTCTCTCCTGTTCCTCTTCCTCCATCTCTTACACCTCCTCTTCCACCTCGTCTTCCACCTCCTCTTCCTCCTCCAATCCTAGGTTGTTCATCATTCAAATTATGTACCTCTCCTTCCCTTTCTCCAACCATTGTAGATTCTTTAAAACTAATATAAGGTTCTAATTCTGGTTCTAAGATTGGGTTTTCAACCTCCTCTAGTTCCTTTGGTTCTTCTATCAATGGTTTGAAGTAGGTTTCTTCTTCCTCTTCTTCAGTAGGAACTTCCAACTCTTGATCTAGAAGTTGTTCTCCAGTTGAAGATAGGAAAATTATTCTTGTTGTTGGGGATATGGGATCTTCTTCAATTATGGCTTCTGTTGATGAAGTTGGTGAATCTATAGGTTGGATTTCAGATATTAATACCTCAGGAAGTCTATGTTGGCCTACTATGGATGAAATTGAATTTTTGTGGGTGGTGTGGCACTACGAGGTCGTGGTGGAGTAAGTGATATTGTTGGAATTAATCTTTTTCCTCTACCTAAAAATCTACCCTAAAGTATCTTTCCCTATGCATATCATGTTTTTATTATCATTTAAAGGAAATCAAGACTTCTATTTACACTTCCCCGACAATGGTGCCAAAATCTTTAGTCAATTCAATGTTCTTAAATTTCTTACATAAATTATTGATTAGAGTTGGTAAACATGTGAAGTGCAATTGCACAATATGCTAGAAGCCTTTTTGAGTTTATTAAGATGATGATTGTGTTTGTTTTAAGGATTTTATTTATTCCTATGTTCCTAATGAAAACTGAAGATTTACAATTAAATTCCTACAATAAACTCTTGAAAAGGAAATTAATAAAAGCTATCATGATCCTAGTTAACTGAATATTGCTAGTTTCAAAAAAATTACTATGCAAGATGATGGAAAAGCAAAACTACTTTGTGAATTCTGTGAATAATTCTTAAAGATAAATTGTGTTTTTGAAAAGAACTAAAAACAAAGTTGTTTTGGAATTTATAACTAAACTACTTATGTTCTAGAAAGACAATTATTTCTGCTCTAAAAAGAATCTCTTTTATAAATAAATCTATGTTAAGATCTACACACACTGCAATTAACAATTCTATTTGAAATAATAAATCAAAAACATAATGAATGCAATATGATCAAACGTAATTGCTATGGAAAGAACATGGTTATGTACATAGTCCTATTTTAGAAAGCATACAAATTACTTGAAATTGACAAACAACAAACGAAAGGTTGTAAACAAATAATTACAAAGAAATTGAAGCTGCGATAAAGCAATTCTGAAAATAACGAAAGCAAAATGAATTGAGCTAGAAATAAAAGAAAGAACCTCGACTACCTGTAGGGGCTCTCCACAAAATAGCAGGTTTTAGGACTTTAATTCAACAACTAACTACGCATGATATTGACGATAAATACTTCTTCAATTAAAAAGAACAGAGTTATAAAACTTCAAACTGTTAACTAATGATTACATCTATGCATCCTCACTTTCTGTTTTCAGAGTTATATATATAGAATTCATGCTCAACAGATTCAGGCTTTTATGCCTTAAAAAATTAAAACAACCCTAATTTGAATTATAATCTTATAACATAGAAATAATGTTTCTCGATGATTTTCTATTTGGAAATCAAATCAGAGAGTCATGATCTATTTTAACTCTCGCTGCTCTATTTATCCACATATTGACCTGCTTCTTTGACTGTGCCACTGGGTGATTTTCTTGATGATTTGGCTTGGGCGAATAGGAGGAGATCCATGAGGAGATCAATCCCCATCTTCCCATGTGCTTCTTTGCTTCGTTGGCGTACTGGAATCTGAAAAACCACGAATATAGGTGGGGAATCATGAAACAACTGCAGAATCATGTTAGTTTTGTAGCTATTACAATCTCTAACTTAATAATAAGGCACATTAATAAATATGAAAAATAAGGCATTTGAGCACCTTACCATGTCAAAATATATAGTTTTACTATTTATTTGAGTTGACAACAATGATAAAAAGAGGAAAAATGGATGGAAATGGTGTCAAAAACAAAACAGTCATGAGACTCTACATATGGTTGTAGTCGTAAAAATACCCAGTTGCCTACATCAAAACTTCTTTCGCTATGATGTTGATCTGCATTTTGTTTCATTTGATTCTATGTGAAAGTGAGGTTATCCTTTAAGAGTTGGAGAACTTGTTGTTGATGCTCGATGTGATCTTCCATTGCTTAAACCTTAGAGTTTTCTCTTAAAAATTATGTGATGGATGGTGGATGATATCCATAAAGTGCCATAAATGAGGTCATTTTTGCTGGAATATGGAAGGAAGTGTTATACCACCATTCAGCCAGAGGTAACCACTTGACCCATTGTGTTTGTTTATTATATATAAAGCAATGAAGATATCCTTCCAAAGATTTTTTCACTATCTCTATTTGTCCAACATATTGAAGATGATAAGATGAGCTATGAGCTAATTGAGTACCCAGATAAGAAAATAATCTTGTCCAAAAATTTCCAGTGAAAATGGGATCTCTCGCTTACAATAATCTTTGGGTTTCCATGTAGCATTTGAATTGTTTCCATAAATGCAGTAACAAATGTGCTGGTTTTATATGGATGAGATAATGCATAAAAATGTGCATACTTGGTAAGTCTATCAATTACCACCATGATGACACTCTTTCCTTCGGACTTGGGTAAACATGTGATAAAATCCATTGAAGCCTCCTCCCAATGTTGACTTGGAATGGCTAAAGGTTGTAATAGACTCGGGGTCTTAATTGTATCAACTTTATTTTATTGGCAAACCAAACATTGAGCCACAAACTTTTGAACATAAGATTTAAGGCCTTCCCAAAAAATTCCCTATTAACCCTATGCTAAGTTTTAAAAATTCTGAGTGCCCTCCTAAGGGAGAGGTGTGAAATTCCAAAATAATATTTTGTTTGAGTTGGGAATTATTACAAAGATATAAGCGATCTTTGTACCTTAATGAATAATTTTTCCAGCTAAATGTATTAGATATACTGGGATGTTGCTGCAACTTTTGAATGAGCGTCCACACTTCTTCATCATTCTTCCATCCATTCCTTGCTTTGGTCATCCAAGATGGTTGGATAATAGAAATGGCACAAAGAAATCCTTCCACATCCTCATCCTTTCTTGAGAGTGCATCTACAACAACATTTGGCTTCCCTTTTTTGTAGATGATTTCAAAGTCATAACCCAACATATTTGTGACACATTTTTGTTGATCTTCTAAAGATAATATTTGTTCCAAAAAGTATTTAAGACTATCATGATATGTTTTTACCTTGAAGTGTCTTCCCATTAGGTAAGGTCGCCATTTATTTAGTGCATGTAGTATTTCCAAAATTTCCTTCTCATAAATATGTTTGTGTAAATACTTTCCTTTGTTTGGATGAATTTCAAAAGCAATGGGTCTTCCTTCTTGCAGTAAAACAACACTACTTCCATTTCCTGAGGCATCTAATTCCACAATAAAGGTTTTTGTGAAGTCTGGCATCTAAGACCGACGCTTGGCACATTGCCTCTTTAATATGTTCAAAGGCCTTAGTTCTTTTGGATTCCAAGAAAATGCATTTTTCTTCAATAATGATGTTAGAGGTGCCGATATTCTCCCATAATTCTTAATAAACTTGTGATAATACCTTGTCAACCCGAGAAATCTTCGAAGATGATTTATGGTTGTGGGGATTTTCCATTCCTCAATGGATTTAATTTTCTTAGGGTCTATTTTAACACCCTCATGAGATACAATATGACACAAATATTCCATCTCTTGTACTCCAAAGAAATATTTAGAGGTTTTTGCATATAATTGTTTCTCCTCCAACAGTTTGAGCACCCTCTCAACATGTTGAACATGATCCTTCCAAGACTTGTTGTAGATTAGTATATCATCAAAAAATACTAACACAAATTTTCTAAGGAAGGGTTTGAAAATGGAATTCATCAAACCTTGAAATGTTGAAGGTGCATTAGTAAGGCCAAAAGGCATGACCAAAATTCATAATGATCCTCATGAGTTTTGAATCCTGTTTTCGGAATGTCTTCGTTCTTCATTGTAATTTGATGATATCCTGAACAAAGATCCAACTTGGTGAAGTAAATTTCTCCATGTAATTCATCCAACAATTCATCAATAACAGGAATGGGAAATTTATATTTAATAATGAGTTTGTTGAGCTCCCTATAATCCGAACACATGTGCCATGATCCATCCTTCTTGTGCACCAATACTATTGGACTGGAGAAACAAATTGGACCAGGTTGAATTATACCAGCCTCTAGAATTTTTGCAACCATACGTTCAATTTCACTCTTTTGGGCATACATATATCTGTAAGGTATGATGTTTGGGGGAACACTTATTGGAATCAAATGAATAGTATGCTTATGATCACGAATAGGTGGGAGACCTTTGAGAGTCTTAAATACCTTAGAATGATTATCCAAGACTTTTTGGAGCTCTGTAGAAATAAATGATTTCGATGTTTGAACATATAGTGTTGGGTCCCTATAATACTAGTGATTACCCCATTACTATTGTAGTTATACCCCTTATTTATATTGTTGTGCCCCCATTGCCCCATATTGTTATTAATGTGCCCATAGAATCCCTCTATTGTTATTTTTGTGGCTTTATATTATTATTGTTAGGTCGGCTGGATTATATTGTGACTCAGACTCCTATATATAGAAAGGAGGTTTTGTCATTTGTATCATCCAAGAATTGTTCATTTATGTAATGTAAAGGAGGTTGCCCCCTCGAAGAGGCTGAATTCTAAGGCGTTGATCTATCTTTTCTATCTTTTCTTGAGCTGGTTTCATAACATTTGGTATCAGAGCTTTGGATTCTAGGGTTTCGCTGCTCCAAACAGGTCATCGTGGCATTTTCGCTATAACTTTTTTTCTGTGACGTTTCAGAAGTCTAAAAAAAAACCCATTTGAGAAGAAATCACACTGAACCTTGGGTCCAAATTTCAGAGCTTTTTGCGCGATATTTTCGGAGATATGATCTGAGGAAGTTGGTCTTTTTGCAGACTCCTGAATTACATTCAAAACAGGTGACCTGGGGAAAATCGTCATAACTTTCTTTCTGAGCATCGGATTGAAATTTCGTAAGAAGGTACAGAAAGAGGACGGACTGTAGTTTCTTTTATATATTTTTCAGAGTCAAAGGTTGAAACAGTGACACGTGGCACTTCATACAAGTTCGCTCTACTGAACTAGTCTATAATCAGGTCACTGTGGGAGATTGTGCATAACTCTTTCTTGGAGAATCCAATTTGGATCAGACTTGTGGCATTGGAAAGAGGACATAGAAGGCTACTACAGGTCACAATTTCAGAACTGGATGATTCGAAATTACAGAGATACATCAGATTCAATATCAGGCTTCTACAAAGTAAAAAAAGGTGTGTAGTTTTTTTTAATTTTTGCATAAGCTTGGTTTGAAGGAATTCAAAGGGCATAGTAAAGCATTATTATCGGTAACTGATGCCCCGAGGAAAGAAAATGCAAACACCTAGTAAGGAACCTGAAAGCTCTAGCATGACTCATGAAGAAGAGGAAGAAATGCTACATGATATATCAAAATTACAAGAACAAGTGCAACAAATGTCACGCTCACAAAAGCTAACAGATGCTAAGATAAATGGCGTGGAATCTAAGATAAAGGGCATGGAAGCTAAGATGGATGATCTGAAGACAGATTTGAGGACAGATTTGAAGACAGACATGGCAGATTTGAAGACAGATTTGACAAATTTTCTACAAGAAATACTTACTAATGGTGAAAAGGTAGTAAAGGAAACTCATGATGAGAACAAAAGAAATGTTAATCATGATTCCATAGACTCTAATGTTGGATCGAAGACCCACCATATTCCAAAAATCGATATGAGGAAGTTTGATGGCAAGGATCCCGCCACATGGATATTACAGATGGAGCAATTCTTCGATCTCAATAATGTGCAAAACACACAAAAGGTACGTATGGCAACTTTATATTTGGAACCAAATCAGTTTGTATGGTATCAATGGCTTTGCTCTCGTAAACAATTTATCACTTGGGCAATTTTTACGGAAGAATTGATAGCACATTATGAGGATACAAAAAGCAACACTTTTTTTAGCCAATTGATAAGTCTCAAACAAAAGGGTTCAATAATGGAGCACATTGAGGAGTTCCAAAAATTGAACATAAGGGTAAAAGATATTCCAGAGGAGCATAGGATTGATGTGTTCATAGGGTCTTTAAAGGATAATATCCAACATGATGTTCGCCTTTGGGAACCTGATTCATTAGAGAAGGCATTCAGGTTAGCAAGAAAAATGGAAAGCAAAATTATGGCAACCAGGAAGCATACCACTCACAACTATAAAGACGGAAGTGTTGTTGCCCCTAGTCTTCCACAACCTATAAGGTTGACACCACAACAATTGGAAGAAAAAAGAGCAAAAGGGCTTTGTTACAGTTGTGATAGCAAATACACTAAAGGTCATAAGTGTGCTGAGAAGAAATTATTCTACATAGATTGTGAAGAGGAAGAAGAAAAGGAGCAAGAAAGGTCAAAAGAAGAGGATATACTCCAGGAACAAAGCCTAGATGAAGAAAAAATAAATCCGACCATATCTTGTAATGCATTGGCGGGAATTACCACTCCTCAAACCATCAAGATAGAAGGACAAATCAAGAAGAAAAAGGTAATAGTGTTGATTGATTCAGGAAGCACCCACAATTTTATTCATTGTAGGGTAGCAAAAGAATTGAATTGCTTCCTATATCCAGCACCAGAGTGTCAAGTGATGATTGCAAATGGAGGAACAATAAATTGCTCTGGAAAGTGCCATAATATCAAGCTATCCATGGGAGAATATGTATTGACTAGCCCAATGCTTTCCATTCCAATGGGAGGTGCTGATGTTGTACTAGGAGTCCAATGGCTACAATCCTTGGGTACAATAGCTTTTAATTTTCAAGAACTTTTCATCAAATTTTCTACGGAAGGAAAGGAAGTTGAATTAAGGGGTATTGCAGGGAAACCAGGAAAGATAATCAGCTCTAATGGTATGACAAAGCTTCTAAAAAAGGAGCAAAGAGGTGTAATTGCACAATTATGTTCGCTAGATGTTTCCACATTGGAATCATCTATTTCTCCAGATCTCCAAAAAGTCCTGGACAATCATTCCAAGGTATTTGAGACTCCCAAAGGTCTCCCACCTATGCGTGATCATGATCATGCTATTCATCTGATTCCAGGAAGTGTTCCTCCAAACATCAGGCCGTACAGATATCCCTATGTCCAAAAAAGTGAAATTGAACGTATGGTTGCAGAAATGCTAGAGGCTGGTATAATTCAACCGAGTCAAAGTTCTTTCTCTGCTCCAGTAGTATTGGTGCACAAGAAGGATGGATCATGGCGCATGTGTCCGGATTATAGGGAGCTCAACAAGCTCACTATTAAAGATAAGTTCCCCATTCCTGTCATTGATGAATTACTGGATGAATTGCATGGATCAATTTACTTCACCAAGTTGGATCTTCGTTCAGGATATCATCAAATCAGAATGAAGATTGAAGACATTCCGAAAACGGCATTTAGAACTCATGAGGGTCATTATGAATTTTTGGTCATGCCTTTTGGCCTTACCAATGCACCTTCAACATTTCAAGGTTTGATGAATTCAATTTTCAAACCATTCCTTAGAAAATTTGTGTTAGTATTTTTTGATGATATACTAATCTACAGCAAGTCTTGGAAGGATCATGTTGAACATGTTGACAGGGTGCTACAACTATTGGAGGAGAAACAATTATATGCAAAAAGATCCAAATGTTTCTTTGGAGTCCAGGAGGTGGAATATTTGGGTCATATTGTATCTCATGAAGGAGTTAAGGTAGACCCTAGCAAAATTAAAGCCATTAAGGAATGGAAAATCCCCACATCCATAAAGCATCTGCGAGGATTTCTTGGGTTGACAGGGTATTATCGCAAGTTTGTTAAGAATTATGGGAGAATAGCAGCACCTCTAACAACATTATTGAAGAAAGATGCATTTTCATGGACTCCGGAAGCAACAAAGGCCTTTGAACATCTTAAAGAGGCAATGTGCCAAGCACCGGTCTTAGCTACACCGGACTTCACAAAAACCTTTATTGTGGAATGTGATGCTTCAGGAAATGGAATTGGTGCTGTTCTAATGCAAGATGAAAGACCCATTGCTTTTGAAAGTCGTCCAATCAAGGGAAAGTTTTTAAGCAAAGCTATTTATGAGAAGGAAATGTTGGCAATACTCCATGCACTTAAGAAATGGCGACCCTACCTAATGGGAAGACACTTCAAGGTAAAAACGGATCATGATAGCCTTAAATACTTTTTAGAACAAAGATTATCCTCTGAAGAGCAACAAAAGTGGGTCACAAAGATGTTGGGTTATGACTTTGAAATCATCTACAAAAAAGGGAAGCAAAATGTGGTGGCAGATGCACTCTCAAGAAAGGATGAGGATGTGGAAGCATTGTTGTGCGCCATTTCTATTATCCAACCAGATTGGATAAACGAAGCAAGGGAGGAATGGAAGAATGACGAAGAAGTGTGGGCACTTATTCGAAAGCTACAACAAGATTCCAGTACGTCTGATACATTTAGCTGGAAAAATGATTCGTTATGGTACAAAGATCGCTTATACCTCTGTAAGAATTCCCAGCTAAAACAAAAGATTCTTATGGAATTGCACACTTCTCCCTTAGGAGGGCACTCAGGATTTTTAAAAACTTACCACAGGGTTAAGAAGGAATTTTTTTGGGATGGCCTTAAATCAGATATTCAAAAGTTTGTGGCGGAATGTTTGGTTTGCCAACAAAATAAAGTTGAAACAATTAAGACACCGGGTCTATTACAACCTTTATCCATTCCAAGCCAACGTTGGGAGGAGGTTTCAATGGATTTTATCACAGGTTTACCCAAGTCTGAGGGAAAGAGTGTCATCATGGTGGTAGTTGACAGACTTACCAAGTATGCACACTTTTGTGCATTATCACATCCATTTAAAGCCAGTACAGTTTCTACTGCATTTATGGAAACAATTCAAAAGCTACATGGAAACCCAAAGATTATTGTAAGTGACAGAGATCCCATTTTCACTGGAAATTTTTGGACAAAATTATTTTCTTGTCTTGGTACTCAGTTAGCTCATAGCTCATCTTATCATCCTCAATCTGATGGGCAAACTGAGATAGTAAACAAATGTTTGGAAGGATATCTTCGTTGCTTTGTATCTGATAAACAGACACAATGGGTCAAATGGTTGCCTCTGGCTGAATGGTGGTATAACACTTCCTTCCATACAGCAACAAAAATGACCCCATTTATGGCACTTTATGGGTATCAACCACCATCCATCACATCATATTTAAGAGAAAATTCTAAGGTTCAGGCAGTGGAACATCACATCGAACATCAACAACAAGTCCTCCAACTCTTAAAGGATAACCTCGTGTTGGCACAGAATAGAATGAAACAACAGGCAGATCAACATCGCAGTGAAAGAAGTTTTGATGTAGGTGATTGGGTATTCCTACGGCTACAACCATATAAGCAAATGTCCCTCAAGCAAGCTAAGAAGGATAATAAATTATCACCAAAGTATTATGGTCCGTACAAGGTGTTGCAAAAGATTGGTACTATGGCATACAAATTGGAGCTTCCTGCAGCTTCTCGATTGCACCCAGTTTTCCATGTTTCATGTTTAAAGAAGGTTATAGGCGACAAGCTCCCAGTTCAAACAATATTGCCAGAACTTGACGAGGAAGGAAAAATTATATTGGAACCGGAAGCAGTCACAGAAACAAGAACTCGACAGCTACGAAATCGATCAATTTCAGAGTATCTTATCAAGTGGAAGAACTTATCCGCTGAAGATTCCACATGGGAGGATGAGAATTTTATGCAGAAGTATCCAGAACTACTCAAGCGTTGAGGACAACACTTTTTTGAAGGAGAGGGGCATGTTGGGTCCCTATAATACTAGTGATTACCCCATTACTATTGTAGTTATACCCCTTATTTATATTGTTGTGCCCCCATTGCCCCATATTGTTATTAATGTGCCCATAGAATCCCTCTATTGTTATTTTTGTGGCTTTATATTATTATTGTTAGGTCGGCTGGATTATATTGTGACTCCTTAGACTCCTATATATAGAAAGGAGGTTTTGTCATTTGTATCATCCAAGAATTGTTCATTTATGTAATGTAAAGGAGGTTGCCCCCTCGAAGAGGCTGAATTTTAAGGCGTTGATCTATCTTTTCTATCTTTTCTTGAGCTGGTTTCATAACATATAGTGAGCGTAATTGTGCAGTTACACATCGTTGTTCTTTATTTAGAAGCTTTGTCATGCCATTAGAGATGATTATCTTTCCTAGTTTCCCTACGATACCCCTTAATTAAACTTCCTTTCCTTCCCAAAAAAAAATTCAAGAAAAGTTCTTGAAAATTAAAAGCTATTGTCCCCAAAGATTGTAACCATTGGAATCCTAGTACAACATCAGCACCACCCATTGGAATGGAAAGCATTGGACTATTCAATACATATTCCCCCATGGATAGCTTGATATTATGGCAATTTCTAGAGAAATTTATAGTTCCTCCATTTGCAACCATTACTTGACACTTTGGTGCTGGATATAGGAAGCAATTCAATTCCTTGACTATCTTACAATGAATAAAATTATGGGTACTACCCGAATCAATCAATACTATTACCTTTTTCTTCTTGATATGTCCTTCTATATTGAGAGTTTTAGGAGTGGTAATTCCTGCCAATGCATTACAAGATATGGTCAGATTCATTTCTTCTTTCTCCGGGGTTGGTTCCTGGTGTATATCCTCTTCTTTTGACATTTCTTGATCCTTTTCTTCCTCCTCTTCACAATCTATGTAAAATAATTTATTCTCAACACACTTATGACCTTTAGTGTATTTTCTATCACAACTGTAACAAATCCATTTTTCTCTTTTTTCCTCCAATTGTTGTGGTGTCAAACTTGTAGGTTCTGGAAGGCTAGGAGCAACAACACTTATGTATTTATATTTGTGAGTAGTAGACTTCCTTGTTGCCATAATTTTGCTTTCCACTTTTTTGGCCACCCTGAATGCCTTCTCCAATGAATTAGGTTCCAAAAGGCAACCCTAATGTTTGATGTTATCCTTTAAAGTACCTATGAAGACATCAATCCTATGCTCCTCTGGAATATCATTTACTTTGATATTCAATTTTTGGAAGTCCTCAATGTGCTCTGCCAATGAACCCTTTTGTTTGAGATTTATCAATTGGCTAAAGAAGGTGTTTCTCTTTGTAGCCTCATAATGTGCTATCATTTCCTTTGTAAAACTTGACTAAGTGACATGTGGTTTACGATAAAAAAGCCATTGATTCCATACAAACTGCTTCAATTCTAAATATAAAGGTGCAAGGCGTACCTTTTGTGTGTGTTGCACGTTATGGAGATCAAAATATTGCTCCATCTATAGTATCCATGTTACCTGATCCTTGCCATCAAACTTCATCAGATCGATATTTGAAATATGGTGGGTCTTCAATCCAAAGTTAGATTCTATGAAATAATGATTAACATTCCTTTTGTTCTTATCGTGAGCTTCATCTAACACCTTTTGGCCACTAGGAAGCATTTCTTGTAGCAACTTTGTCAAGTCTTCCATGTCTGCTTTTAAAACATTCTTCAAATCTTCCATGTTGCCTTTAATTTTTGCTTCATGTCTTATTTTAAACCATTCTTCAAACCATCCATCTTAGCTTCCATTTCATTTTTGGTTACTCTTTGCGCGAGTGAAATTTGTTGCACTTGGTCGTGTAATTTTGATATATCATGTTGCATTTCTTCCTCTTCTTCATGCGTCATAGTAGAGCTTTCTGGTTGCTTACTAGGTGTTCAATTTTCTTTCTTTGATTCTTTTTCGAATCAAACAATGATATTTATTCTTCACTATGCCCCTTGAATCAATTCAAACTAATTTTTGAAACAAAACTTACGCAAATTTAAAAAAAAAAGACACCTTTTCTTGCTTTGTGGGAGCTCGATGTTGAATATGTTGTATCTCTATAAATTCGGATCTCCAAAGTCTAAAATTTGGTCCTATGGTATCCCTCTGATTCTTCTTTCCAATTCCGAAATTCAAACAAAACTTTGACTCTTCAAGATAAATTTATGTCAAATCTCCCACGATGACCTGATTATAGACTAGTTCAGTAGAGCTAACTTGTACGGAGTGACACATGTCACTGTTTCAACCTTAAGCCTTGAAAACGATAAAAAAGATACTGCAATCTAGGTTTTTTCATCCTCTTCTTATGAAATTCAAATCCGATGCTCATATAGGAAGATATGATGATTTTCCCAAGGTATTCTATTTGAGACAAAATTCAGGATCATGCAAAAACCCTAACTTCATTGGATCATATCTTTGAAAATATAGCGAACCAAGATCTGCAAATTTTACATGATGTTCATTAGGATTTATTCTCCTCATGATAAAAAATTCAGCTTTTGAATCTTCGTAGAAAAGAATTTATAGTGAAAATTCCACGATGACCTGTTTGCAGCAGCAAAACCCTAGAATCCAAAGCTCTGATACCAATGTTATGTAACTAGGTCACAAAATAGAAGAAGAGATAGATCAACGAATTCAAAATTAGCCTCTTCGAGGGGGAAACCTCCTTTACATTACATAAATGAACAATTCTTGGATGATACAAATGACAAGGCCTCCTTTCTATATATAGGAGTATAAGGGGTCACAATATAATTAGAGCCTACAAAAAAATAATATTGTAAGGACAATAAAAATAGTGGGATTCTATGGGGCACAATAATAAAAATATGGGGACTACATGGGCACAACAATACAATAAGGGGGCTGCACTAATAAGAATAAGGGGATACACTAGTATCTTTCTTCTAGTATCTTTCCATTGTCCATGCTTGTCCCAACATGCCACAGATCACACTACTTTCATTCCACTGAAGTATCCCTCAAGGTCACCTTCCATAGCATAAACATAGGCATCGTACAAACACATAATATCAATTCATATCCACATGATAATGCCCTCATAGATCTGTTAGAGCTACTCTGCCCATTGGATTCCTCCTAGGCCAAGAACCTCTTTATGCCATTCACTTGCATAGGAAATCATTCCTCCACAAGCATGATCCTTGACGACCCTATCAGATAAGGACATCCACACACACACACACACAGATATAAACTTCAACATAATCATGATCAAAACATAATTACCAGATATCATAAGGTCAGGGTTAAGAGAATTCCCTTTAGCCGTGCACAACATGCACAATCTTAAGAACAATAGTTCCAACATATCCAAGGAATTTGACACCTCATATCCATTTACTTTAACTTTCCTACTACCTTTATCCCGACTATCCTGCCACCATCCATTTACCCCAATGGACCCAACCAATCCAACTGGTTGTCATATTCTTTCCTTTCACAACCCTTATATTCATGCACAAAGTTTTATACAAGGGAAAATTACCTGTTGGGTTTCATTCAGCTCTCCCGAGCTCCATTAACTTTCCTCTTTCTCCAATCAACTCCCAAGGCCCTCAAAACATGAAAGGCAAGAACAAGAAGCAAAAAATAAGAAACAATGAAAACCAATAACAATACGATACCACAAATGAAGTGCCATGGCCATGTAAAAGACATAAACAAAACTTCAAATCAAGTGCAAAAAAATAAAAAAGCACCGAAAGCATAAAACTAGCAACACACATCATGAATCAACCCCATGGTTCCTAGTGCTTCCAAAAATAAGCTCAACCTGAGCCTTCCTCAAGATTTCATGGTAGTCTCATTTTCCATGCAATCCCTTGCATCATAGTGCTATAAACACACAACTGTCAGTGCATAAATAAATATACAATATACCAGTTATCTTACCTTGTTGTACCCAATGCACTGACTTGTAACTGAACTCGTACATACATCATCTCTCAAGGACACCAATTCCTTGACGAATCCATCCATAACTAGAAATGAACTATTATACTTGTCAAATACATGTTCATGAATATAGCATATATCCACATAATGTCAGACAAGATAAAGGTTAAGAATACTTCCTATATTCATGCAAAACACTCATTCATTTGGAATTGTGGTTTCCAAACAGAGCCAAAGGAATTCTCACCCAGTTCCTTTCCTTTACCCTTTTCCTTGCTACAATTGAGTCTTATTATGTACTATCACATCACCCAACTGTTAGTTATATAAACAAATCAACTGTTACCTTGTCATGTTGATACCAAACACATTTCCCTGCAAGTGTTCACACATGTCAGTCACATGTTCTGAAGATCAATACATCCTGTCTATTAATTTAAAATAAGCCTTTATCAAGGCTAACAACCATGTCATAATCTACAACCAACTCATAATAATAATCATAATACTAAAAATAGCACCCACTTGAACTCAAGTGCATATCAGATTTCTTAGCACATATTATGTACAATCATCTTAAAACAAGATCATTTCTTCATGAAACCTTATAAACACATACTCATATCATGCAATTAATTAAACATCTAGAAAACCTGTAAACATACCATATTATATAAACAAAATAGATGATATAATCAAAATAATACCTCAATATATCTCAAGGGAGGCTATCACATCTGCATAGTCAGTCCAGATTAGTACGACACAATATCATAAATATATCAATGCATACTTGAATACCATAACCATGACCTTTTGCAAAGGCCAATCCAGATTAGCATGATACATAATAAATTCAATATATTAAAAGAAATGACCATAATCATCATGTGTAAGACCACAATGCATATAACAACAAGTTACTATCATTCATGACTATCTGACACATATGCATACGACCACACTGATTAACTAACATCTATCATACATATAACCATAACAACAATAGAATGAAATACATGTACATAACCATAGTGCTTATAACAACCATTAATCGATATACCTGCATGCTCAACATATAACATGTATGATGATCTTCTCTTACCCCGAGATCCATTGTTGCAACCTTACTCTAATAATTTGCATCTCCTACTCCATCTAGACCAACATATTAGCCTCATAACATACCAACGACATCATCATGAGCAACAATGACTATCAAAATGCATGCATAACAAATAAATAAACAACTGACATGCATGCATGACAAACACATTCTGCCATCCAGTCCAAGTGTTTGAGCCTGAAAGATCTGATACCACCCTATGGTATCATATATCACCCAAAGAGAATGGAAATCACTATGATACCACCCAATAATCACCCTCCCATAGTTACATAGTTTCATCGGTCTGCCAGTGTAAACATGAGATAAAGAGCTACTATGACATGTCTCGACCTCCTAGATCCACTTAAGGAAGTGGGTCTGAAAAAATGACCACAAACTGACAACTCACTTGATCCCTCAGGGCTACAAAACACTCAGGGGCCAAAGAACCACCCCAGATGACCAACCTTGATTTGAGGCTCCTTTTCACACACTTTAACCCCCAACTGCATGCATGACAAGGCCTCCATGCGATTATAGGCCTCCAAATGCACACACAAGCCTGCGTGGGTGCAGTTGTGACCCAAATTGTCTAGTTTAGAGGGCACAATCCCGCGATCTGAGCCTAAATTCTAGGCCAGCCTCCATACCACTTCCCAGACCTTCCTAAAACTTCTTAGAATCAATAATAACGCGAAAGCCATGCTAAACATACAAATTTGAAGGCAAAAATTGACCTAGATTTCCTAGAACATAACATACATTTCGTCAAATAGATGGAAAACATGTAAGCTATAGGTCATGAATGCATATCTGATCATAAACTGATAGTATTCACCTGCGAATCACTAAGAAGGCTCTAATATTTCTCTAGTTAGCTATAGTAGCACTTATTAGTCCATGCATTCATCAACGATTCATATATTCATCAAACATGTCAAGAGCCGTAGAAAATATTCATCATATAACCAACATATAACCAACAAATAACTAACATATAAACCAACAAATAAGTAGCATATAAACCATGGAAACTTAGCCATAAGATATCCATCATAATTAACACATATGCACATACATTATAGTAGAAAATACCTCTTATTAACATATGAAAATGCCAACCAAGTCAAGGAATTCCATGTACCACTCAACCATAGATTGGGTTGAACCAAATATTTATTTCAGGCAATCACCCACACACCATATTCCAAGCATGAGTGTGGGATATCATGGAATAAACCAAGCAAAACCAAACTAGGACTTCCAAAGGCCAAACCACCTCAACCCTCAACCATTGATTCCACCTCATGGCCAGACATCACTAACACCAACTAGGTTGGTCTCTACCCAAGCTGTCTAGGGCTCCAGGAACTAGTAACTCAATCCACAGTCTTCCAGGGCTCTAGATAATTTTTCCAACCTGGCTCTAGGGACTAGTAACTCAACCCACCAAGTGCTCCAAAGTGTTTGTCCCAACCTAGGCACCAAGACTAGTAACTCAACCAAAGCTATTCTAGGGATTCTAGAGAATTTGTTCCAACCCACAACCATAAGGAATTATGAGTGCCAACCAAAAAGAAAACAAATGGAAAAACCCACAACACCATGGATATCCAGGAAATGGAAAGTCAAAAATAAAACACTTACCAATCTAGGAAAATATCCATGCCAATGACAACACATAACCAAAACATCGGATGCATGTACCATGCATCCAGAAATCAATAAGGAAATCACGCATGCAATCTGTTACCTGCAAAGAAATACAGTTGTAGCCATTGATCCAACTATTCCCTTGCACTTTCCTTCTTTATCCAAATCCAAGTGAGTGATAAAGTGCTCCAAGCATGCTCGAAGAATGCTCTAAGTGTGCAAAAGTATAGGAGAATGATAGAATAGAAGAGAGCTCCAAAATTGAACTGACAAAATTCAGTGAATTGATCCTAAAAAGCATTTTTATCACTAAGGCATATATTTTCTTCATTTTCCTTAACTTTTCCTTCAACTTCCCTCTCATGCACATCTATGACCTTTCATTTTCTCCCATTTTCCTTTATTTTCATAAATAAATGCCAATTATGCCTATTTTCCTTTGCCAATTTCCTTAACCATAAATAAACTGAAAGTAATCCCCACTAGGATGTTTTTCCCAACATTAAGCTTGGAATACATGTCCCATGACCTTGGTCTTATATATATATATATATATATATATATATATATATATTTTAAATTGGAAAATCAACCAAGGGATGTTATATTATAAGGTTATTTACCATTTGTTTTATCATCAATACTTCTCCTCATTTGACATCAATGGAAAAAATACTAACATGCTCCCCCTGTCCACAATCTCCATATGTCTTCTGATCCTATGGACCTTCCAACTGCTTCTTTTTATGATAAAACCCGCAAGTGCCTCTGATATGATCCAAGCAACTTACTCTCTATCCTATGAAGAATATTGAGTTGAAGGGAAAGGATAAATTACTCCCTATCTTTGCCTCAAGCAGGCAAGAGGGATCTCATGCTAAAATAACACATGCTTGTGCAACTAAGACATGAGGAATAATTCCTACTGGTTTGAGTATTATCTAGGATTACATTGATAACAATGCTACACCTGACCTCTAGCAACAAGAACAACCTTTCCTATGCATGACACCATCAATTGTCAATTGATGAAAAACAAAGTAGAAAACTCATAAGTGCTTACTCGACAAACATAGAGGGACCCTCACCAATGCATGCTTAAATAACTCAACTTGTATTTCACTTGGCAAAGATCTAATGGAAGTAGACTCACCATGAACAACATTCATATAAATCAGGGCTTGCCTACTACTACACAGAATTTTGTCACTATCCCTATACTCCTCATTCCTTGATCCTGGAGGACCTCTACAGTGAACCCCACATGCTTTGCCTTTGTGATGCAGGAAAGTGTTCCCTCTGTGGACAGAGGCAACCCCTCTAGCCCTAGAGTGGGTCTAGTCACAGCAAGGACAAAAAAACAATTAATTCCCTTAAATAGTCATCACTAGAGGCCTACCTCAAACCGGTGGTCGATGAAGTTCCATTGTGCTGCTCCAGCTTCCGTTTCCTTCTTCTCAATGAGTGATCAACCTGAACACCACAAAGAAACAACAGAGAACGTAACCGAGAAACAACAATGATCTATTCACTCATAAATTCAAGAAGTGACGAGCTATCAATTAAATTATATGCAAGACGAAGGAAATCATCATTGATTGTATTAATAATAAACAAGAGCAAAGCTTACAACCAAGTCTTGACATCGCAAGCCTTCTCAGAGGGTCCAACCAGTATGTTCTTCAAGCATTCACTCTCAAAGATGGGTCTCCCAAATAGCAATATATCTCTCTCTCTTATTCACAAGCTCCAACATAAGGTTAAGGGCACTCCACGCCTTCTTGCAAACTATATAGAAATCCCACACTTGTCACACTCACACCAAAACTATCTACTAAACTCAAAAGCAGCAGCAGCACTATGCAACCAAAAGAACTAGCAGATGATAGCAATGGTGAGTGATTTTATAGGAGAAGGAGTCTCCATGAAATGAGGGAGAGGGAGCTTATCCTCAGGGCAAGCAGCACAAAAGACGGAACTACCATGCCAGAGGGGGAAGGGCGACCCAAACTGACCCAACAACCAGGTCCAGAGACATCCAAAAGGCCGACTATTGGAACAAATTCGCCTAATTTGGATCGTTGCTGGTTATCAACTAAGCTTTAGCACCGACATCACTAGGAAGCAATGTATGCAGACTGACCATCGCTTAATATAGCTGATAGCCTTGCGCAGGGGCTTGAAATCCAACCATCACTAGAAACAGGTGTACTCCAGCGACGAGGTCGCGACAGGACTATTTATGACAGGGGTCCGTCGCGTGTATCAAATGTATTCTCGCGACGAGGTAGAAAACTTAGGAAAAGAGGGTTAATTGGCAACATAAGAGAGCATTTGTTTAATATGAACATGTTTTACTAGACACATGACACAGTAGAAGGACTGGGGTGAAGGCAGTGACAAATTACTGTGTAATAGATGCCCCCTAAAGTATGAAGCTTGAGAGAGTGGGAGGGGTGAAATGCTTTACGAAATTGTCTGAACTAGAAACCAAGTACAACTGATATCTCTGATAGTGAAATACATGTAGTCTAGGCATGGGCGCAGTGTTAGGCCCTATACTACTAGTGATTACCCCATTACTATTGTAGTTATACCCCTTATTTATATGGTTGTGCCCCTATTACCCCCATATTGTTACTTCTGTGCCCCATAGAATCCCTCTATTGTTATTTCTGTGGCTTTATATTATTATTGTTAGGTCGGTTAGATTATATTGTGACTCCTTAGACTCCTATATATAGAAAGGAGGTTTTGTCATTTGTATCATCCAAGAATTGTTCATTTGTGTAATGTAAAGGAGGTTGCCCCCTTGAAGAGGCTGAATTCTAAGGCGTTGATCTATCTTTTCTATCTTTTCTTGAGCTGGTTTCATAACATTTGGTATCAGAGCTTTGGATTCTAGGGTTTCGCTGCTCCAAACAGGTCATCGTGGAATTTTCGCTATAACGTTTTTTCTGTGACGTTTCAGAAGTCTAAAAAAAAACCCATTTGAGAAGAAATCGCGCTAAACCTTGGGTCCCAATTTCAGAGCTTTTGGCGCAATATTTTCGGATATATGATCTGAGGAAGTTGGTCTTTTTGCAGACTCTTGAATTACATTCAAAACAGGTGACCTAGGGAAAATTGTCATAACTTTCTCTCTGGAAATCAGATTGAAATTTCATAAAAAGGTACAGAAAGAGGACGGACTGTAGTTTCTTGTATATATTTTTTAGAACCAAAGATCGAAAATTGTACACGTGGCACTTCATGCAAGTTTGCTCTTCTGGAAAGGTCTATAATCAGGTCATCTAGGGAGATTGTGCATAACTCTTTTTTGGGGAATCCAATTTGGATCAGACTAGTGGCATTGGAAAGAGGACACAGAGGGCTACTATAGGTAGCAATTTCAAAACTTAAATATCCACAAGTACAGAGTTACAGTCGTTTCAAGTTCGAGGTTCTAAAATCAAGAAAAAGCAAGATGAGGAAGTTTGATGGCAAGGATCCGGTAAATTGGATACTTCAGATGGAGAAATATTTTGATCTACATGGTGTAACACTGTTACAAAAGGTATGTATTGCATCTTCATATTTAGAACCGGATCAATTTTTATGGTATAAAGGGCTTTGTTCTCGTAAAAAACTTGTTATGTGGTCAATTCTCATGGAGGAAATGATAGCACATTATGAGGATACAAAGAGCAACACATTCTTTAGAGCAACACCACAACAATTGGAAAGAGTAAAAGGGTTATGTGACATATTTGAAAGTAAAATTATGGAAACAAGGAATTCTACCCCTCACAACTATAAAGATGGACGTGTTGTTCCTCCTAGCCTTCCACAACCTACAAGGGTTACACCACAACAATTGAAAGAAAAAAGAGAAAAAGGGCTTTGTTACAATTGTGATAGCAAATGCACTAAAGGTCATAAGTGTGCTGAGAAGAAATTGTTTTACATAGAGTATGAAGAGGAGGAAGAAAAGGATCAAGAAACATCAAAAGAAGAGGATATATGCCAGGACCCAACCCCAGAGAAAGAAGAAATGAATCAGAACATATCTTGTAAACTATTGGCAAGAATGACCACTCCTCAAACTCTCAAGATAGAAGGAAATATCAAGAAGAAAAAGGTGCAAGAAGTGAAAGATCACATCAAGAAAAAAGAAATGAATCCAACCATATCTTGTAATTCACTGGTCGGAATTACCACTCCTCAAACTAGCGAGACAGAAGGGCATATCAAGAAGAAAAATGTTCAAGAAGTGAAAGATCACATCGAGTGTCAAGAAATGAATCCGACCATATCTTGTAAAGGATTGGAAGAAATTACCACTCCTCAAAATCTAAATATAGAAGGACATATCAAGAAGAAAAAGGTTCAAGCAGTGAAAGATCACATCGAGCATCAGCAACAAGTTCTCCAACTTTTAAAGGATAGTGCCACTTCGGTGCAAAGTCAAATGAAACAACAGGTAGATCAACATCATAGTGAAAAATGTTTTGATGTAAGCGATTGGGTATTTTTACTGCTACATCTAAAGCAAGCTATTTATGAGAAGGAAACGTTGGCAATACTACATGCACTTAAAAAATGGCGACCTTACCGAATGGGAAGACTCTTCAAGGATGAGGATGTGGAAGCATTGTTTTGTGCTATTTCTATTATCCAACCAGATTGGATAAACGAAGCAAGGGATGAATGGAAGAAGGACAAAGAAGTATGGCCACTTATTCAAAACTTGCAAAAGATCCCAATTCAAACAATATTGCCAGATATTGAAAAGGAAGGAAAAATCATATTGGAACCTGGAGTAGTCACAGAAACAAGAACCTGACAGCTACGAAATCAATCAATTTCAGAGTATCTCATCAAGTGGAAGAACTTACCCACTGAAGATTCCACATGGGAGGACAAGAATTTTATACAGAAGCATCAAGAACTACTCAAGCGTTGAGGACAACGCTTTTTGAAGGAGAGGGGCATGTTAGGCCCCTATACTACTAGTGATTACCCCATTACTATTGTATTTATACCCCTTATTTATATGGTTGTGCCCCTATTACCCCCATATTGTTACTTCTGTGCCCCATAGAATCCCTCTATTGTTATTTCTGTGGCTTTATATTATTATTGTTAGGTCGGTTAGATTATATTGTGACTCCTTAGACTCCTATATATAGAAAGGAGGTTTTGTCATTTGTATCATCCAAGAATTGTTCATTTGTGTAATGTAAAGGAGGTTGCCCCCTCGAAGAGGCTGAATTCTAAGGCATTGATCTATCTTTTCTATCTTTTCTTGAGCTGGTTTCATAACACGCAGCCATCCAAAAGACTTATGACCTTGGTTTGTGGTATGGATACAACCACCTAGCTAGTAAGACCATGATAATGATAAAGGTATGGTCGCAGCCATCCATGAAGACTCAGGTATGGTCACAGCCATCCATCAAAGAGTCATGTATGTAATCACGAACCAATCCATGCAGCCCGAACATGTGTAATCTTAGTTTGGGGTCTTGAAACCCAACCGATCATAGTACAAATTCTAGCATGCAAACAAATGTGCTGAAGTTGAGCATGATAGAAATTTTCTTGATTACCGGTCAATAATGAAAACCATTAACAAGCGCGAGAGAAACCACCAATAATGCCAATGGCTCTCAAGGTACTATCTAGTACAATCCACGAAGTGTGAAGAATGAGCTAAAGTCGAACACTCATGGAATCACCCAATCAACGACCAATGATGAAAGTCGACCGTCAGGCGTGAAGAACTTGCCATTGAGGCATGCAAGCTCCAAGGTACCAAAGGGGATCTCTAGATCAATCTCCTGGATAATGAGCTGGCGTCGACAAGAGATGATCCATCACAGGAGGGCCATAATGTTTCCCTCATCAACAACACAAGATAAGGAACAAGTGGTAGATGGTGAAGCAGAGTATCAGAGGAAGAGGTAAGGGTGTGAACTGCAGAAGGATTATACTCTTGAACATATCGGCGAAACGACTCTGGAGGGCAGCAGCATTCAGGTACCAAGGGAGCAGAGGCTTGATGGAGATAGCATGGATAAGATGGAATGAGGCTAAATGGCAACCCAAAACCCCGGAAGGCCAAATGACGATGTATGGATATCCCAACTCGACAAGAAGCAAAAGTGTCGATGTTCAAGAGTGACTAGCTACCACAGGTAACCAATGATGACTTCCAAATTTTCCCCCACCATTGCTGGCGAGTACCCCAATTATTTTTGAAAACAAGCTTGAAGGGGATAGCATATGCTTGTAATATAAGTTCAACCTTCGGTCGAATCCAACCTAGTGATAGCTTAACAAGCCCTAGGGAGGAGAAGCTCGAGTCTCGTCATGATGATGAGTCCGATGTCGTCAGGGTTTAACGAGTCCAACATAGGTAAAACTCAGAGTCTTTTTCATGTTTAGGGAGTTTGAAAAAGACATGGAAAAGAAAACTCCAGGGGGTTGCTTTTTCATAGATTTGTGTCTCTCGAGCCCGAAAAGTATAAAATAATGCTTGAGAGAACTGCTTGACCATTACGATCAAGGAGTACTTTTCATAATTAGTGGCCTCGATCCGAAAAAGTAGAAAAGTGATCAAAGACACGTCGTTTCGTAACCAATATCGAACCTGAAACGACAAAAGTCCAACAATATTTTCGTGTTTATACGGTTGGAAAAGAGCTCAAAGCGGACCGCCTCTTATTTCGTTTAACGAGTCAAAAGGAATAACTCGGCAATCTTTTCGTCTTTTAAGTCAGAAAAGAGCTTAAAGAGGACTTTGCGGAAAATACAGACCAAGTGTATACGGACTGTAATACGAGCCAGCCATCATCATTTCTATACAAAACATGCACCATAAGATCCATTTGACATAAATAGATTATATATGTGGAAATATGGTCAAAAACCCAAAAAACCCTAATTAAAAATGTGATATAAATGAAAAAACCCACACCCTAAAGTGTAATTCCTAATTTTTTCAAAAAACACTATAAAAAGGGGTGTGGTAATTTCTATTTTTTACCATTTACATTGTGCATTTTTACCTTTGGCATTTTGGAGCACCAACCTGAGCAGACTTCCCAAGTCGATTCCGGCATCAACTGTCCACGGTTCCACCTGAAGCTTTCTCCAAGTAAGTACATTCTTCCTTGCACTGCATTTGAGTGGTTTTTTTATGCAATTTGGTGTTAGATAGGTGGTTTTAGGTGGATTTTCAAATCCGAGTCTGCCTCTCGGTCGTCGCGGAAAAGCCGCTCGGGTTAGTGACGATCGAGCGTGGTGACACGCACCACCTTCGTGATCGTCGCGAGAGATAGATGTACTCTCGCGACGATCACGGGAAAAATGAACTATTGACCTCGAGCTGTCGCCGTTGTTTGGAAAACAGCCGTGACGACGTCGTAAAGTTGAATTTTTTTATAATTTATGGATTTAAACTTGTGAAAAGAGTTCTAATTCATTTTTCCTTCGACGCAGGGCAACATGGAATTTGTATGGCAAGAAAGAACTCATGATATCAATGATGAACAAGCGTTCAATGATCCTGGGTGCCAAAGAGATTTACTTGCTTGTGGATTACTAAAATTTTTCCTCACTCCGCATCTTCAGGCCCAACCTGACTTGTTAGAGTTGCTAATTCGTGCTTGGAACCCAGCGGATGGAAAGTTCGTTATCTGGGGCAAAGACATTGAGTTCGATGCTACGGATATATATTTCTTGACTAGATTGTCCTGTCACGGTGAGAGGCCAATTTTAGAGGGCCAACGAATTGGCAGCGAATCACTGGACATGTTGATAGCACGGGTGTGCCCAGGGGCACGTAAATCAAGCTCTAGTGGGAAATTGGTGATTCCAACGGTAGAAGACCTGGTTCTCCACTTGGTTCTATTTATGGTGACAAGGGTAGCGGGCTCCCAAGCCCAACACGAGGCAACAAAGACCCACCTTCGGTTGGCTCTTGATTGCCTTAACCCGACCATGTACAACTGGGCTGAAGCAGTGACCAGTAACATGAAGAGGCAGCTCACCAAATGCTGTCGCGGGGAGGCGAAGTAGTTTGGTTACGGGTCTATTTTGATCCTGCTCATGCTAGAGCGAGTGCCGTCACTTTAGTTACAGGACATGGACTTAGACAGACCTAGACCACGAGAGACCCGAATCACTCGCTGGGCACATGTCATGCCATAAGGGGGTGGTGATCGACCAGTGTCATGGGGGACACTATTCCAAGAGTGGCTAGATTGCCAGACAATCTTTGTCGAGGATTAGCCATACAAAGTTATGGATTTTTGCGAGGACCCCGACATGGTGTTGCCTACTGGTGAGCAGTGGGACGATGGAGGTAAAACACTTGATCACACTATTTTTGTATGATGTTTTTTTGGATTTTTCATGCATATGTCTTAATTATGTATCTTATGTTACTTGCAGATGTGGGACTAGAGAGGCCTGTGGGACTAGCTCCGGAGGCACGGAGGGAACCACAAGGCATCAGAGAGCTAGCCTTAGTTCCCCCAGCTGGCAGTTCAGTGGAGACAGTGGCCCATAATCTTGAGGGCCTGACAGAGGGGATCCCAGATTACAGGGGGATCAAAGAGGTCCCCATAGAGTATCAGATACATACAGTAGGGGTGATACCTAGGGTGCATAGACTCTTGAGACGAGTCGCATGAGCAGTGGTGTGCTACAGAGAGCATAACCCACTGCAGTAGATGCCTAGGTTTTACTTTCTGCTGATTTTTTGAGAGACATGTGTTTCGGATGTACACAGACTCTATTTTTTGACATACACACTTATTTTTTGAGCGCCTCGGTGCACCACACGATATATATATATATATATATATATATATATATACATATTTCTATGGTTCATTATTGTGTCTCAAATGCTTCTATACAATGTTTTGATTACATGTTGCGTAAATGTCTATCTAATACATGATTTGCTAATGCATCAGTTAATGTGTTTAATCTTCTTGGAATGTGTTGATATGTAATAAAATCAAAATTCCTTTCCAATAATTTAACATGTAAATACAACCTTAAAATGCGATGATCTCTGATGGAATAATTCCCGTTAAGCTGGTGGACAACAAGTTGAGAATCCATATTCACAACTAATGCACAAATATCGAGGTTGATAGCCTCGGTTAGTAATTCAATGACAGTGCTATATTCAGCGACATTGTTTGTGGTGCAACCCAGACAAACACCTTGAAGGTCTACTAACTCACCGTGAAGATCATAGATCACCCACGCCACAGAAGAAAGGTTCCGAGTACTGCGGTAGGCACCATCAGTGAAACCAATGTAAGGTGTACCAGACATCTGCACAAGAAGCAAAAGACATAATAAGAAGAAATTATGCCTACACACCAAGCCAAACATGAAAACACACACTGACAACACACTTGCTGAAAACACACGTATGTACAAATGAGATGCACGAGATTCATGCATAATATTTTTTCAGATAAAGCCCATTTCGGGGCTTATCTAGAGGATTCCCTTCATAATAAATCAGCTCATAGGCCCCTTTTTATAAAACACGTTTCATAATGTAAGGCCCATGCCACATAGGCTCGAATTTTCCTGCCCCCAGCTTATCATTTGCTTGATCATAGAGCAGGACTAAGTCTCCTTCAACGAAAGAATGAGGATTGACAACTTGGTCGAAGTGAGTTTTCACTCTCTTCTTCTGCGCTTCAATGGCTAGAGAGGCTAGTCAACGGGTCTCATCTAACCACTCTAGGTAAAGAAGACGTTCTTCTACTGGAGTAGTGTTGGGGAGTAATTCGACGGCTAATTTAAGAGAAGGGATCTCACACTCAATCGGAAGGGTAGCCTCTAGACCGTAAACTAATTGGAACGGGGTGAACCTAGTGGCATCCTTCGCTGAAGTTGGTAGTCCCATAAAATGGAGAGCAACATCAAATGCCAGCTGGACTTGTGCATGCTGATGGTGCGTTGAAGCATCATGACCAAAAATTTGTTGACAACTTCCACTTGGCCATTGGCCTGAGGATAGTACGGTGTTGAGCTATCATGCCGCAAGCCCAGCTGGGTTGTTAACTCAGTCATCATATGATTACGGAAATGTTTGCCGTGATTAGTGACGATAGCCTGAGGGACTCCGAATCGTGAAATGACATGATTGAATAAAAATTGCGCCACTGTCTGACCGTCATTGGATAGTGTAGGCATTGCCTTGGCCCATTTCGTGAAATAATCGACGGGAACGTTGATATATCCATGCCCCCTGGCCGAGCGAGGGCTACAGGTCATATAATAAATGCCCCATTTAGCAAAAGGGCCAATGGTAACGACAGGGTGCAAAGGAGCAGGAGGCGCGTGCCTCTTCCGTTGGTAGATTTGGCACTCATGACAAGAGCAGACGGAAAGGATGCAATCCTTAAAAATAAACGGCAAAAAATAACCAACACGGAGGATCTTCTGAGTAGTAGCATACCTAGACATATGACCACCACAGGCGCCAGAGTGGTAGTTATTTAGAACTCGTGTGGCTTCCTCGAACGTCAAACATTGATGGAGAACAGAGTCGGTGCCGAGACGGTACAGGGTGTCCCCAATAATGCGATAAGGTTGAGAATGATGGCGAATCTGTCGCTGAGCATCCTTGGACAAATTTGGACGAAAAGAGGATATCTAAAGATAGACAATAATATCCCCGTACCAAGGATCGAGGGTACTAATCAAGAACAGAGATTCATCCGGAATATGGTCCTCTAACCGAGAGGGTGTGGTAACAGATGGTAGGGAGCAAAGCAGCTCAGCAAAGACGAGGGACTTCTTAGACTTGGCTGTATTGAACTCCAAATCGAACTCTTGAAGGATGACAATCCACTTTGAGTATTTTCCCCCCAGTAACTGACGTGACAAGATGTACGTCATTGGGTTGCAATCAGAAATCACGTCGTGGTGTACAATAATATACAGTGGCGGAAACGTTGGACAGCGCAAACGGCTGCCAATGCCAACTTCTCGACATAGGCATATCAAGTTTCCGTATCAAGTAAATCACAACTGAGATAGTAAATGACATGCTCAGTACCATCATCATCGTATTGGACTAGAACCATGCCGATGGTGGTATTGGTAGCAGTTAAATAAAGAGTGTTGTCACGGTGATAATCAGGTGGACGTAACAACAGAGCAGAAACAAGGAGGGCCTTGAGGTGCTCGAATGACTCTTGTGTAGCGGTATCCCAAAGAAAATGGATGTCCCACTTTAATAACCACGTATAGCCTTTGGCCACTTTAGCATAATTCGGAATGAATTGGCGTAGAAAATTTTCTTTACCCTGCAAACTCTGCAATTGCTGCAAAGAAGCAAGGGGAGGGAGATTCAGGATGGCTTCGACTTTAAGGGGATCTAGACGGATACCCTCCCGGGAGATGATGAACCCAAGAAGTCTGCCAGATTCCATGCAGAAGACACACTTATGCGGATTAAGACAGATACGATAGTGTCGACAGTGAAGAAAAATTTCGCGAAGGTGGTTTGGATGGTCTTGGCATTTCGTTGAATGAGCTGGAAGGTCATCCAGGTAAGGCTGCACAATGTGTCGAATATCATGAAACGCATAAGACATTGTGCACTGGAAGGTAGCACCAACATTTTTTAAACCGAAGGGGACCTGTTGATAAGCGAAAGTTCCCCACGGATAGATAAAGGCGGTCTTGTGTTGATTCGCAGGCGAGATATTAATCTGGTTATAACCAGAAAATCCGTCCATGAATGAATATATCTCACTCCTGGCACACTCATCAATGAGCTGGTCAATGAAAGGTGTAGGGTAGTTGTCTTTGGGATAGGCATGATTAATGTCGTGATAATCAACACATACCCTAATAGTGCCCTATTTTTTAGTCACAGGGACAATATTAGAAACCCAATCTGTGAGTGGGATAGGGTAAATGAAGCCAGCCTTAAGAAGCTTTTCGACTTTCGCTTTAATAGCTGTAGCCTTTCGGGGGTGCATGGGGCGTAGACGCTGTCGGACAGGTTTGGCACCTGGATATGTAGGTATTTCATGCACCATGATGCTAGGATCGATGCCGGGCATCTCTTCGTAAGACCAAGCAAACACATCATGAAATTCGCAAAAAAGATCAGTATAAAGCTGAATCTCCTCCGGAGTACAAGTTACTCCAACATGAATGTGCTTGACAATCCCTGGTTTAATAGAGATGTCGATTGGCTGAGTTTGTGTAATGTTCCCCATATTCCCTTTAGAAGACACTTGATGAATTTGGATGGGTGTCTGAAGGGGTTGGGAGGGGAGACAAGGAGCAAACTGCTCGAGACAAGTAAGCATTTCTCGATGGGTAGGGAGAAACGAGGAACGATGGTGATGATCAGACCAAGGGGGTTCCTCAAAAGACATAGTCTCAATAATCGCTTCATCAGAAGGAAAAATTTCCTTTAAAGGGTCTGAAGAAGTGCCATCTCCAAGCCAAGGGGATTGAACGTACGAGTCGAGAGCTCTGCTCAAAGGAGCAGGTTCAGGGGATGAAGCCGATATGGAAACAATTTCGACGTAGTTGAGCTTGGTAGGACTCAACGACATCTCATCGCCCCAAGATTCTATCTAATCAACAGGAGGAAGAACCCAAGGATCAGAGTGAATAGAAATCATATTAATAGGAGTGATGTTGGGAGGTGGGAGTGAAAAAACACCCATAAGGGCAGGATCTTTAAAGAGTCCAGCACCCACACTCTCACATGGAATGGAGGTATGCTCCACGAAAGGCACGTTGCCATTGGAGGAGGAAGAGGCGAAGAAGGAAAACTGGTCTACCGTGACAATTTTCCCTTGATGAGGAAAACAAATAACACGAAATAGAGATGAAGCCATGGCTCACATGGCATATGTCCAGCTTCGTCCTAAAAGGAGGTTGTAAGTTAAATTGGCATCGACAACTTCGACCTCTACTTCGACCATCTTCCCTTCCAGAGTAATAGGCAGGTGCTGGAGTATACCATAAGGACGAGACTCTCTCCCATCAAAGGCTTCCAAGGTCGTGGGAGACTGGCTCAGAGTCAGAGAACCGATAGCCTTCCAACAAGCAACAGACATAATGCAAGTAGAAGCGCCTTCATCAATGACTGTGTGGTGAATAGTTTTAGAATTGATGATGACCTGAATAAGGAAGGCAATTTGGTGAGGCAGTCTTGGTACATGACTATCTAGGTCAAAAGTGATCAAATCCGAGTCGGCCGGGTCAATGCCATCGATGGCCGATAGCAAGGACTTCCTCTGAGAGGGGCAGCTTTGGAGGACCTCTAATGTAGACATAGCTGATGGAGCCTGGGCTAAGTCCTCAATGATGCTATAGTGCTAAGCAGCATGAGCATTAGGGTTGTAAGAAGACTTCTGGAGTACCTCTTTAGGAGGAGGTCGGATGACCGCCTCAGTACTAGGTCACTCGATATGGAGGGGACCAGAGCTGGACAGAGGAGCACTAGAGGGGACCTCAGTTTCCTTCCTGGCAGGCGAAGGATACTCTTTTGATTGAGTACTAATGTGGACGGGAATCGTCCCAGCCATAAATACCTAAGAACCAAAGGGAGAGGAGGATTGAGATGGATCAGCCACCATTTGAGTTTGCTGCGAGGGAAAAGGCTCTTTGAGCATGGCAGGAGTCCCAGAGGCACCTTTTAACAAACAAATAACTTCAGACCACTTGGGGCAGTCTTTAGTATAGTGATCCTCGTCACAAATAAGGCAAGGATACTTAGGCTTGCATTTGGCACCTTCCTCGGGTGGAGGTTTAGGGGAATCTTGCTTCGGTTGATCAGCCTTATTATTTCCTTTTCCCTTTTTCTTTCCTTTCGAGGCTTTGTCCACCGTGGTGGACTGAATGGCATTAACCTCGTAAGTGTTACCAGAATTGGATATGGCCTGAGAAGCATTTTCATTTGAAGTGTTCGGCTTTTGCTTCTCAGGGTTCGCGAAAGATTTCTTAGAGGACATATTGATAGAATCGATGACACCATCAACAAATGGTGTTGACGGGGCTTTAGAAGTTCTGAGTCTCGGAGCATCAGGCAAATAATCATATAGTGTACCGGACTGAGAGTAAACCAAGTCAAGGTACTGAGCACGTGCGACAACTTGCTCTTCAGTTACACATGCCCCCTTAGCAATGTCCCGGGCTTTCGGACCGACAAATGAGGTTGGGAACCAGTCAGTCAGAAGCTGATCGGGAATCCAGAACTTAATCAAATGACACCATCTCCTCCATTCATGGATATGATCGGAGATATGCGTGGCTGTGTTCTACTTCAAAGATGTCAGGAGATGCATGCTTGTTTCATATCGAATCGACAACTGAAAATGAGTTAAAAATGCCATAGCAAACGAGTTAAAGTCCTGAAAAGATCCGAAAGCTAGCTCAATATACCATTTTGTAGCAGAGCCAGTGAGAGTCCATTGAAAAGGGTGGAGCCAGATTGAATCATCAAGCCGTGAATTTGACAAACACCAAAGATGATAAGTCATGACATGAGCTTGGGGATCTTCTCCAGCTTTACCATCAAACATGGGACAATCACCTAGAATTTTCGTTGGAAGTGGTGGCCAATACAGATTATGAAGAATGGGATCATTTGTTAGTTTGGACACATCCGGTAATTTAAACGTCGCTGAAAAGGGTAATTGAGGGTTAACGGACATCTGAGGCCATGGGTAAGAAGTAGTACCAGAGTTCCATCCAGTTGCCTGTTGCCCCCATTGATTTTGTTCGGACGGATTTGGCCCATAAGGGTTTTGTCCATAGGGATTTTTTCCATAAGGATTATAGTTGTAACTAAACGGTTGACCCTGGATTTGACCCCCAACATTCCATTGATTACCAACTTGGCCTACAGGAGCAACATATGGTTGCTGGAAATTCTGATAAGGATTAACCTGCGGCTGTTGATAATTTTGGTATGGGGCAAATTGGGTTTGCCCTTGGGATTGTTGAAAACCATAAGGCAGCTGGGCTCCAAACTGAGCCTGGGGACCAGACTGCATTTGATAAGCAGATTGGGTTTGGGATCCAACCTAAATTTGGAGACCGGATTGGGTCTGGAGCCCAGACTGGGGCTGAAAACTGGGTGGAGCTTGAGAAGCAATAAGCATTTGAGTGCCCGGTTGAGTAGGCCCAGACGGATGTCCTAGGAAAAATGGAGGCTGAGCCATCTGGCTCGAAGGTTGGCCTGGTTGAGGTTGAGGTTGGACCATCTGCCCAGAAGTTTGAACTTGCTGGGTATTAGGTTGACCTTGTGCAACCGAAGGTTGTCCAGACTGACTAGATGGTTGAGTAGGTTGAACAATTGGTTGGCCTTGTTGAATGTAAGGTTGTTCTGGGTTACCAGAAGGTTGCCCGAAGTATGTGAAAGAAGACCCACTGAAGGCCAAAGGTTGTCCCTGAATGGGTTATCCTTGTGGGCTGACAGGTTGCCCTGAATACGGTTGCTAGTAGTACAACTGTCCGTAAGGCTGTTGTCCGTAAGATGGTTGACCTTGATAGGGTGGTCCTTGAAAATTTGAAGACTGTGCTTGGCCACCATGATAAACTGTGGTACCCCAAGCGACAAATAACGGAACCGAGACCTCAACCACAGGTTGAGATGCTATGGGTCCAGGGTGGTAAATATGGGCTTCTCGAGAATCATAATAATTAAACGGATTTTGTGGATTCAGATTCTGAAGAGCTTGGAAATATTGATCATATGCCCCCCCACTGGAATGGAACCAGAAGAAGGTGGGGCACTAACGCTAGGGTCAACAACCCCAGATATAGGTGCCGAAGGGACACTATTTGAAGGACCTATCGAAGGTTCGGCAATAGTGGTCACAACTGAAGATGCAGTGACAGCACTAACAATAGGGGCTGAGGAAGCCACACAAACGGTTGGAATAGTCGGGACAGATGTGACAGTTACATTGTGAATCTGGGGAGTGAAAGATCCCGAAGTCGGAGTGATAGTACGAGACCACATGGAACTTGTAAGGGGAGACCTAGAACCTATGATATCAGCCAGAGCATTATAGCATAGAGGCAATGTGATACCAAGAGAGGTGACACAGAAGGGTGAAGTTTCTGTAGGTATAGGGATTTCACCACTTGCCATAAAGGACTCTTCACTCATGACAGGGTAAATCTCATCCATGTCAGAAGAAGACATTGGGACTGAAACACCAGGAGGGGTAAGGGGAAAGTCTTCTTTGGAAGGCTCCCAAACAGGGTTCCAATGAATATTGTAAGACTCATCTTTCGGAGCGCGAGAGTTAAGCGGTTGGATACTTGGAATAACAGGAAGAGTATCACTAGCAATCAGTACCTCAGGAGCGACAGAAGATGGAGACCCTTGGTTGCTTGGAACGGGAGACGGGATCAGTGATTCCGCCAGGATGATTTAACTCAAAAGCCCTAGGGATAACTAATTGAGTAAGGAGAAATAACCCTATGCAAACTAAAACGCAACAAGATCTAACAGGGTAAGTGTGAACGTGGCCGAATAAATTTTAAGACACAGGAACAGAACTTGACCTTTTCATCTTTAAAGAGTCGAGAAAAGGATGAAAAGATGACTCTAGTCGCCTTCGAATATTTAATGAGCTTGAAAGGACAAGTGCTCAGATGGACCTTTTCTTTTAAGGAGTTCGAAAAGGAACGAAAGTGACTACTCTGGAGAAACTAGGCAAAAGGTTTACCAAACATCCCGTAAAACTGCATATACACCTTGGTGATCATATGAAAACCAAGGACTTTCCGTACGGCAGTCAATCTTCCCGAATGCTGTGTTCGGTGTGTTACGGTTTGCAAGGTGGCAAACACGACTTCCTAGGGATATAGGATGATAACCTAGTGGGGTCTCCCAACATATACTCGATGGTACTGGGAGCACAATTCCGTACTAGACCGCTATTGAGTCACAGAAGGAGGAATCACCCAACCTTAAGTGAAAACAATAGTGACTAGGTTTAACGACGCCAGAGCACGTCTCTAGCCTAGACCTCTAAATAGTGTGCATTATGTTCCAATGCATTGTTAAGTTCATTAAGTTCATTTTAGAGTTGATATTGAATTATGTTTCAGTTTTTAGGCCTTACCGTATGTATACAAAAACCTAGGATGCAGCTAGAATGAGTAAAGCATATTTTACTTCAATGAACACCTACCTACAAGAGGGTAGAGAGATCATTCCCAAACCAAGAAAAACCAAGATAAGCTAAGAGACACAATGCATAAACACATCAACCCTACAGTGCATGGATACTACTGATGATAGATTCTATCATTTGCTTTCCAATATGCAAACTTGAAATGAAAATACACTTTCACTTTCGTATATTAAATGAATGCAGTCTTTTGATTTTGATTATTTTGAATTTAAAAGAAACAAACAAGCAAGTGTGAAAACCGGTCGATCCAAACAATTGTGATCTATGTTCGGTAGTGAAAAAAAATCGAATCAATACCAAAGATTGGTTCAATAATTGTCACTAAAAATCAATGAGAAAGAAACAAGAAATGAAGAAGGCTCAAACAAATCGACAAGAAGGTTGTAGATGAACCTTGGGCAAACGAGCAACCAAGTCAAGTAATTCAAAAATTTGAAAAAACTAGGTCATAAAGCCAAAAACGCAAGATCCATTCAATAAAACCAAAGAGAGAGTACCTTAACCATAAGCAATAAAAAACAAGCTAATGGGCAAGAGAAAGATAACAAAGGATCAACAGGACTGGTGAATTCAGGAGGTAGAATTGACAAAAACAACTCTACAGGAATCATCGTGCGCATAACACTAGCAACTAGGGACAATCAACCACTAGCTATACCAACAAAGTGATGTCGTCGCGAGAGTACATGTCTCTTCTGCAACGGGCCGATTTTAGGAGTCGTTGCGACTGTACGACGGGATTCAGCGACATACAGAATTTTACAACAGAGACAAAGCGACGTCGGTGTGACTGTTAAACTATTTTCAGCGACGATCATAAAAACAATGACAGATGAACCAAAGACTCCCAAACAAAGACCAACCTATTCCACAGATAATAAAGGGATTTCCTAGATTGACCTAGGTAACCCAAAAGACTAATAGTTTACCCCAAAATTCAAGAGACACCAAACCAAAACCAAAACAAGAGCAAACAAGAGAAGAAACTTGCAAAGGACTCCCCAGTGGATTCGCCAACTTGTGATGTAGGAAAGTGTTCCCTCTGCGGACAGAGGCAACCCCTCTAGCCCTACAGTGGGTCTAGTCACAACAAGGACAAAACAACAATTAATTCCCTTAAATACTCATCATTGGAGGTGTACCTCAAATCGGTGGTCGATGAAGTTCTGTTGCACTGCTCCAACTTCCATTTCCTTCTCCTCAATGAGTGATCAACCTGAAACACCACAAAGAAACAATAGAGCACGTAACTGAGAAAAAAAAATGATCTATTTACTCATAAAGTCAAGAAGTCACAAGCTATCAAGTAAATTACATACAAGACATAGGAAATCATCATTGATTGTATTAATAATAAACAAGAGAAAAGCTTACAACCAAGTATTGACGTCACAAGCCTTCTCAGAGGGTTCAACTGGTATGTTTCTTCAAGCATTCACTCTCAAAGATGGTTCTCCCAAATAGGAATATATCTCTCTCTCTTATTCACAAGCTCCAAAACAAGGTTAAGGGCACTCCACACCTTCTTGCAAACTATATAGCAATCCCACACTTGTCACACTCACACCAAAACTATCTACTAAACTCAAAAGCAGCAACATCACTGTACAACCAAAAGAACTAGCAGATGATAGCAATGGTGAGTAATTTTATAGGAGAAGGAGTCTCCATGAAATGAGGGAGAGGGAGCTTATCCTCAGGGCAAGCAGCACAAAAGACAGAACTACCATGCCAGAAGGGGAAGGGCGACCCAAACTGACCCAACAACCAGGTCCATAGACATCCAGAAGGCCGACTGTTGGAACGAATTCGCCCAATCTGGATCGTCACTAGTCGTTAACTAAGCTTTAGTGCTGACATCACTAGGAAGCAATGTATGCAGATTGACCGTCGCTAAAGATAGCTGATAGCCTTGCACAGGGGCTTGAAATCCGACCGTCACTAGAAATAGGTGTACTCCAGCGACGGGGTCGTGACATGACTGTTTATGATAGGGGTCCGTCGCGTGTATCAAATGTATTCTAGCGACGAGGAAAAAAACTTAGGAAAAGAGGGTCAATTGGCAACATAAGAGAGCATTTGTTTAATATGAGCATGTTTTACTGGACACATGACAGAGTAGAAGGACTGGGGTGAAGGCAATGAAAAATTACTATGTAACAACCTTCATAAAGAAACTCCCATCGTGTCCCTCTTCATGAACAGATCAATTCTCTTTTGCACCATTTCCCTTGAAACTTCTGTTTTTCCCAATTTACAAGAATGACGCTAATGACCTTAATCTCCCCCGTGCCAATGTGTAGAGATTAGCACTATCCCTAGTGCCGATCGGAGTGACTGAGCTATGTTCCATTTGCGTTGGTCCTGTTATGGAACGTTTTTTAAATTAGGAGCCAAAGCTTATAGCTCTAAAAGCTTTGTAATGGAAGTCTGGTAAATGGTTTGGTTGGATGGGGTTGAGGATATTAGTTTGGGCTCCTTTCCCCTATAATGATGGAACTATCTCAAGGGATAAGCCCTTTTCCCATGAGAAGAGGATCCATCTCCCATCCATTCATCCTATATAAACCTCCCTTCTTCCCAAGCACAAGCTAGTGTTAATGTTGGTGTGCTAGTGCTATTTTGGTTTGGAGTAAACAACAAGCTATTCTAAGTTTTAGCTATCTAGTTGTGTGAGGGAGAAGTGTGATTTGTTTTGGAGTGAAGCCTAAAGGGAAAAGCCTTAAAACTATTGTGGATTGAGGCCATCATGGAATGCTAGCAGAAGTGTGTGTGAACCTAGTCTTGTCATAGGAGGATTGCAACGTCAAGGCAAACGGTTGTAATCTCTCTTTGATATTAATATATGAAACTATGGATTGATTTTCTACATGATTTGTCATATTACGTATTCGTGGCTTAATGTTTATTGACTTGTTAAGTAGGTTGAATTGCAATTTGTCTATTATCACGTTTGTTGTTTGTTGTTGTTTACTTGTTTCATGTGCTTGAAGAAGGAAGTGATAGATAGTTAGATCGAGCAAGCAAGGACATCATCAAATGGGATAAGTGTACCGAGAGGTAGGCACTATTGATTGGTTCTAACCTAAGGAAATATTCCATAGAATGTATTTATTGTGGCTAGACCCATTATCGGGCTAGAGGAATTTGTTTGTGTCCACACTTATAATTTAACTTCACCACAAATTGGCGACTCCGCCGGGGATCCCAATCCTTTTGTTTGTCTTGGATTTCATGATTTCGTGAGAAATTTTCTAGTTCCACTTTTTCCCTTTGGTTCTATTTCTTTCCTCCTACTTACTGGATTGAGTCTAAAATTCATACTAGCAGATCTGGTCCCTGTTTCAATGTTTTTTTATTTTTTCCTTAGCTCCCTCGATCAGCGCACTTAATTCACTGACAGTCGCGCCGATAAGCACGAGTTGCTGAGAAACTATCATGCTGACCTACCTCTGGCGCTTGTTGTCAGTTAGGCAGTCGTGTCGATGCCTGTAAGTGAAGATTAGGGTTTGTCCCCAAATCTTGGCCAATGTGTTTTGCTCTCATGATTTCGACCCTGTAAGCCTTTTAGACTGTGTTCTCCTTAACTAGAGAGCCTCATGTAGCTTGGTTTGTGTGCTTGCTTGGTTTAGCCCACCCTTTGATGTGTTAAGTCTAGCCCTGTGTGAAGTTCTTTTTTATTTTTATTTTTTCTTTGAATCCCTCGATCAACGTTATTTTTGGCCAAACAGTCACGTCGATTAGGCCTATCAGCACTAGTTTTAGCTTGAAAGTCATGCCGGTCATGCCGATCAGCGCTACTTTTGGCCCAAAAGTCACTCCAGTCTTTGAGTTAAAAAAAATATCAGAATTTCTCCCATTCAAGTGCCAGTGTGTCTTGACCCTCAGTCTCTCTTCTTCCTCCCAGAAGTGACTAGGATGATTTGCTTTCAATTGAATAAGTGAAAGAGTCTCATTTGTTCTCTTATTTCGAGGGTCTCTTTTCTCTTTCCAAGCATAGATTACATTGCTTGGTTTGTCAATTAAAGCATTTATGTATCTGGTTGGTTCGATTCAAGGGAGAAGTTGTTTTTAGTTTCATTTATCATGCTTTGGGTTTGATTGGTGCTTGTTTGCTTGGAATTGTGAAAATTTTCATTTAAAATGCTTTATGTGAAAGATTCATTTTGCATTTTATGAAAAGGAGAACATCGTTCTAGTTTCATTAAGCGAAAATATTGTATTAGTAGCGTCATTGAGAAGTTAGAGTTACATCATCATAGGCATGGAAATGAAATGAAACTTATTTTGTTGTTAAGGGAAGATTAAATGCATTTAGGACATGTATTAGAGAAACATTTCATCCTTCAATTGTTGCATTCAATTTGTGTTCTCTATCTCTCAATTAGTGGTAACTTTCGTTGAAGACAAAGATCTATTTTATCATATAGCTGCATGTAGGAGTTTTGTCAGATGATAACGGTAGGGCCTTGTAATTGAAACTTAATTCAAGATCAACCATTAAAATTTATCGAATTAACCTAAGGAAGCATTGAAACTTAACTCTCACATTTAGAGGTCTAGGCTAGAGACGTGTTCCAGCATCTTTAAACCTAGAAGCTGTCATTCGCTTCGGCATTAGACAACTCTAGTATGGACTTGTGATCCCTGTACTGTCGTGTATATAAAGGTAGACCCCACTAGGTTGCAATCCTTTATCCGTTGGAAACCGAGTTTGATGCCTTGTAAACGTGATACACCAAACACAGCATTCGGGGAGATTACCTGCCCGTACTTCTCGGTTCGCCGGGAGGTATTTTGTAGTTCACGATTACCTGGTAATCCTTTATGCCTAGAGTACCCTGAGTAGTCATTTTTGATCTTTAATGACTCTTTAAATTTGAAAATATCATCAAGCACTTGTCCTTTCGAGCTCGTTAATTCCGAAAGTGACTAGAGTCACCTTTCATCCTTTTCTTGACTCTTAAAATATGAAAAGGCAAAGTTTTGTTTTAGTGTCTTAAAATTAACTGCTCACGAAATATTCCTGGTTAAATCCTTAGTAATTCTTTAGGGTCGATTCCAATGGAAACATTCGTAGAGCTACTAGTCAAGGGTTCCCCTCGGATGGGAATCCTGGTCCTTGTCCTTCTTTTGGAAATGCTGGTGGTCCTTATATGGCAATGTTTTCCCTCCCTCGGTTAACCATTGGCTTACCTATCTGGTTATTTTTGACCTCGGTGATCCCGAGTGTCTCAACTCTTGCCCCACCTTCTCCTTCATTCGAATCACATCAAAATGATTCTAAGGTTGACCCCTCGCCTTCTTCCCCTATTTCTTCACCCTCCTCTTCTACTTCGCTTGGTGAAAGTTTGAAATCCAGTAACCAGGAGGCTAAGAAGAAGAAGAAGAAGACGAAGAAGAAGAAATGAAAGTAAGCGAGAGGCCAACTGTGCAGCTATTACTCCAATTGCACGCCCCCATCGACAAACATTCTGATCCTTTGTGGAAGGTAAAATTCCTTTGTAGGCTATGTAAGGGTGACCATCTCCTTCAAGACTATCCTGGCATTCCTAGAGTCTTAGATTTATGGTCTCAAAATCTGGATTGACCATCCCCATCGACCTCTGGAGATCATGTTGATGTTGCACCTTCGGTTAGTGATGGTAAGAAGGAAGGGAAGATTAGATTCCCCTGTAGGTTATATGAAGGAGATCATCTTCTTCACCTTTGTCCTCTTATGGATAAAGCTTCCAAACTTTTGGAAAACCTTACAGCTCCTCAACCCCAACTTCCTGCTGGTTATCAGAGGCTTTCTTCTAACCCTCTCTCGGTTGGTAAAGAGATTGACTTGGATTCATCTCTTTCCCATCCTACTCTTCCTGAGCGTGAATCTCTTGTGTCTATTCCCAACCAACCATTGGTTGAAAAGAGTGGCAACTTCGTTCCGCCACCAGTTTCTTAGTCTGTTCCAGAAGAGAGTGGTGATCATACTGATCATGTTCTTCTCATCTCCTCAGATTCTCATGAAACGAAGGGTGATCCTCCCATCCCAGTTGTTTAGGAGAGTCCTTATCCTATTCCTGTACAACATGGGGGAAATCATATGATACCCCCACCAAGTAGTTATGTCGTCTCTTTCAATTGGGGTCCATTGAAAACTTTCCGCCTCCCATCTTATGTGCCTTTCCAGATCACAATACAAGCCTATAATATGGTAGTACATGGCACTATATTAGATGAAGGATCGTCTGTTAGCATCATGTCTTCTACTACTTGGAAAGCTTTGGGTTCCCCACAGATTGTGCCTTTCAGCCAGAATTTGTTGGCTTTCAACAGAGGAACCAATAAACCTTTAGGGGTCCTTCCAAAGTTCCATATTTCTTTGGAAGGGAAGATTGTCTATATAGACGTGATGGTAGTCCAAGGTCCTTTAGATTTCAATCTTCTCCTTGGATGTGACTATGTTTATGTCATGGGAGCTCTTGTTTCTTCACTTTTCCATGTGGTTTGTTTTCCACACGAAGGGAGAATTGTGACCATTGATCACTTGTCATTCATTGGTCATCAGGTGCCTCCTATGCAACCATCTTCCCCTATTGGTTCTTGTTTGCAAGCAGTACCTTCCCTATCATAGGTCAATTATGTGGCTACCTGTTCCATCTCTGCATTTGCTGATGATCACATAGATGGTATTGTACATTATGTACTGGGGGCATTGGAGCCCGATTTGCCTTTGGTACCAAATGACATGTATTCCTCCCAGAGCGTGGTTCTTCCATCTAGTGAAGACCTCTTGGGAGCCATGTTCTCGTATGGTTCATGAATAGAGTATGAGGATAATTCCTGGTCTTGTGTCAACCTCGTTAAAAAATGAAACAAGGAGTCATGAGGATAGTTCTAGGTCTTGTGTTAACCTTGTTAAAAAATGAAACAAGGGATGAGGATAGTTCCTGGTCTTGTGTCAACCTCGTTAAAAAATGAAACAAAGGGTGTGATCATGGTTCTTTGTCTTGTGTCAATCTCGTTAAAAAATGAAACAAGGGTCATGAGGATAGTTCCTGGTCTTGTGTCAACCTCGTTAAAAAAGGAAACAAGGAGTCATGAGGATAGTTCCTAGTCTTGTGTTAACTTCGTTAAAAAATGAAACAAGGGATGAGGATAGTTCCTAGTCTTGTGTCAACCCATTAAAAAATGAAACAAAGGGTGTGAGAATAGTTCTTTGTCTTGTGTCAAGCTTGTTAAAAACTGAAACAAGGGTCTCGAGGATAGTTCTTTTACTATGTCAACCTCATTAAAAAATGAAGCAATTCCCTTTTCCAAATCGAGTCTTTGATTAAGATCTCGTAAAATCCCAATCGAGCATTTCCAAGATCTCGAAAGTGAACCTTCATTCCGTTCACCTAGCTGAATGAAATGAAGCTTGGGGGACATGTACCTCGATTGAGTCATTATGCTGGGGGCATGCAAACTTATAGCAAGCATAGTTTTTCATTTCAAGCTTGTGTAAACATGAAACTGAATCCAAGTAGAGTTCTTCATGGTTCAAGCTTGTGTAAAAATGAACCCATACCTGATTTACATCCCGTGATTGCCCTTTTTATCAGCTAATTTCTGATGAACCTTGGTTGTTTTATTCCATTGTTGCTATCTCTTTGGCCGATCATATGATTTCACTTGGTTGTTTTTCCTTTCCTAAGGAACTGCATTGATGAGAGGTTTTATTAGCCAGCCTCTTGACCATTACATGTTTTGATCAGTTCCACCATAACCAGAACCAGTTGCTACCCTTTATACCACTTGTTCCTCTAGAATGAGTCACCTTTAAGCTCTTTTCTAACTCATAAAAAATGAAAAGATTGTTGAGTATTTTCCCATTTTGACTTGTTAAAGAGAATAAAAATGGGGGGTCCACTTTCAAGCTCTTTTTCGACCCTTTAAAAGTGAAAATATAGTGAGCCCTTATCATTTCAAACTTGTTAATGGATGCAAAACATCATGCGCCTAGTATAAGTTTACCCCTTTTTCAGGCTAAGATGCACTATTTACGAAAAAGGTACTCCTTGACTAAAATGTTCAAGCGGTTCTCTCAAGTATAGTTTTCTATCTTTTCGGGCTCGAGAGACACCAACATACAAAAAGGGACCATGTGGAGTTTTCTGTTATGTGTCTTTTTCAAACTCTCTAAAAATGAAAAGTATACCGAGTTACACCTTTGTCAAACTCGTTAATCTATTAAACGACATTAGATTTGTCACCATGACGAACATGAGATTCTCCTTCCTAGGGCTTATTAAACTTACTAGGTTAGATTCATGTGAAGGATGAACTTACAGTGCAAGCATATGCTATCCCCTTCAAGCTTTCGATTAAACAATAATTGGGGTACTTTCCAGAAATGGTGGGGGAAAATTTGGAAATCTACCAGTTTTCGGAAACTCACTCTTTTTGCTTCGTGTCAGGTTCAGATATCCTCACTTCATCATTGACCTTCTTAGGTTGGGTTGTTCATTTTTTCCTTCCATTTGATATCTGCCACGTCATCATGACCACTAATCCTATGGATACAAAAGCTGCCAAACTTCCAGTAGTGTCGCCGATATGTTCAAGAGTTGTCCTTCTGCAGTTACACTTACCTCTAATTCTATGTATCATCCAAAATAATTTGCATCCTTTCATCTCTTGTCGATGATGTGGGAAAAATTATGGCCTCCTTCAACATGGTCGCTTTCCATCAACTTCAACTCATTATATGGGAAGTGGATCGAGAGACTCCTTTCCGGTACCTTAGAGCTTACATGCCCTAATGGAAAGTTCTTTGCACTCGATGATAGTACCTTGAGGACCATTATCATTATTGGTGGTTTCTCTCGTGCTTGTTAATAGTTTACATCGTTGATTGGTAATCAAGTGACCTTCTAGCATGTTCGACGCCAACACATCTATTCACACGTTAGAATTTGTACTTTGATCGGGTTGTGTTGGAGTGCAAGACCTTGGGCTCAGATCACAAAATTCCAGGTTGCAAAGTGATGTGACATGATTATGTTGATATGCATGTCTCTTTCAAATTGATGGCTGCAACCATACCATGAGTTATCATATGTGATCCTTCTCATTATTGGATGGCTGCGACCATACCTTGGTTTCATTATGATCCTCTTTGACGGATGGCTACGCCCATACCTGGATCCATTTACATGATCATTCTCTGGATGGCTACATCCATGCCATGATTCATGTATCATTTGACAGAGTTCTCAGTTATGTATATGTATATGTACTTGCTTGCAGTTTTCCGACACCAGACTACGTTTCCTGCCATTGATTCATAAAGCATTTCATCCCTCACTCTAGCTCGGCCTTCACGCTTTAGGGGGAATCTGTTACACAAAATTTTGTCACTGTCCCTGTACTCCCCATTCCTTGATCCTGGAGGACCTCTACAGTGAACCCCACATGCTTTGCCTTCATGAAGAAACTCCCATTGTGTCCCTCTTCATGAATAGATCAATTCCCTTTTGCACCATTTCCCCTGAAACTTCTGTTTTGCTAGTTTACAAGACCAGCGCTAATGACCTTTGTATCCCATACACTGATGTGTAGAGATTAGCACTATCCCTAGCACTGGCTGGAGTGATTGAGTTGTGTTCTAGTTGTGTCGGTCCTGTTATGGAAAGTTTTTTTAATTTGGAGCCGAAGCTTCCAGCTCTAGAAGCTTCATAACGGAAGTCTAGTAAATGGTTTGGCTGGATGGGGCCGAGGATGTCAGTTTGGGCTCCTTTCCCATATAATGATGGAACTACCTCAAGGGATAAGCCCTTCTCCCATGAGAAGAGGATCCATCTCCCATCCATTCATCCTATATAAACCTCCCTTATTCCCAAGCGCAAGCTAGTGTTAATGTTGGTATGCTAGTGCTATTTTGGTTTGGAGTAAACAAAAAGCTATTCTAAGTTTTAGCTATCTAGTTGTGTGAGGGAGAAGTGTGATTTGGTTTGGAGTGAAGCCTAAAGGGAAGAGCCTTAAAACTATTGTGGATTGAGGCTGTTGTACCTTAAGAAATCAATTTCCTGGCTGTGGAAAAATTGTGCTCAAGACATTAATAAATATTATTTTACTATCACTTACTTGTCACTTTATTATTTGTTGTGTCCTCAAATGAAGGACTTGGAGAACTTGGTCTTTAACCCTTTATACATGTATGACCAAAAAATCTCAGAATGCCATTTGTTGCTAGATATAAACAACGAATGAATAATGCTTGAAGGAGAAGTTAAAGATAATATGCTGATCTTTCACAGAAACTACTATCTGTAACTTAGAAGAATTATGCAATTGAGAATTAAATCATAGACAATATGTTGTTTAACACAAAAACTACTGTCTGTGACTCTTGGGGAAGTTAAAGATAATACGTTGGTCTTTCACAGAAACTATTATCTATAACTTAGAAAGGAAGGTGAAAAATTCATAGGAGCGCTCTTTTAAGGAATTTTAACTTTATCTACATAAGCAAATAAAGACCCGCAGCTTCATTACTATACTTGAAAGAAGAAAACATAACATGACACATGAAAGAGAAGGTTACAAAATTATACCCAACAACTCATGGAAACTTCTGATTCTTTCATTAATCAACGATGATATTATGAATACAATGGCCTAGTCCCCAGGTTCTCCAAAATTCGAACCCTTTCTTTGTAAATTTTCCTCTTTTTATACAATGTGGAACAGTTGTTGATTTCTGAAACTGCCCAAATTATTTAAATGCTTCTCTAACTATATGAAGTAAAAACTATTACAAAATATTACCCAGAGGGTAAAGACATCTCAAAGAACATAAAATAACGGAAAATAACTGAACATAGAAGATGACAATGACTGTTGTCTTTTGGCTCTGTTAATCGGTTCTTGAGTTCCTCTGTGGATGCTTTAATAATGCTTAATCCATTTAAATCGTAATTAACTTCATTAAACTTTTACTTGTACGTAGACTGGGGCTTACATATATATCAGATGTGATTATATTGGCCAAACACAAAGAAAACATGCCTAACTGCCTTCCTTTTCAGATTCGGCTTTAACACTGAATTTTCCTTTTACACAGCAAAATTAACGCAAAGCATGCAAAAGCGGAACTGAAAAAGGATTAATCTAGTTTAAAAACTCCATTGGATTTGGAATCCCATCGCATATTGCAATTGGTGCTTTCCATTGTTATATCAACGTAATGTTGAACTTACACATAAATCCTTCATATTTGCACTATTTCTATTGTATCTATTTTATAATAGAAATGCACCATGAACATGCCTTTTCCACTTTTAACACGGGCTCTGCACAACTATCGAGGCATACCTTTATCGCAATCGCAATTGGCGCTTTCAGTGGTGTATTAACCCAATCCTAACAATCTGCGATATGGCGGACCCGACGATAGTATAAAACATGGCATATGTAATATCGGGTCCAGCCATCGCATATCACAATTGGCGGAACCATATATATATATATATATATAGATATATATGTATGTTATGTAATGGTCGAGGACTCGATGGGAGAATTAAACATGACATATGTAATATCGGGTCCGGCCATCGCATATCGCAATCGGCGAAACCCATATACCCAAACCTTAACGATTTGCGATACAACGGACCTGACGGAATTATAAATGTGAGATATATGTTTTCAGGTCCGGCCAGGGGTAATATCATATAAGTGCCGTTGTGATTTGCAATTACGATTTGATCGCATAGCAACCAAAGCCCCGCCCTTATCGCTTGTTTCTCTTTATTGTTTCCAGTACGTAATGTGCTTTCCGATATGCCTATATATATATATATATATATATATATATATATATATATATATATATATATATATATATATATATATATATATATATATATCTATATATATATATCTATATATATATATATATATATAGATATATATATATATATATATATATAGATATATATATACATACATACATACATACATATATGTATGTATGTATTCAAATGTGCTTTCATATACTTTCGATATGTAATCACCACAAGAAAAATACTTTTACTTTTAGACTTTGGAGGGTAGAGAATATAAAGGGCTTCATTTAGGTTGAACCACCTTAATGATTTTAGGCCACACATTGTGATAAAATTGATAAATAAGGCTTAAATCACAATATAAGCTACAACATCTGTCTCCACCTGGGAATAGTGCTTCTGCCACAGAAGCACTAAGAACCGTAGATTAGTGCCTTATCCGTTGGGAATGGAGTCATATATTGCTTCACCAAGCTTAATTGTGTGAAAATTTTGTACAGTGATCCCACACCAATATCTGCAGTGATAAGATGCTTGCACTTTGATAGAAAAATATTGAGAATCGTAGATCAGTAGCCTTAGTTGGGCATGGAGCCCAAAACTCCGAAAACCCTAAAATTTGACAACTGAAACCTATCAATCTTGAAGAATGACACCTCTACAAATCAGTTTCCAACTGGGAAAGTCACCCTTATTCATCAACTAATGATTAAACTGAAGAACTACAACTGGAAACCAAATGCTCAACACCTGATCTTATTTATGTACAGGTTCCTACATATGTACATGATTGATCTTCATCAGGTGAAGCGAATCTTCCAATGGTACCAGGTTATCATTTGAGTGCTTAATCTAGAACCATTCTACCAATGAATCTTTAAAAAACAATTCATCCTGAGTTTCTCCTGAGTTCCAATGTTGTGATCCTGAATGTGTTCATCCTGTGAAACCTTCCCTGAGTCAACAGCCACATCATTGGGGTTAGAAAACCTTTCAAGAGGAATAAGTCCCTTTGGAAAAATATTATCCTTCAATTGAAAAATCTTCAGATTAGCTATTGAATCTTTTGAACCACTGATTTCTGCAACTTCTATTGTTTCTTCTTTATCTTGATCAATTTCTATGCCCTGAAACTCCTCAGCTATAGTCAAAAATTCTTTAATCTGCTGATCATCTTCAAAAGCTTGCCAATTTTTAACATTATTAGGAATAGAGGGTCTGTGTCTCATCCCTACCTCATATCTTAGTCTTGAATTAATAGGAGACTTGAAAGTACTAGCAGCCACAACCAATGAATCTGCTAATCTATTCTCATTTCTTGGAATAAATTGAATGTTAAAAGCTTCAAAAAAGTTCTCAATCAAATCCCATACCTCATTTCTGTATACCCTAAGCCTAGGGTTCTTTGTTTGGAAATGATTTTTTATTTTCTTGATAATCAGCTCTGAATCTCCAAAAGCGGAAATTGACTTAACTCCCATCTGTTTAGCTGTTTGTAGAGCAATAATCAAGGACTCATATTCTGCCACATTGTTTGTTGCCTTGAACTCTAATTTGAAAGAAAAAGGGAACATATTACCTCCAGGCGCAATTAGAAGAAAACCAACACCTATTCCTTCCTTGGAATAAGCTCCATTAAAGAAGCATTTCCACACTCCTTCAGTTTGCAGCTCTGTAATTACATTGGCTGAAGCAAGCTGCTTCTGATTATCTTCAGCCAGCTCTGCATTATCATACAATGTGAAACAAGCAAAATCATCCTTCTCCTAGCTATATACAGGTGAATTACTTGCTCCATTTATTGTAATTATTTTTACAAATCTAGTTTCTCTGTACAATCTCCTCTCTTCCCCACCAAAAATCGGTATAACAACATATGTAAAATATAGTTTCAAAACAACACCCGATTTAGCCCCCCAGGACCAAGTTAAAAGCATTCCAAATCTAGTAGGGATATCTGCTACTACTACATCCATGACCAAACTTCTAGCTAGAATTTGGGCTAGTGACACTGCCAGATCCTTAATAATCCCCAGACACATGACTTTGTTCGAATCAAAAGAATACAAGTCCCTATAGGGTTTGGTAACTTGTAGATCTAGTTGCTTCATTACTGACAAAGGCATAACATTGTGTGAAGCTCTCGAATCAAACATACAATTATGTAAAAGGAAGTCATGGACCAATAAGGAAATATAAAAAGGAGGTATTGAAGGGTCTACTTCCTCTACATGTGAACCAAAAACCACTACTGGTTTGTCTTCCTGCAGATTTACAGTGTCATTTATAATCTCATTTTCTTTCAAACTAACAAACTTAGCAATCTCCTTTTGATAAATAGGTATTTTTGTCAATTCTATAAGAGGAACCTGTATTCTTACCTTTTCCAATTCCTTAGTAAGACTAAACAAGTGACCCTGTTTAGCAGTCCTTTCGTTCTCATCTTCACCTTTCTTCATGACTGGAATTACTTGAGGAATTGAAACAAGTCTCTCCAAAGGAATTTTTCCAGTTTGATCTTGAGAAGGCTCACCTTGAAGTATCTGTGTCTTGCCATTTGCATTCTGTTGCTTCTTTCCTTTATTCACTTGTTTTGCAGACAATTCTTATGGAGTCGCCTTTGGTGAGGAAGTTGAAACTTGCTGCTCACTTTCGTTTTCTTGATTTCTTGATCACTTCCTCGATCTCAAGTCATATTTCTTATGTAGTTCAGCCTGCATAAAATCAAAGGATTGCTTCCAATATTCATCAATTTTATTTTCATATGAATGGCATATGTTTCATCATATTCATACTCTTCTTCTTCGATACCAAGTTAATCTTCATCCACTACATATAATGTAAAAATTTGATCTTAAGGATGCTCTTGTTTTCCAATAGGATCTACCTTTATATATAATGGCGCTTGAATTTGATCTTGATCTTTTCTTTCCCTTTGCAAGATTTGCAAAGGTTGTCTTCTGTATTGGGGATTAAAGTTCTTATTATACTGTGTTTTCTTTTGAAAATTCTTATTTTCTAAATCTAATTTATTTACCTTATCTAACAAAATTTTAATTACATCACACATATCCTCCAATGCTTGACTTTGAGAGGATTCCATCTTTGCCTTTCCCTTGTCTTGGATAGGCTGTGTTTCTGGTGCTTTTCCTGCAGCCACCAGATTTTCTTCTATCTCTAATACATTTGTTTGAATCTGATCAAGGGTTGGAGATCTTCTTTCCCTTAATGTGAATCCAAAATTTGATTCAAAAGCCCCTGCAAAAGTTATTTTTGCACCAGCAAGAGGAGGCTTAATCTCCACTGGAGACTATTGTACAATTTGTTAAATCTTCTGACAAATTCGGCCACAGTTTCATCAAACTTATTCTTTATGGCATTAAACTCTGTTAATGAATACCTATGGTCTCTTTTTTCTCCCCATATCTAGATGAATAAACATTCCATCTCTTCCCAAGAAGGAATATAATTATTAGGAAGTCCTTTAAACCATTTCCTTGCTTCTCCATCCAAGGACTGAACAAAAAGTCTTAGAATAAAATCTAAATGTTCAACGTTTAGGCTATCTGCAAAATTGAAAAATAGTGACACATGATTCTCTACAGTTTTTTCATCTTCCCCTGTAAAATGAGGAAGAATTTTGAGGTAATCCTGTGGCATTTGATTAAACAGTTGTGGCAGTTGAAGGGGTGCATACCTATTCATCACGAATGCAGGTACTGCCATGTTTATTGAACTTTGATTACCAATAGATGTGGAACCTGACTGAGAGGTAGATGGAATGTGCAGAGGTGGTAATGTAGCTATTGGTTGAGGTTGAATGATTATAGCAGATAAATGAAAAGTAACAGATTCTAAAGATTTCTCTTGACAGTTAGGTTCCTGAAATGAAGATGATGAAAAAGATGACTCTTTATCAAATGAATGTTTAGGTGAATTGCTACCTGATGCAGACAATGTAGGAATTGGTGTAATTGGAATCTTAGACCTTCCAACCCTCTTAGAAAATAGCCTTTCAGGATCTGAAAGAGCTTGAACCTTCTATTGTGAAGTGTCTGATCTTGTATGGGGTCTTCTTGAAGCCAGAGTTATTGTTTTGATTCAAAACAACCAAATATTTCCTCCTCACTGAACAACCAGAGGAAAATATTAAAAACCCAGGGAAAAGTGTTCTTGTCTTCTCTCCCCGTCAATGACGCCAATTAATGTTGTACCTTAAGAAACCAATTTCTTGGCTATGGAGAAATTGTGCTCAAGACATTAATAAATACTATTTTACTGTCACTTACTTGTCACTTTATTGTTTGTTGTGTCCTCAAATAAAGGACCTGGAGAGCTTGGTCTTTAACCCTTAATACATGTATGACTAGAACATCTCAGATTGCCATTTGTTGCTAGATATAAATGATGAATGAAGAATGCTTGAAGGAGAGGTTAAAGATAATACGTCGATCTTTCACAAAAACTACTATCTGTAACTTAGAAGAATTATGCAACTGAGAACTGAATCATAGACAATATGTTGTTTAACATAAAAACTACTATCTGTGACTCTTGGAGAAGTTAAAGATAATATGTTGGTCTTTCATAGAAACTATTATTTATAACTTAGAAAGGAAGGTGAAAACTTCAAGTATAGGAGCACTCTTTTAAGGAATTTTAACTTTATCTACATAAGAAAATAAATACCTGCAGCTTCATTACTATCTTGAAAGAAGAAAACATAACATGACACATGACGGAGAAAGTTACAAAATTATACCCAACAACTCATGGAAACTTCTGATTCTTTCATTAATCAACGATGATATCAAGAATACAGTGGCCTAGTCCCCGGGTTCTCCAAAATTCAAACCCTTTCTTCGTAAATTTCCTCTTTCTATACATTTTGGAACAGTTGTTTATTTCTGAAACTACCCAAATTATTTAACTACTTCTCTAACTATATGAAGTAAAAACTATTACAAAATATTACCCAGAGGGTAAAGACATCTCAATCGGTTCTTGAGTTCCTCTATGGATGATTTAATAACGCTTAATCCATTTAAACCGTAATTAACTTTGTTAAAATTAGACTTGTACATAGACTAGGGCTTACATATATATTATATGCGCTTATATTGGCCAAACACAAAGAAAAAATGCCCAACTTCCTTCCTCTTCAGATTAAGCTTTAACGTTGATTTTTCCTTTTACACAACAAAATTAACGCAAAGCACGCAAAAGCAAAACTGAAAAAGGATTAATCCAGTTTAATAACTCCATCGGATCCGGAATCCCATCGCATATCACAATTGACACTTTCCATTGTGCATAAATCCTTCATATTTGCACCATTTCTATTATATCTTTGTTATAATAGAAATGCACCATGAACATGCCTTTTCCGCTTTTAACGCGGGCTCTGCACAACTATCGATGCACACCTTTATCGCAATCGCAATCGGCGCTTTCAGTGGTGTATTAACTCAATCCTAACAATCTGCGATATGGCAGACCCGACGATAGTATAAAACATGGCATATCTAATATTGGGTCCGACCATCGCATATTGCAATCGGTGGAACCATATATATATATCTATATATATATCTATATATATATATATATATATATATATATATATATATATATATATATATATATAGATAAACGTTATGCAATGGTCACGGACCCGACAGGAGAATTAAACATGATATATGTGATATCGGGTCTGTCCATTGCATATCGCAATCGACGGAACCCATATACCCAAACCTTAACGATTTGCGATACGGTGGACCCGCCAGAATTATAAACGCGATATATATATATATATGTTTTCGGGTCCAGCCAAGGGTAATATCATATAAGTGCTGCTACAACTTGCGATTGCGATTTGATCGCATCTCAACCAAAGCCCCGCTCTTATCACTTGTTTGTCTTTATTGTTTCCAATACGTAATGTGCTTTCCGATATATAATCGCAATCTCAACCAAAGCCCCGCTCTTATCACTTGTTTGTCTTTATTGTTTCCAATACGTAATGTGCTTTCCGATATATATATATATATATATATATCTATATATATATATATATATATATATCTATATATATATATATATATATATATATATATATATATATATATATATATGTATGTATGTATATATATGTATATATATGTATATATGTAAATATATAAATATAAATATATATATATATCTATATATATATATATATATATATATTTATATTTATATATTTACATATATACATATATATACATACATACATATATATACATACATATATATATATATATATATATATATATATATATAGATATATATATATATATATAGATATCTATATATATATATATATATATATATTCAAATGTGTTTTCATATACTTTCGATATGCAATCACCATAAACAAAATACTTTTACTTTTAGACTTTGCAGGGTAGAGAATATAAAGGGCTTCATTTAGGTTGAACCAAATTAATGTTTTTAGATCACACATTGTGATAAAATTGATAAATAAGGTTAAATCACAATATAAGCTACAAGAGAGGCCATCATGGAATGCTAACAGAAGTGTGTGGGAACCTGGTCTTGTCAGAGGAGGACTGCAATGTCAAGACAAATGGTTGTAATCTCTCTTTGATATTAATATATGCAACTATTGATTGATTTCCTACATGATTTGTCATCTTACGTATTCATGGCTTAATGTTTCTTGACTTGTTAAGTAGGTTGAATTACAATTTGTCTATTATCATGTTTGTTGTCTGTTGTTGTTTACTTGTTTCAGGTGCTTGAAGAAGGAAGCGAGAGATAGCTGGAGTGAGCAAGCAAGGACATCATCAAATGGGATAAGTGTACCAAGAGGTAGGCCCTCTTGATTGGTTCTAACCTAAGGAAATCTTCCATAGAATGTATCTGTTGTGGCTAGACCCATTATCGGGCTAGAGGAATTTGTTTGTGTCCACACTTATAATTTTACTTCACCACACCTACCAACACTTAGACTTAAATTCTCATATTGAAAACATGAACACCATACTCTGACAAAAATCTAACAACTGCAAATACCAATTGATAATACCTTTGATACCAAGTGTTAACACCTTTGTGATCAATGATGCCAATTGTTGAATTGATGCCACTGATAGAAATTGTTGAGCACTTGATAACAAAGTGTTCTCATCCTCTGATCATGCTCCTTTCACCACAAATATGATGCTTGATACCAATTACCAACAAACAACAGCACACCATCCAACTTTAGCCTCTATCTTGCAGCACACAATTGAGACCAATTATAAATGAGTAATTTGATACTCAAATCTTGACTTGAGTATACTCCCCCTGTGGCTATGATCCCTCTTCACATTATGAATGTATAAATTATACTTGTAAAAGAAGCTTCCATAGTAAATAAATCATCACTAATCTAATTTTACAACAACATTCAATACTTGCCATGTCCCTCAAAAGCATTCCTTAGCATGTCCATTTCTGCTCTTTGCATATGACCTTTCTCGCTCCCCTGAAGCTAACCTCTTCTTTTCAATGAAGAGGAATAATGGATATACTCACCCTTATTAGATTATCTTCCTTTTTCTTCCACACATGTATATGAGTTTATTTCTTGCATTGGATTGCCTGACTGGGTGAATTTTTTCCATTTCCTGAGTATATAGACCACTAATCATTCTTGTTGTTGGTGCCAATTAAAGCCAATTTGTAATTTTATTATTTCTCTTCTTTCTCACTGCATCTCTTTTTAGGACTTTCAGGGTTGATGCTACTTATTTTAACTGATTGGAGTCTTTTCCTACTGTGGGTTATATAAGAGAGGTCAACTATAGGAATTTTAGAGTCCGATTTATTAAATATCTATTTATTATCTTCAAAATCAAACATTATTTCGTGCTTCCTCCTTGCACCAATCGATCCACCTTTCTTATGAGTGCTAAAATAACTCCTGCGCAATTGGCCTTGTTGGTTCTCATCATAAACCATGCCTATGATTGCAACGTTTTGAAAATAAGATTTCTTTCCAAATTTGCATGTAGCTTCTTTGTGCCAATAATTATTACACATGTAGCATTCAACATTATTCAAGAAGGGGATAAAGGAATTGTTCTTCTTACCAAAACTTTCACATGTCCATTTTATTCGATTGATTCTCGTTCTCTATGCATGTCTATTCGAATTCCCTTCTAAGGAATTTGTGGTTGTAGCTGAAATAGTGTGTTCCAACTATGTTGTTGTACCTTCTTTTTCCTCTTTGGACACTTGGAGGAAAAGTGCTCTGCGTTACTACAATAGAAACATATGAGGGGCTACATACCTTTATTTTGATTCTTGGAGGTCTTTTGGTCTCCTTGATGTTGCATTCTTTTCTCTACTATTGCAATGCCACCAGATCCATTTTTACATCAATGATGATCATACACATGTTACATGTTTTGTTTGACATTGTCTTGATATTCTTTATAAGTATTTAAAGGAACGATGATTCACCTCTAAATAACATTAGATATGGACAGATTGTTGTGTTGGTCAATTTAAATCATCACGATCATTCCTCTAGTTGTCTTGCCTTCATAAAATAACTAACATTCATCATACATGGAACTTCTTTGATACAAGACATGGTAAAGGAGATTATGATGGTGCTGGGGAATGCATAAAACATGCACTTAGGATGTATCAATTGAATTGAGAGGCTTCCTGACTTGTAGATTCAAATGGTGTTGTTAACTAGTGCAATCAAAATTTAAGCCATGTATCGAATCCAAGGATGACTCATGTGCATAGGTAAGCGTATATATAGTTGTATATATATCTATAGTTTTTAACCTTGTACAAAAATTACTTGCAAATGAATTCTTAAAATAGAAAAATATACAATGGCAAGAACATAAAACAAATATACATAGAGATTTTCCCCTGGATCCCAAAAAAGGGAATACCAGATTGATTTTTCATTATATTCTTTTTAATGATACAATAAATATATATACATGTCGAAGCATTCATAAAATCCAATCCACTAACCCTGGATTAGAACGTAACCCTAGTTCACTTGACCGGATCTACAAATACCATGGGAAAAAACCACCGTGTCTAAAAACCATGTGCAAAGACCATGTGAAAAACCATGGGTAGGTCTGCCCACCATCTTTGGGTTCACCCCCCATCCTTGGGTCTACCCAAATTTTATTGGGTTTGCATAATTTATTTATTTTTTTTTTTTTTTTTTTTTGGGCACTACCTCAGACCCCATGATGCGTGGAAAGAATATAATACAGACCCAACATTCTCCCACTTGTTTTCTTTCCATATAGGAGGTTGCAAGAGAGATTATTCATTGGTCCAGAGCTACAATGGCCATTTTTTCTCTACACCAATAAAAAGTCTTAGTGCTCACAGATTTTGTCAATGCATTTGTAACATTATTCAAAGTGTCAACCTTCACCAGCAACACCTTTTTATCTTCAATCATATCCCTTACAAAGTGGTATTGAACATCAATGTGATTTGTATTTGAATGATAAGTAGGGTTATTTGCCAATAAAATTTCAGTTTGGCTATCACAATCTATCCTATATCTCATTCTACCAACCCCATACTCGAACACAATCTCTGGAACCAAACTGCTTCCTTGCTTGCATGATTGGTTGCCATGTATTCAACCTCTGTAGTTGAAAGTGACACTAAAAAATGTCTCTTGCTCATCCAACTAACTTCTCTTCCAAATAGGTTAAACACATACCCACTTGTATATCTTCTCTGATCCAAATCTCTAACTCAGTTTGCATCAACAAATCCATGTATTTCTAAAACTATATCCATTCCTAGTCTTCCTTGGTAGCATAGACCATAATTACAAGTGCCACACAAATACTTGAAAACCTACTTCACTACAATCCAATGCCCCTTCCTTGGTTTTGACATAAACCTACTCAATACTCCCACTACATGTGCAATGTTTGATACAAATCATTGCATACATCATGCTACCAACTGCACTCACATATGGAACACAGAACATGTCCTCTTCCTCTTCCTATGTCTTGGGACACTATTCAATAGATAAATTTACACGTACAGGAATAGGAACCTTCATTGGTTTTCTATTCTACATATTAAACCTCTGCAATATTGTCTCAACATACTTCGTCTGGTTTAACTAAAGCTTCCCCTTTGCCCGATCTTGTTTAATTTCCATGCCCAAAATATAGTTTTCAGCACTAAGATCCTTCATGTCCAATTTAGAGGACAACTAGGTCTTCAAAATATTGGATGATTTCTTTGCCATTTCCAATCAACAACATATAATCCAAATACAAGACCAAATAAATAATACGGTCACCAATTAATTTAAAATACACACAATGATCTGGTTTGCTCCAAGTCCCTATATATATGTATCAAATTTTTGATACCACATCCTTGGTGACTTCTTTAACCTGTACAATACTTTTTTAACCTGCATACTAGTTCTTTCTTACCCTTCACTGCAAACCCTTCTGGTTGCTTCATGTAGATCTCTTCTTCCATGTACCCATTAAGAAATGTTGCCTTCACATCTATCTGTTCTACCTCAAAATCAAAAGTAGCAAGAAAAAATAAAAGTAATATAATAGAAGCTAATTTGGTAGCAGGAGAAAAAATATCACCAAATTCAATTCCAGACACCTGGGAATAACCTTTTGCTACCAACCGAGCTTTGTATTTCTCCACCTTGCCTTTTGCATTCATCTTCTTCTTAAACACCCATTTTCTACCAATGGGTTTCGTTCCAGTCGACAACTCCACTAGATCCTAAGCCTCTCTTTTTTCCAAGGATGCCATTTCTTCATCCATGGCCTCCTTCTAGAGTCTACCATCCTCTAAATCCACTACTTCCCTGATAGTTTTGGGATCATCATCAGTGATAGATAAAGCAGAATTTGAACTGAAAGAAGATGGACTATACCTCTTTGGATACCTTTTCTCTCGAACTGATCTTCTCAAAATTGGAGTGTGTGGGTCTTCCTCTTCTGATTCTTATTTTGTTGTAGAGTCTAATTCTTCCTCCTTTAGCTCAAAACTCTATCTTCTTAGGTTCCTTTGGCAGGAATTCATGTTTAATAAAAAATTTCACCTCTCTAAATACCACATATCGACTGTACACAACCTTCTTTGTTTATGGGTTCCAAAGCTTATAACCTTTTAAACCATCCTTATACCCAATAAAGATGGACCTTTTAGATTTACTATCCAACTTGGTTCTTTTCTCCTTTGGAATATATACATATGCATCACAACCACAACCAAATACCCTAAGATGTGAGAGAGGGGGTTTCTTACCAGTCCATACCTCATGTGAAGTCTGATCCTCCAACACTGATTAAGGTGGTTTGTTAAACAAGTAACATGTAGTATCCATAGCCTTTTCCCATAATTCCTTTCTTAACCCGACACCACTAAGCATGCTTCTTTCCCTCTCCATCAATGCCCTGTTCATCCTTTTGAAACTTCATTTTTCTAAGGTGTGTATGCAGCAGTATTATGACATGCTATACCTCACTTCTTATAGAACTCTTCAAATTACTTCTTACAAAAGTATCCACCATTATCTATTCTCAACACCTTAATCTTCTTCTTTGTTCGATTTTCCACCAAAGCCTTAAATTGTTTAAACATGTCAGAGACTTCAAATTTCATCCCAAGGAAATATATCCATGTATTCCCTGAGAAGTCATATATAAATGAGACATAGTACACATATTTACCCATAAATGGAACTGAAATAGGTCCAAACACATCACTGTGCACAAGCTCTAATATCCCTTTCGCCCTCTTAGCACCAAAGGGGAAACTCACTTGATTATGCTTCCCATATATAAAATGTTCACATATATAAAAATCCAAAGAGAAATTAAACATACCTTCTACCATACCATTATTGTGTAGTATCCAAAGATTCTTCTCTCCAATGTGTCCCAGTATTTGATTCCACAACATAGTCTTTTCTCAAGAGACCACTAGATTTTCTGCTCCACCTTCAGGAACCACAAATCTATTGCACCCATCAATACTAGTACTACCTAGAATCTTGTACAAAGTTCCAATATGAACTCCCTAAACCAATACTAGTGCTCCCCTAACCATCTTGCAGGTGTCTTCCTTGAACACTATTTTTACACCTGCATCATCCATCTTGCTTACAAAAATCGAATTTCTGGCCAATGCAGGAATATGCAGAACACCAAGAAGTGTTTTAATCCTTTCACCTTGAAAATTCAACTTAAATTTTCCATGTCCTATGATTTTGGACTTCTTTTCATCCCCTAGGAAGACGTCACCACTATTATATTTCTCAAACTCACAGAACCAATCCCTATGGGGAGTGAAGTGAAAGGATGCACTTGAGTCAATAAACCATGTCTAATGATCTACATGTGTACTTGAAGAAGAAGCCAAGTAGACATCCTGACCTTCATCTGAGGTGGTTTTCACCTCTACAAAAGGAGGATCATCAGATCCCTTTCCTTTCTCATGACTTTTAGATTTACAATCATTTTTTAGTGCCCTTCTTTTTGACAGTTCCAGCATACCTTTACAAGTTTTCCTAGAGATTTAGATTCCACACTTGAGGACTTATTTGTATTTTGTAATAGCCCCAAGATAATAACACATAATTAATTAGATTAGTTAAGCAATTCATAATCAATAAGCAATTTATCAACTAGTTAACATTAAATTACAAAAATATGAGTGAAGAGAGACAACTTACTTGTGGAACGCTAGTTGAATTTGCTACCTGCAAAATAGTCTTGGGGACGACTCTCCACCCAACCGTAGGTTTAGTTGCACAAAATATTGCTACAACTGGCTACCTCCGAGTCCTCAATCAACGTACTACTGCCAGGGAATCCTTTGTCTCACAACACTATTCTCCCAAGAGAATGGATGGTGGAATCATGGAATGATCGAATGCCTCACATATTCCTCCCCATCTATTAAATAGAGCAAACATTGGAAGGGGAACCACATGCACACACTCCATGTGTCAACATGCAACTTTACTGTTTTTTTGTTTTATTCTTTTGTTTTTACTTTTTGATAGCTTTACTGATTTTTTACTGCTTTCTTGTTTTATTTCTTTTGTTTTTACTTTTTGATAGCTTTACTGATTTTTACTATTTTTCTGTTTATTCTTATTTATATTTATTTAAAGCATGTAATTAATTTATTAATTTATTATTATTTTTTTTTTCCCCTAAGGAAAAAGTCGTAATTTTATTCAAATTGATAAAATTACATTTTGTAGATGCATGAGGCATATTCAAAATGGCTGATCCTGTAATGCCAGGCAGCAAACAGAGTAAAAGAAAAAAACACAAATAGCGATTGACTGTTCCTGTTGATACAGGAAACTACAAGATATAGAGAAATAGGAAAGGAAAACCTTAAGACTAGACTTTTATGTCCTTCTTCTTCTCCACCCGACGCCAACCACCAGAATCGGGAGTGGGTGAAATAATGGCTAGCTGATTTTCCATAGAAATTAGTTGGAGTTCTTTGTCAGATTCCGAGCCCTCTGATCCATGGGTTCTTTTGATGCCACTTATTTCCATTTGTGGCTCTCGTTGCAAATCCACAATGTGAGGCCACGAGTGTGTAGTTGGAGCGCTCTCCTCCTGTATAAATGTCTGTCCCATTTGAGTATCAGGTTCTGTCTGATTCTTTGTAGGCTCCTCGTTTGTGTCTTCTTCTTCCACTGGTTCGGTGTGCTGCCAACCTTTGGGCTTTTTCTGTTGTTTCTTGGTTTTCCTGATGTCCTTTCGAGCAAAAGGGCAGTCATATTGAAGGTGCCCTGTTTGCATGCATCCCCCGCACCGGAACGCTGTGTTCTCATATTCGAGCTGTTGTATCCATTGAGAGTTATTGAAGTTCAACTTGATGTGGCCAGGTAACCCCTGACTCAGGTCCACTTCTACACATATTCTGGCAAATGTAAATATTCCCCTGATAGCTCTGTCTTCATCCATCTTTAGGAACTTCCCCAGGGAATCCCCAATGGCAGCTAATACTTTGTGGTGCCAAAAGTGTAGCGGGAAACCATGTAGCCTCACCCATACAGGCATCGTTGAGACTTTCATTGTATTAGCGTCGAAATCAAGAAACCAGGGGGTAAGGAAGAGGCCAGCACTGCCCCAGAACCAAGGCCCCTGATTAATAATGCTGTCTCATTCTTGTTCTGTATTAAATCTGACTATGAAGTACCCTTTGGGACAAAGGTAAATTTCATAGCTTGATGTCCATGTTGTATAGATCCATTGGTGCAGGGCATCTGATTTTGGCCAGAAGCCATTAAATCTGCAAATAACTGCATTTTTACATAAATCAGAATGTAAACTAGTTACCTCTGGTATTGAGACTTGTAGCGTTGGTGATTCTGGCTTTTGTTCAACAATGTAGGGTCCTGGCGCCTCTGATGGTGGTGCTTCTTTATTTTTCATTTTTTCTTTCCCTTTCACAGCATCCCTAAAGGAACCTGTATTCTTTGAGCTGGTTCCAATGCTCCCGCCACGCAGACGGAGGTTTAAAATAATGGTTGAATCTTTAGTAATGCCATATTGCTGGAGAGTTTGTTTGTCATGCAAACTGTATCTTGCGTATATAAGATTTTGGTATTGTACTGGGGTTCCAAGATATCCCTGAATTTCCTTTTTTAACCCGAGGATGCTCGATCCCTTACTGAGCTGCATGCAGTGGTGTTTACCCTCAGTTGTTTTAATGAAGATCTGGACCAGATCTGCATCCATACAGAGTAGATCGGTCTTGTGGAGTTCTCATTTTGCTGGATCTAGCCAGCCGGGAGGAAGTAGTGGAATATTTTGTTCAATCCTCGTCTGCACAGCCTTTTCCAGCCAATACATTTCGCCCTTGTCTTTATGCCCGAGGATATATTCAGAATCAGAGTGGTCTAGCAGATCTGGGCGTTGTCGAGTTATTTCTTCCTCTGCATGTTTGGTTCTATCCTGTGACAGATGACCCCATGCTTGATCTTCGAACAATCCGTTTGAGGGCTGCCAGAATGTGACAGATCGGGCCCACAACTTTCCAAGAGGGGGTAGGGGAACAGACTGCCGGATCTTTTTTCTATAGATGCAGGCGATACTTCCTATCCAGGACGTAACCCTCGCTGGGGAGAAAGCAACAGCCCAATACTGGTTGGGATCCAGCAGAATTGAGGCAAGACGCCGAAAACAGTGAAATAAAGTACCCAGATCCATCCTGAGAGAGACATCCTGGGCCGAATAAGGAAGGAAATTCTCCAAACTCTATTTGCTCTGTTTCGAATCATCATACCCCTTTCCCGTAGAAGATCCGGGCCAAACCCTAAGGGTAAAATCAATAGCAACGAGCCCATCGGCCAGGCCCCAAGCCGATCCAAGGAAGCGCTGGTCTTTGAGGGTAGCGGCGGCGCAGAAATGCCCTACTGAAACCCTGATCTCTCGAAAGCCCGCCATCGCCTCAAGCCTCAAAGGTCTTAGCAATTATCTTTATTATTATTTATTATTTATTTACTATTACTATTTTTTTTATTTATTGTTTATTATTTATTATTTATTTAATATTACATTATTTATTATTTTTATTATTTATTATTTATTATTAAGGGATATTACATATTTTTGTTCTGGGACTATCCTCTTATAGAAAAGTAATTTCCATTCTGGCTCTCCATATTTTTCCATCTCATCTCCTCCAACAACAAGGATGAGAATATTTTGTCTAACTTCAAGGTAGTTGTGTTACTACCTATAGAAACAAGTAGACTATCCCACGAATCTGATAGAGAACATAATAGACTGATGCACTTATCTTTGTCTAAAATTTTAATATCAATAGATAACAATTGGCTCACCACAGTCTTAAAGGCATTTAGATGCTCTGTCACCATGTCTCCATTTCATCCTTAGGTTATACAACTTTTTTCAGTAAGAACACTTTGTTCACGAGAGACTTAGATTGATACAAAGTCCCTAACTTGTCCCACAAATCCTTAGCCATATTTTCCCCTGATACATTAAACAATACAAAATCTAAGGGACACAATCGTATTTTTCTCTTTGCCTTCAGATCTAACTTTTCCGAGTTTTCTGTTGACATTCTTGTTGGTTTCTTACCTGGATATACAATGATCCACTGATCTTTATCCACCAACAGGTCCTCCATCTTGAGCTCCACAACTTAAAACTTTTTCCATTGAAATTATTAATCTCTATCTTTCCACTATTCTCCATCTCCTTTCAGGCAAGAATCTATCCCCTCGATCTCCCACTGTAACACGGTCTACCACAGGTTCGATCAAAAAACACCTTAGTAGCAAAGGCGCTCCGTTGAAGCTGAAACAACTCTCATACCAATTGTAGGTTTTAACCCTATATAGAAATTAGCTTAAAATGAGTTCTTAAAACAAAAAAATATACAATGGCGAGAACATAATACAAATATACACAAATATTTTCCCATGGATCCCAAAACCGCGAATACTAGATTTATTTTTCATTATATTCCTTTCAAAGTCACAATACATATATATCCATGTCGAAGCATTCATAAACCTCAATCCATTAACATTGGATTAGAACATAATCGTAGTTCCCTTGACTGGAACTACAAATACCATGGGAAAAAATCATCGTGCCAAAAACCATGTACAAAACCATGGGTAGGTCCACCCACCATCTTTGGCTCCATCCAACTATTAATGGGTCTACATAAAAAAAAAATCGGGTTGCTGCTACAGACCACATGACGTGTGGAAAGAATATAAGACACACACACGCACACACACACACACACACATATATCTATATTGCTAATTCTAATATATGTACCTGTGTTTTTCTATTGAAATGATATATTTATAAATCTCTAAATTTGACTTACATGAGTTTTTTTGTTAAGCATGTTATTTTGAAATATTCCGTTGGGTGATGTTAATAGATCGATGCCATATAATTGTCAACAAATCCATGGAACAAGAGGTTTTCACTCCATTAGAAGTGAGAAAATGATAAATATATTCTCAATTTAGAAACAAAAGTACTCTTGCTTCTGTCCTACATGTATTGATGATATGGACTCCACCATTGAGTGTGTAAACCACAATAACAAATATGTCAAACCATGGATACATGAATAATTGATACCATTTCCCCCACTTGCAAAGTTTACTGATGAGGAGATGGAAAATGAAGTGGTTGTGATTGACAAGGATTATGATCGTCTTTCTGATATGGTTAGAGAAGGTGATGTATTTATTGTCATTGCACCAGAAGATAATCCAGAGAAAGTGCATTATTATTTATTGTGATGCACTAAGTAAAAAAACACATTGTTACAAGAGTATAAAGATCCTTCAAATTATACATATTTAAGTGGTTTAGTGGTATTATTGGGGCATTTCATATAGAAATTAATGTGTATATTCAATACTACTCATGAAATTTACTAAATCACAAGACTTGAAGCTACTCTACTGATCTATGAAATTTAATTCACCATATAAAACAAGAATCATAGACATGCAAAAGGAAACATCACACATGCATAAACATTTATCTAGGGGAAAGGAACTGCTCAAAACCTCTTACTATCTGTATTGCATTAATCAAATAATAGAGAAGAAATACAATGCTTTCTCAAGTGTGAGAAACCGATGCAAGTGTACAGTCTATCTGCCTGCTTCATTGACTGATTCTGACCAATACTTAGCCAATTTATCACCCTACCAAGCTCCTATTTCCTTGCGCTATTCCCTTGGGAAATTGCACCTATTTTTTTAGGAATTTCACACCAAGGAATTGCGTAATAACCATAGGTCCATCTCTGACTGCATGCACCACCCGTACACATGGGAATGTGCTACAACTGATAGTACACTACCTTGAAATCTCCATCTCAATTGGGTAACTAAAATTCTCTGCATGCAACAATTATTTTGGGCTGATTGATCACTGAGTGTGATTGAAGTTTCACTTTCACAACTAGACCTCCACTAGTTCTTCTAACAGTTAAAACTAGTTAAACAGACAATAACTCAAATTAACTGAAATAGATTGCTATAAATTAGCAATCAATCATGTATAACTAAACTCAAGCTTCCCCAAATCGAATTTACTGAGTTAATTGAGTGACAAGAGCCATGTCACCTCAGTTAACTACCTCCAAGTATTCTACTGAAATAGAAATTCGAATTTTAATCTAGTTTGATGAAGGCAAAGTAAAAACTAGATTTTCTTGCTGCATTTTCAACACTCCCTCTCAGCGAGAAAGGGATTATCAACCACCACTATCCTACACCTATGGAGCTCAAATTTTCCTCTTGACAAAGATTTTGTCAAAATATTTGCATCTTATTCCTCTATCAGAATGTACTACAACAACATAATTCACCTCTGCACACAATCTTGTAGATGATGATACCAGATGTCAATATGCTTGGATCGATCATGAAATAATATATTCTCAAAGAGTTTGATACAACTATGATTGTCACAATAAATCACAGTAGGATCCATATTCTAACAAAATTATCCAACAAGAATCTTTCTCATCCATATTTCCTCACATGTTGCTTGACTTGCAACCATGTACTCTACTTCTGTTGAGTTGAGTGCCACAGATCTCTGCTTCCTGTTGTACCAAAAAATTGCTACTAACTCAACACTAAAAATTCCTCCTGACGTGCTCTTCCTATTTGATGGAATGCCTACCTAATCTGCATCTATGAAGCCTTGCAACTTCACTCCCTCTATCCGTTTGTACCAAAGACCAAACTAGGTAGTGCCTCTGAGGTATCTCAACACATGCTTTGTTGTCTTCCAATACAATTTCTTTGTATTAACCATTTCTTGACTAAGCTGGTTAATTGTATAACACATGTTTGGTCATGTGTTCACCAAATACATAAGTGAACCCACAAGATTCTTGTAAATGGTGGCCTCCACTACTTCACCTGAAGTAGCATCCTCTTTCCTCCAGTTTCCTACTAGAGGAGTCTCCATGGGTTTTCTCTTCTCCATGTGGAACTTCTTCAGTATATCATTGGCATACTTTCCTTGAGATACAAATAGTTCCCTATCTCCAAATCGAGGAAATAATGCATGAATCCTATGTCCTTCATCTCAAATTCTCTTGCAAGGTCCTCCTTGCAAGATTTGATCAAGTTCTCATCACAAGTTAAAATTTAATCATGGACATATAACACAACAATCAATAATTTACCTTCAACCACAATGTGATAAAGCTTTGCATCTACTTCACTTTTGGTGAAGCCCAACTCAGTGAGATAGTTGTCAATCGTGGTGTACCAAGCACGGGGTGCTTGCTGTAGGTTTTAACCCCGTACAAAAATTACTTGCATACGAATTCTAAAAACACAGAAAATAAACAATGCGAGAGCATAACACATAAAACACATATACAAAAATATTTTCCCCTGGATCCAAAAACCGAGACTACCAGCTTGATTTTTCATTATATTACTTTCAATGTTACAATACATATTATACATGCCGAAGCATCCAATACCATGGACCGAAAACCATCGCGTCCAAAACCATGGACCGAAAAACCATAGGTAGGTTCGCCCAACCTAATATAGTGTCCAAAAACAAAATTCCCCGGGGCGCTGCCCTGGACTCCGTAGAGGGTGGCTACCCACCCCCCTCAAACCCCCTAGCCAGGGGGGCTGCCCCCCCCGTGACACCCCCTGTTGTGCAATCGGCGCAACAAAGGGGGGGATCCGCCCCCCTCTAACCCCCTGGTTCACTATGTAGGTTAGTCGTGGAAAGAATATAACACAACCCAACATTCTCCCACTTGTTGTTTTCTTTCCACAGGGGGCCATGAGAGAGTTTAGTCATTTTTCCAGTGCTAAAATGCCCATTGTTTCTTACACCAAGAGAACTTCTCAGATCTCACAGATTTTGTTAATGCATCTACAATATTCTTCAAAGTGTCCACCTTTACCAGCAACACCTTTTTGTCTTCTATCATATCCCTCACAAAGTGATACTGAACATCAATGTGCTTTGTCTTTGAATGATAAGCAGGGTTCTTTGCCAAGAAAATTGCACTTTGGCTGTCATAGTCTATCCTTATAGCTCCCTGTATTAACCCCATACTTGAACACAATCTCTACAACCAAACTGCTTCCTTGCTTGCATAAGTGGCTGCCATGTATTCTGCCTCTATAGTTGATAGTGCCACTACAGATTGTTTCTTACTCATCCAACTAACTGCACTTCCAAATAGGTTAAACACATACCCACTTGTAGATCTTCTCTGACCCAGATCTCCAACCCAGTCTGCATCAACAAAGCCATGAATATCCAACACTCTGTCCAACCTTGGTCTTCCTTGGTAGCACAAACCATAATCACTAGTGCCACGCAAATACCTGAAAACCTGCTTCACTGCTGTCTAGTGCTCCTTCCCTGGTTTTGACATAAACCTACTCAATACTCCCACTGCATGTGCAATGTATGGTCTAGTACAGACGATTGCATACATCAGGCTACCGACTGCACTTGCATATGGAACATGGGACATATCCTCTTCCTCTTCTTGTGTCTTGGGATACAGTTCAGTAGATAACTTTACACCTACAGGAATAGGAACCTTCACCGGTTTACTATCCTGCATATTAAACCTCTGCAGTATTGTCTCAACATACTTCCTCTGGTTTAACCAGAGCTTCCTCTTTTCTTGATATCTTTTAATTTCCATGCCCAAAATATAGTTTGCAGCACCAAGATCTTTCATGTCGAATTTGGAGGACAATTGGGTCTTCAAATCCTGGATAATTTCTTTGTCATTTCAAAGCAGCAACATATCATCCACATACAAGACCAGATAAATAACACGGTCACCAATTAATTTAAAATACACACAGTGATCTGCTTGCCTTCTGGTGAAGCTAAGTCCCCATATAAATGTATCAAATTTCTGATACCACATCCTTGGTGACTATTTTAACCCATACAGAGACTTCTTTAACTTGCATACCAATTCTTTCTTACCCTTCATCACAAAGCCTTCAAGTTTCTTCATGTAGATCTCCTCTTCCAGAGCCTCGTGAAGAAATGTTGTCTTCACATCCATCTGTTCTACCTCAAAATCAAAAGCAACAACAACAGATAAAAGTAACCTAATAGAATTTACCTTGGCAACATGAGAAAAAATATCACCAAAATAAAATTCCGGCACCTGGGAATAACCTTTTGCTACTAACTGATCTTTGTATTTCTCCACCTTTCCTTCTGCATTTGTCTTCTTCTCGAACACACATTGGTTGCCAATAGGTTTCCTTCTAGCCGACAACTCCACCAGATCCCAAGCCTCATTTTGTGCAAAGATACCATTTCATCAACCATGGCCTCTTTCCAGAGTTTTCCATCCCCTGAATCTACTGCTTCCTTCACAGTTTTGGGATTATCATCAGTAATAGATAAAGCAAAATTTGAACAGAAAGTAGATGGACTATACCTTTTTGGCTGCCTTCTTTCTCGAACTGATCTTCTTACTCCTGGAGTTTTTGGCTCTTCATATTCTAATTCCTCTTCTGTTGTAGAGTCTAATTCTTCCTCCTTTTCTAAAACTTTATCTTCTCAGGTTCCTTTCATTGGACTTCATGTTTAATAACATCTTTCACCTCTCTGAACACCACATCTCAGCTATACACAACCTTCCTTTTTGCTGGGTTCCAAAGCTTATAACCCTTTAAACCATCCTTATACCCAATAAAGATGCACTTTTAAGATTTACTATCCAAATTGGTTCATTTCTCCTTTGGAACATGTACATATGCATCACATCCAAATACCCTTAGATATGAAAGAGAGGGTTTCTTAATAGTCCATACCTCTTGTGGAGTCTTATCCTCCAACACTGATGAAGGTGATCTGTTGACCAGGTAACATGCTGTCTCCGCCGCCTCTGCCCAAAATTCCTATCCTAACCCGGCACCACTGAGCATGATTCTTGCCCTTTCCATCAATGTCTTGTTCATTCTTTCTGCAACTCCATTTTGCTGAGGTGCATATGGAGTAGTCTTCTGCCATTCTATACCACAATTCTTACAGAATTCTTCAAATTCCTTACTACAAAACTCTCCACCGTTATCTGTCCTCAACACCTTTATCTTCTTCTCTGTTTGGTTTTCCACCAGAGCCTTAAATTATTTAAATCTGTCAAAGACTTCGATTTCTTCTTAAGGAAATATATCCATGTATTCCTTAAGAAGTCATCTATAAATGATACATAGTACACAGACTTACCCAGTGATGGAATCTTCATAGGTCCAAACACATCATTGTGCACAAGCTCTAATATCTGTTTCGCCCTCTTACCACTAGAGGGGAAACTCACCCGATTCTGCTTCCCATATACACAATTTTCACAGAAATCAAAGTCCAGAGAGCTATTACTCATACCTTCTACCATACATTTAGCATGAAGTATTCGAAAACCCTTCTCTCCAATATGTCCAAGCCTTTGATGCCACAACATGGTCTTCTCTCCAGAGACCACTAGATTTTCTGCTCCACTTTCAGGAACCACAGAACTGTTTCACCCATCACAATAGTGCTACCTTGTAGCTTGTACAGAGTTCCAGTCTGAACTCCCCGCATCAATACCAGTGCTCCCTGAACCATCTTGCAGGTATCCTTCTCGAACACTGTTTTTACACCTGCATCATCCAACTTGCTTACAAAAATCAGATTTTTGGCCCATGCAGGAATATGCAGAACACCTGGAAGTGTTCTAACCCTTCCACCTTGCAACTTCAACTTTACTTTTCCACGACCAACGATTCTAGCCTTCCTGTCACCCCCCAAGAAGACATCACCACCATCATATTTCTCATACTCGCAGAACCACTCTCTATGGGGGGTGAAGTGAAAGGATGCACCTGAGTCAATCAATCATACCTCATGATCTACATGTGTACTTGAAGAAGCCAAGTACACATCCCCACCTTCATCTGAGGTGGTTTCGCCTCTACAGAATGAGCATCATCAGATCCCTTTCCTTTATCAAGAGCTTTAGATTTACAGTCCCTTTTGAAGTGCTCTTCCTTTCCGCATTTCCAGCACACCACCTTTACAGGTTTTCTTGGAGATTTAGATCTCCCTCTAGATTTAGATCTCCCACTTGATGACTTCTTTTTGTTTCTGTTCTAGGACCGTCCTCGTACAGACAAGGCATCACCATTCTGACTCTCCATATTTTTCCATCTCATCTCCTCCGTCAGCAAGGATGAGACTATTTCATCAAAATGCAAGGCAGTTGCATTGCTACCTATTGCAATAACCAAACTATCCCACGAATCTGGTAGAGAACACAACAAACTGATGCACTTATCTTCATCTGAAATTTTAATATCAACAGATGCTAACTGACTTACCATAGTATTAAATGTGTTTAGATGCTCTATCACCGAGTCTCCATCTTTCATCATCAGGTTATACAACTTTTTCCGCAAGAACAATTTATTCACTAGAGACTTAGATTGGTACAAATTCCCTAACTTGTCCCACAAAGCCTTCGTCGTAGCTTCCCCTAATACATTCAGCAATACTGAATCTGAGACACACAATCGTATTGTGCTCTTTTCCTTTCAATCCAACTTCTTTCATTCTTCATCAGACGCTCCCGTTGGTTTAGTACCCAGATCTACTGCCATCCACTAATCTTTATCCACCAACAAATCCTCCATCTTGAGTTTCCACAACTCAAAAAATTTACCATTAAATTTCTCGATCTCTATCTTTCTACTGCTCACCATCTTCTTTCATCACCAGAATCGATCTCGTAGATCTCCCATTGAACAGGGTCTACCACAGGCCTGAGCAAAACCCCTCAGCAATAAAGGCGTCCCCTCGAAGCCAAAATAGCTCTGATAACAAATGTAGGTTTTAACCTCGTACAGAAATTACCTGCATACAAATTCTAAAAACACCGAAAATAAACAATGCGAAAGCATAACACATAAAACACATATACACAGAGATTTTCCCCTGGATCCCAAAACTGGGACTACCAGCTTGATTTTTCAATATATTTCTTTCAATGTTACAATACATATTTACACACGCCGAAGCATCCAATACCATGGACCGAAAACCATCGCGTCCAAAACCATGGACTGAAAAACCATAGGTAGGTTTGCCCAACCTAATATAGGGTCCAAAAAATTTTTTTCCCAGGGTGCTGCCCCGAACCCTGGAGAGGGGGGCTACCCACCCCTCTCAAACCCCCTGGACAGGGAGGCTGCCACCACCCCTATGACCCCCTTGCTGCGCAATCAACGCAAGGTTATTCTACCTACCCTTTATTTATCCTAACATTTTCTCTTCATTTCATTGGGTGCATTTTAGCTTTCTGGCCCTTTATTTCCTTTTCTTTTGACAAGAAAACTATCTAATTCTAACCTTATAACTTACAATGGCTCAGATTAAAGTGATGAGCTCATTTTTATTCTCCACCTAACTACTAATATGCTAAGGTTAAATAGTTTAGCTAGATGCTTATTAGGTTAGTCGTGGAAAGAATATAACACAACCCAACACTTGCTTGAGTCCATACAACGCTCACTTGAGTATGCACACATGCAATTCTCTGTCAAAGGTCTTAAACCCCTCTAAATGCTCAATATACACATCCTCAATAATTCCATTGAGGAATGTTGTCTTCACATCCATCTGGTGGATCTTACACCCCATATTTGCTAACAATACTAGAATTGACCTGATGGATGAGTACCTTGCTACTGGAGAAAAGGTCTCCTCATAGTCAATTCCCTCAACCGAAGAGAACCCCTTGGCCACAAATTTGGACTTGTGTTTCTCTATGCTTTCATTTTTTACATGATTTACCTTCTAAAGCCATATTGAACCAACCATTGGTTTGTTTGTTGGTCTTGGGACCACTTTCCAAACACTGTTTCTGACAATGAAATCATATTCCTATACCATAAATCAACCCATACAGGTTTCTATACAACTTCCTCGAATGAGGATGGCTTAGTCTCTACAAGCTCACTCATCAGAGCCATGTAGCCAGTGTACTGATCCAGTGACCTCCTCTGCCTATGCTGTGATGTGGGTGCTCCCACAATCTCTCTATCATTATGCAATAATTTTTCATCTTCCATGGTTCACTTCCTTCCTTCTCTGTATGTCTCTGCTTGAGTGGATGTCTCCACTCTCTACTCCTTTTCTTGTGGATTCTCACAAATTCTTGAGGTTATTCCTTTGGAGCCAAAAGCTCCTGATTAGGCTGCAACTGAAGCTCACCCTCAAGTGAACACCTTATTGCCTTCTCCTCATCAAATTTCACATCCCTTCTGTCCACAGTCATCTTGAGGGATGGAAGGTACACATGATAGTTGTTAGGTGTTTTTGTGTACCCCACAAATATCCCCAACTCTGCTGTTGGCTCTAGCTTTTTCCTTGCTTCCTTAGAAACATGACAATAAAATGATGATCCAAAGATCTTGAAGTGTGACATATCTAGTTTCTTACCTGAAAAGGATTCCTCTTGTTGTGTCATGCCAATAATCCTACAAGGAATATTGTTCTGCAAATAGACCTATGTGTTGCATGATTCAACCCACAAGTGTAGTGGTAGGCCTTGGTCATGCAACATTGTCCTTGCTGTTCCCACAATACTTATGTTCTTCCACTCAACCACCCCATTTTGTTGTGGGTTATGGGGTGTTGTCAACTCCCGTCAAATTCCTTCCTTTGCACATAAATTTTTAAAATCATTTGACACGTACTCACCTCCATTATCGCTCCTAAGATCCTTCACCTTCTTGCTAGTTTCTTCTCAACAATTGCTTTAAATTCAACAAATTTGGAGAATGTCTGGTCTTTCTTCTGCATGAAGTAGATCCAACACTTCTATGAGAAACCATCTACATATATAACATAATACCCGTGCTTGGTAGTGGAGGCTATTGAGAAAGGTCCACAGATATTAAAATGGATCCTTTCAAGGATTGCATTGTTGGGTTGTGTTATATTCTTTCCACGACTAGCCCACGTAGTAAACCGGGGGGTTAGAAGAGGGGCAGAGCCCCCCCTTCATTGCACCGATTGCGTAGTTGGGGGAGTCACAGGGGGTTTGAGGGGTGCAGGTAACCCCACTCTATGGGGTCTGGGGCAACGCCCCAGAAAATTTTGTTTTTGGACCCTATATTAGGTTGGGTGGACCTACCTATGGTTTTGCGCATGATTTTCGCACATGGTTTTGGACATGATGGTTTTTGGTCCATGGTATTGGATGCTTCAACATGTATAAATATGTATTGTAACATTGAAAGGAACATAATGAAAAATCATGCCGGTAGTTCTAGTTTTGGGATCCATGGGAAAATATCTGTTTATATGTGTTTTATGTGTTATGCTCTCGCATTGTTTATTTTCTATGTTTTAGAATTTGTATGCAAGTAATTTCTGTACGGGATTAAAATCTACATTTGGTATCAGAGCTGTTTTGGCTTCAAGGGGATGCCTTTGTTGCTGAGGGGTTTCACTCGAGCCTATGGTAGACCCTGTTCAGTGGAAGATCTGCGGGATCGATTCTGGTGGTGAAAAAAGATGGTGAGTAGTGGAAAGATAGAGATCGAGAAATTTAATGGTCAGAGTTTTGAGTTATGGAAACTCAAGATGGAGGATCTATTGGTGGATAAAGATCAGTGGGTCGCAGTAGATCTAGGTACTAAACTAATGGGAGTGTCCGATGGAAGAAGTTGGACAAAAGGCTAAGAGAATAATATGATTGTGTGTCTCAGATTTAGTATTGCTGAATGTATCAGGGGAAGCTACGACAAAGGCTTTGTGGGACAAGTTAGGGGCTTTATACCAATCTAAGTCTCTAGTGAATAAACTGTTCCTACGGAAAAAGTTGTATAACCTGAGGATGAAAGATAGAGACTGGGTGACATAAAATTTGAATGCATTTAATACTATGGTAAGTCAGTTATTATCTATTGATATTAAAATTTCAAATGAAGATAAGTGCGTCAGTTTGTTGTGTTCTCTACCAGATTTGTGGGATAGCCTGGTTATTGCAATAGGTAGCAATGCAACTGCCTTGCAGTTTGATGAAATAGTCTCATCCTTGCTAACGGAGGAGATGAGACAGAAAAATATGGAGAGCCAGAATGGTGATGCCTTGTTTGTATGAGGACAGTCCCAGAACAGAAACAAAAATAAGTCATCAAGTGGGAGATCTAAATATAGAGGGAGATCTAAATCTCCAGGAAAACATGTAAAGGTGGTGTGTTGGAAATGCGGAAAGGAAGGGCACAACAAAAGGGACTGTAAATCTAAAGCTCCTGATAAAGGAAAGGGATCTGATGATGCTCCTTCTGCAGAGGCGAAAACCACCTCAGATGAAGGTGGGGATCTGTACTTGGCTTCTTCAAGTACACATGTAGATCATGAGGCATGGTTGATTCAGGTGCATCCTTTCACTTCACTCCCCATAGAGAGTGGTTCTGCGAGTATGAGAAATATGGTGGTGGTGATGTCTTCTTGGGGGATGACAGGAAGGCTAGAATCATTGGTCATGGAAAAGTAAAGTTGAAGTTGCAAGGTGGAAGGCTTAGAACACTTCCGAGTGTTCTGCATATTCCTGCATTAGCCAGAAATTTGATTTCTATAAGCAAGCTGGATGATGCAGGTGTAAAAATAGTGTTTGAGAAGGATACCTGCAAGATGGTTCAGGGGGCACTGGTATTGATGCAGGGAGTTCGAATTGGAACTCTATACAAGCTGCAAGGTAGCACTGGTGTTGATGGGTGCAATAGTTTCGTGGTTCCTGAAAGTGGAGTAGAAAATCTAGTGGTCTCTGGAGAGAAGACCATGCTGTGGCATCAAAGGCTTGGACATATTGGAGAGAAGGGCCTTCGAATACTTCATGGTAAATGTATGGTAGAAGGTATGAGTAATAGTTCTCTGGAATTTGATTTATATGAAAATTGTGTATATGGAAGGAAGAATCGGGTGAGTTTCCCCTCTCGTGGTAAGAGGGTGAAACAAATATTAGAACTTGTGCATAGTGATGTGTTTGGACCTATGAAGGTTCCATCGCTGGGTAAGTCTGTGTACTATGTATCATTTATAGATGACTTCTAAAAGAATACATGGATGTATTTCCTTAAGAATAAATCTGAAGTCTTTGACAGGTTTAAAGAATTTAAGGCTGTGGTGGAAAACTAGACAGAGAAGAAGATAAAGGTGCTGAGGACAAATAATGGTGGAGAGTTTTGCAGCAAGGAATTTGAAGAATTCTGTAATAAGTGTGGTATAGCACAATAGAAGACTACTCCATATACACCTCATAAAAATGGAGTTGCAAAAAGAATGAACAAGACATTGATGGAAAGGGCAAGAAGCATGCTTAGTGGTGTCGAGTTAGGACACGAATTCTGGGTGGAGGTGGTGGAGACTGCATGTTACCTAGTCAATAGATCACCTTCATCAGCATTGGAAGATAAGACTCCACAAGAGGTATGGACTAGTAAGAAACCTGCTCTTTCACATCTGAGGGTATTTGGATGTGATGCATTTTTACATCTTCCAAAGGAGAAAAGAACCAAGTTGGATAGTAAATCTGAAAAGTGCATCTTTATTGGGTATAAGGATGGTTTAAAGGGTTATAAGCTTTGGAACCTAGTAACAAGGAATGTTGTGTACAACCGAGATGTGGTGTTCAGAGAGGTGAAAGATGTTATAAACATGAATTCCAACCAAAGGAACCTGAGAAGATAGAGTTTGAGCTAAAGAATGAAGAATCAAACTCTACAGTATCAGAGGAATCAGAAGATGAAGAGCCACAAACTCTGGGTGTGAGAAGATCAGTTCGAGAAAGAAGGTAGCCAGAAAGGTATAGTCCATCTACTTTTTGTTCAAATTTTTCTTTATATATTATTGATGATGATCCCAGAACTGTGAAGGAAGCAGTAGATTCAGAGGATGGAAAACTCTGGAAAGAGGCCATGGTTGATGAAATGGCATCTTTGTACAAAAATGAGGCTTGGGATCTAGTGGAGTTGCTGGCTGGAAGGAAAACCATTGGTAGCAAATGGATATTCAAGTAGAACACAAATGCAGAAGGAAAGGTGGAGAAATACAAAGCTCGGTTGGTAGCAAAAGGTTATTCCCAGGTTCCAGGAATTGATTTTGGTGATATTTTTTCTCCTGTTGGCAAGGTATCTTCTATTAGATTAATTCTATATGTTGTTGCTGCTTTTGATTTTGAGGTAGAACAGATGGATGTGAAGACAACATTTCTTCATGGGGATCTGGAAGAGGAGATCTACATGAAGCAACTTGAAGGCTTTGCGGTGAAGGGTAAGAAAGAACTGGTATGCAAGTTAAATAAATCTTTGTATGGGTTAAAACAGTCACCAAGGAAGTGTTATCAGAAATTTGATAAATTTATATGGGGACTTGGCTTCACCAGAAGCAAAGTAGATCAATGTGTGTATTTTAAATTAATTGGTGACTGTGTTATTTATCTCGTCTTGTATGTGGATGATATGTTGCTGGTTGGAAATGACAAAGAAATTATCCAGGATTTGAAGACCCAATTGTCCTCCAAATTCGACATGAAGATATTGGTGCTACAAACTATATTTTGGGCATGGAAATTAAAAGAGATCAGACAAATAGGAAGCTCTGGTTAAACCAGAGGAAGTATGTAGAGACAATATTGTAGAGGTTTAATATGCAGGATAGTAAACCAAAGGTTCCTATTCCTGTAGGTGTGAGGTTATCTGCTGAACAGTGTCCCAGAGATAAGAAGAGGAAGAGGACATGTCACGTGTTCCATATGAAAGTGCAGTTGATAGCCTGATGTATGCAATGGTCTGTACTAGACCAGACATTGCACATGCAGTAGGAGTATTGTGCAGGTTTATGTCAAAACTAGGGAAGGAGCACTGGATAGTAGTGAAGCAGGTTTTCAAGTATTTGCGTGGCACTAGTGATTATGGTTTGTGCTACCAAGGAAGACTAGGATTGGATAGAGTGTTGGATATTCGTGGCTTTGTTGATGCAGACTGGGTTGGAGATATGGATCAGAGAAGATATACAAGTGGGTATGTGTTTAACCTATTTGGAGGTGCAGTCAGTTGGATGAGTAAGAAACAATCTGTAGTGGCACTATCAACTATAGATGTGGAATACATGGCAACCACTCATGCAAGCAAGGAAGCAGTTTGGTTGCAGAGATTGTGTTCAAGTATGGGGTTAGTACAGGGAGCTATAAGGAGAGACTGTGATAGCCAAAGTGAAATTTTCTTGGCAAAGAACCCTGCATATCATTCAAAGACAAAGCACATTGATGTTCAGTATCACTTTGTGAGGGATACGATAGAAGACAAAAAGGTGTTGCTGGTAAAGATGGACACTTTGAAGAATACTGTAGATGCATTGACAAAATCTGTGAGCTCTGAGAAGTTCTCTTGGTGTAGAGAAACAATGGGCATTGTAGGGCTGGATAAATGACCAAGCTCTCTTGTGGCCCCTTGTGGAAAGAAAAAAACAAGTGGGAGAATGTTGGGTTGTGTTATATTCTTTCCACGACTAGCCCACATAGTTAACCGGGGGATTAGAAGGGGGCCGGAGCCCCCCCTTCGTTGTGCCGATTGCCTAGCGGGGGGAGTCATAGGGGGTTTGAGGGGTGTAGGTAACCCCACTGTATGGGGTTCGGGGCAGCACCCTGGAAAATTTTGTTTTTGGACCCTAGATTAGGTTGGGCAAACCTACCAATGGTTTTATGCATGATTTTTGCACATGGTTTTGGACGCAATGGTTTTTGGTCCATGGTTTTGGATGCTATGGTTTTCGATCCATGGTATTGGATGCTTCGACATGTATAAATATGTATTGTAACATTGAAAGGAACATAATGAAAAATCAAGCTGGCAGTCTTGGTTTTGAGATCCAGGGGAAAATCTTTGTGTATATGTGTTTTATGTGTTATGCTCTCACATTGTTTATTTTCTGTGCTTTAGAATTCGTATGCAGGTAATTTCTGTATGGGGTTAAAATCTACATGCATGCACCTTGATGTCTTAATCATTGAAGGTGGCTTTTGCGTACTTCCCCAACCTACACTCTTTACATGTATCCCACTGCTTTATTGATCCAGGTGGATATTGGTGTCCACCCGCCTATTCCACCTAGACCTCTAGTCGGTTTCTTCTGTTTCCTTGTTATTACAACATTTACTATTTTTAGTAGTTTTTGGAGTCTTGAACTTCCGGAGCAGTTTTGACCTTGTAAACAACATTTTTTGAGGTCTGCAATAGGCCCATGGATGTAGGCAAGATCTTGTTGCAAATCTTGTAGTACTCAGAAATATATTTCCAACAAGGTATTGTACACGCCAATCAGAGATAATATGACCAAGTTACAACCCTGGGAATTTGGCTGCCCAACTAACCCCAATGGTGCCCACAAACTCATGACGTTCCATCTCCTGGGGCTAGAGTTTTGGTTGTTTATGGTTTTCCCTTATTGTTCAATATTAAATAGGCCCTTGAGCCTCAATGTAACACAATTCAGAGGTATGTAGCCACCACATCTCTTCCTAGAGTTAAGCTACCATCGCCCAAGCTAGTTTTATTTCTATTCTGTTTGTAAGCATATTATAGTATTTGATATTCATGAAATGAAGTGATATTTTCATTGCATCTCTATATTTATGGTTATATTTGTAATTTGTTGTGTTCCTATTTAAGTTTAGATCAGTGGTATCTGAGCGGTCTGCTCTTTCTCTGTTTTTCTTTTCATGTCCCCAACAAGGCCGGGATATAAGGAGTTAAGGCTCGGACTGGTCGAACATTTGCAAGACCAGCCTCACGAATCCCGATGACCTCCCATGGCGGAAGAGAAGAAATATGACCTTCTTTCAAAATCTTGCTCGAAGAAGCCCTCAGGAACAGGATGATGGACCACTTTCATAAATACAAAAAGTGGACCACGATGTGGCAGGGAAGGGACCAAGACATGCCAAAATTTACCAATTTTTTCATACCCTTTGCGTGAAGTTGGGTATCAAGGATTATGAGCGACATTTGGTACTCAATTACTGCGTCTTCCTACACAAATAAATCCAGGAGGAGATGGAGTTCCTGGACATCTCCTCCCTTGGAATGACGTACCAATATGCTATCAAGATTGAGTAGAAGTTTATACAGAAGAAGTGAGACTTTGGATCTGCGAATCTAAAGCAAGGGAAAGGCACCCCAAATCTTAGAGAAAAGGAAAAATCCAAGGTCAGGTGACCTAGGACAACCAACTGGAGCCGCAAGTAAAGAACAACACCACGAAGACAAATAAGGACACAGGAAAATGGTGCGAGTTTCATAAGAGATTCACTCATAACACGAGTGAGTGTCAAGCCAAGAAATCACCAATGGTCAAGCTGAAGACTTCTAAATCAGATGCATGTTATAGCTCTGAGTCAGAACCTAACAAGGGGAATGACAAAGGGAAGAAAATAATTGATGTGGAGCCTAGTACAACTGTGGCCACCACCAAGCTCCAAAAGAATGATCTTGAAGATCGAGAGGAGGGGAAACACCTCTTCCACTCAAAAAATGTGGGTGAAGGGTTCTTTGTTACACAATATTTTGTCACACCTCCTGTTCACTTCTTGTTCCACATCCTGAAGTGCTAAAATGTTGACAACTATGAAGGGTATTCATCATGAAATACATACTGAAACATCCCTGAAGAATGGAAGAAAAGCTGCCCTAAGTCAATTCTAGAGAAGGTTGACTAAAACCCTAAATTTTAGGACCAATGCTCTTTGATCCATTGCCTGCCTGTGCTAATGGTAGGTTACAATTCTTTGATCTAGCACTTCCAGTGCAGGTTTTTATATGGAAAGTCCCGCTAAACCTCTTATGGCAGGTTTTCTCAAAATGGAGGAGAAGATTCGTATGCAAGAAACTTCGAGAAAAATTGAGTGGGATGTTGTTGGTTGCAAATATGGTCAAGCTCTCCCATTTGTATCTCTTGATCCTACCTTTAAGGGTTTTCCCCTTGATATGTGGAGCTTCCTCCCTCTCTAGTGGATCCCTAAATCCCTCTCCTTTCCTATAAATCAAATCCCTTCCATCACTAAATGGTTGGTCATTGATTGCTGCATTCCTATGGTGAGATTATGCCTAAATTCTACCCATCTAACTTGGAGAAGGAGTTCTTGAAGAGTCTTGGATTAGACTTGGACATCCACCAAAAGGAGTTCTCCAACATCAAGGCATTGTTTGTATGCTTCCAGTTTTATTTTATTAATATATACATCTGATGTTCACTTTCCATAAATGTGTAAATGTTTATGTATTTATCTTAATACTCCTTGATTTATTAAGTAGTTTATGTTTGATATATGCCACGTATGCTCTTGTATATTGTATCGTCTTTTGATCTCACTTGCAGGTACTCAGACGTAGAGAACAAGTAAGGAGCGAGCCTAAAAGTTAGGAGATCAAAGTCATTACCAAAGGATTGAGCGATTAGCATCAGAGTGAGGTAGGTTTCTCCTTCTCTCTCTATTTTTAAACATAAGCTAGGTAATTCTACATTAGTTTGTTCAGTTTGTTGGTAGACCCACTCATTGGGATAGAGAGATCGCTTATGTCCGTAGAGAGGATTTATGTTCACAACATATAAGCCAAATGATTGAGCTGCTCAACATTATAATATTGTCAAAGATTTAGCTCAAGCACCTTCGATGATGTTAGCTTTGGAAGTCCTCCAGACTTGTCCATCACAAAGGAAATCATGACTATTTGCCATAGGAGGAATTGATCCTACCGATTCAAATCTGATTACTTTTGACCTTGAAAACATTGTTCCTCATTTCCCGCGTTACCTTACTTTCTCGATACAAGTTATTATCAAAGGGAAGACTATTCATAGGACTATTATTGATCAGGGTGCTTCTACTTGCATCATGTTTCTTTCATGTTGGAAGGCCATTTCCTCTCCATGTCTCAACCGGTCCCTCAATATTTTGGAAACCTTTGATGGTAGAGGTTAACATTCATATGGTATTCTCAATGATTTTCTGATATCATTGGAAGGAAAAACTGTTAACCTAGAAGTAGAAGTTGTCGATGTCAATTTGAATTATAATCTTCTACATGGTCATAGCTAGACCCATGCAATGTCTTGCATGGTTTCGACTTTATTATGAGTGCTCTGTTTTCCTCATCAAGGGAAAATAGTCACTATCGATCAACTTGCATTTTTCTCTTCCAACTCTTCTAATGGTAATTTTCCATATGTTGGGAATACCGATTGTTAACAGACGCGAGAGGTACCACCAATAATGACAATGGCCCTCAAGGTACTATCGGTACAATCTACGGCGTGCGAATTAGTGATCTGACGTCGAACACCCGTAGAATCATTCGATCGGAGGCTAATGATGAAAACCTCGCGTCGAACACGAAGAACCTGCCATTAAGGCATGCAGGCTCCAAGGCACCGGAAAGGAGTCTCTAGATCAGCTTCCTGGATAATGAGCTGAAGTCGACAGGAAGTGACCTTGATCGAAGGTGGGCCATAATGTTTCCCACATCATCGACACGAGACAGAGAGATAATATTGTGAATCAAGATTGTACGAACTATCAGAGGGAGGTTGTTTCTTTGCAGAGGTCAACTTCTCTTGAACATATCGGCGGCACATTAATGGAATTGGCAGTATTTGACATCGACGGATCAGAGGTCATAATGACGAGGCAATGAGTAGATGAGAGGTCAAATAGGATTACCCAATCCCATGGAGGCAAGTGAAAAATAAGATGAGATGTCCCCACCCTAGACACGAAAGCAGAAAAGTGCCATGTTCAAGAGCGACATACTGCCGACACGATAATAATTATGGTTCCAAAATTTTCTTTTCCCCCACCATTTCTGGCGAGTACCCCAGTTATTTTTAACAAGCTTGATGGGGATAGCATATGCTTGTGGTGCGTCATTTCGACAAAATCCGATGTCATCAGGTTTTAACGAGTCTGACAAAGGAAGAACTCGGCGTCTTTTCATGTTTAGAGAGTTTGAAAAGACAGCGAAAAGGAAACTCCAGGGGTGTCCTTTTTCGTAAAGTTGTGTCTCTCGGGCCTGAAAAAGTATAAAATAATGCCCGAAAGAACCGCCCGATCGTTACGATCGAGGAGTACTTTTCATAAATAGTGATTTCGACCTGAAAAAGTAAAAAAGTGATCAAAACCACGTCGTTTTGTAACCATTAACGAGTTTGAAACGACAAAAACCCGGTAATCTTTTTAAGTTTTAACGGTCGACAAAAAGAACTTAAAACGACCGCCCCTTATTTACTTTTAACGAGTCAAGGGGAGTAACTCGGCAATCTTTTCCTCTTTAAATGGTCAGAAAAAGAGCTGAAAGCGGACCTCCATTTTTATTCTCTTTAACGAGTCAAAAAGGAAAAAATACTCGGCAATCTTTTCATATTTTACGAGTTAGAAAAGAGCTTAAAGGTGACTCGTCCTAGAGGAACGAGTGGTATAAAGGGTAGCAACTGGTTCCGGTAATGGTGGAACTGCTCAAAACACGTAATGGTCAAGAGGCTGGCTAATACAAACCACTCATCGCTGCGGTTCCTCAGGAAAGGATAAACAACCAAGTGAAAGCATATGATCGGCCAAAGAGATGGTGGCGATGGAATGAAACAACCAAGGCTCATCTAGCAGAATTTAGCAGATAAAAGGCAATCACGGGATGTAAATCAGGTATGGGTTCATTTTTACACAAGCTTGAACCATGGAGAACTCTGCTTGGATTCGGTTTCATGTTTACACAAGCTTGAAACGAAAAAACCATGCTTGTTATAAATTTGCATGCCCCCAGCATGATAATGCAAATCGAGGTACATGCCCCCCAAGCTTCATGGCATTCACGGAGTGGATGGAATGAAGGTTCACTTGGAAAGACTCGATTTTGAAAAGGAGGATGCATGCCGCCCGGGCTTCAGTCACGCGCCCGGGTCAGCTGCCGTCATCAGAATGACGGACTGGATGTTGAGGCATTTCCTGTGGAAATAAGACCATTTAGGAATGGTAGATGACTATATGTAAAGTGTGAACCGGGGAACGAAAGTTGGTCTACGATCTTGATCGTCCTTCCTTCGTGCGGAAAACACATCACTCTGAAGAGTGAGGACACAATTGCACGTATGCGATAAATATAGTCTCGCCCAAGGAGTAAATTGTAATCTAACGGGCCTTGGACTACCATGACGCCCATTTGAATGGTCTTCCCTTCTAATGTGATAGGTACATGGGGAAGAATTCCTAAAGGTCGACTGGTTTCTCGATGAAAACCTGTAAGGTTTCTCATCTCAGGCAGAAGCAGTGGCGAACCAAGTGCTTCCCAAGCTGTGGAAGAAAGGATGCTCACAGGAGATCCCTCATCAATAATGGTACCGGCCATAACCATTTGGTAGACTTGGACTATAATTTGAAATGGTCTGGAAGCTGGTAACCGGGAATTGCCTAGTTGATCCCAATTGAAGGAAACAACTAGGTCGCTTGGAGGTGGGACCGGATAAACGGCCGGGTAAGACTCTGATGGACTTCCTTCCTGCTGTGAAGGAATGAGGGGGATACTCACTTGATCATTAGAGTCTATGTTTATGTATAGAATTTGGACGGTGTGATCTTCATCCTTTACAGTGATAATATCATCTGAGGATGGAACTTCTGAAGGCAAAACCGGGTCAACTGTTATCTGGACCTTTGGAAAGACCGGGTCACTTGTCATCTGGACCTTTGGACTTTCATTTGGTTTGGATTCAGGTGGTTCATCTGTGATGACAAACGTTTCCGGAACAAAGTGGTGTGTAGACGAGGAAGGTAAATCAACAGCGTTTCCGACCAGGGACTGGTCTGGAACAGGCTGTAAATCAACACTCTTTCCGACCAGGGACTGGTCTGGAACAGGCTGAGCACAGCCAGGTTCGGGAAGAGAACGCTGGACCAAAGAGGAATCATGCTTGATTTCTTGGTCAGCAGAGGGACGTTCTGCAATTGCAGAGAGACGTTGATAACTAGCAGGAAGTTGAGTTGAGGGAACTGTAAGACTTTCCAATACAATAGAGGCTCTATCCATGAATGGACAAAGGTGAAGGGGATGATTGCATTCACAAAGTCTACAGGGGATTCGAATCTTCCCTTTTCCCTTAACATTTCCAGCTGATAGGGTGGCATCACCATGATCTCCAGAGGACGATGCAGGGCAGTTGCGATCGTGAGCCCATACTTCTAAGACCCTGGGGATGCCAGGACAATCTCGAAGAAGATGGTCTTCCTTGCATAATCTACAAGGAAATTTAGCCTTCCGCGGCGGAGCAGGAGGAGATTTTACTTCAGGTATATTCGGGGTAGATGGGACCTTTCTTTTGGGAGACTTCTTCTTTTTGGTCTTCTTCTTCTTCTTCTTAGCCACCTGGTTACTTAAATCGAGAGTTTCACCAGGCGAAGTAGAAGATGAGGACGCAGCAGTAGGTGAAGAAGGGCAGGGGTCCACCTTGGAATCAAAATGATGTTGCTCGGGTGGAGGAGGTGGTGGTGGAACAGGAGTTATCACACTCGAGACCACCGAGTTTGGGAACACCCATACGGGTAAACCGATGGTGAACGCAGGTAAAGACAAAGTTGCTATATACTGAACACCAACATTTCCGACAGAAGGAATCGGACCAGCCGGGGGACCACCTTGGCCGGTGGGCTCAGGGAAGGATGCCATTTGAGCGAGAAAGAACCCTACGCAAGCAAAATTTAACCGGGGTATATGTGATCGTGGTCAAATAAATTTTAAGACACTGAACTTTGAACTTGACCTTTTCACTTTTTAAGAGTCGAGAAAAGGACGAAAAGATGACTCTAGTCTCCTTCGAATATTTAATGAGCACGAAGTGACAAGACGCTCACAGGCACCTTTTCGTTTAAGGAGTCCGAAAAGGATCAAAAGTGACTGCTCTGGAATTCTAGGTAGAGGGTGTGCCAAAATTTTCGCAAAACCACAGAATACTTTTTAGGGTACGGGTGGTCGATCTTCGTGAATGCTGTGTTCACTGCATTGCGAATCGTAGGGCGGCCGACACGGCTTCCTATGGATAAAAGCTTTATTCCTATAGGGGTCTCCCAATGTATACGCGACAGTACGTGGGAGCACAGTCCGTACTGGCACCTATCGTTTCACTGTGGAGGAATCACCCAACCACTCGACGGTAAGCTACCAGGTTTAACGACGCCGGAACACGTCTCTAACCTAGACCTCTAGAATGTTTGCATTATGTTCCAATGTGTTGTTAGGTTCATTGAGTTTATTTTATAGTTTATCTTCAATTATGTTTCAGTTTTTTGGTCCTACCGTATGTGGTCTCTCCAAACTTCCTAAATGCAATCTATATGCCAAAATTATATCGTTGCATTCGATGAATTCTACCTACAGAAGAGCAGAGATTTTTTTTTTACACCAACAAAATGATCATCAAGCAAGTAACAAAGATCCTAATGCAGCTAATAACAAGAAATAAAAGTTTTTTTTTTCTTTTTAAAAGCGACAAATAGCAATAAATGCTAACTAATATAATGCAAAAAGCTCTTTTGTTTTTTGATTTTTTAAAATGGCATAATGCATGTAAACAAACCTCAAGAGATATCCATGAGTACAAACACAATTCACTCAATGGACATAGAACCAATTCAGAAACATGAAGATGAACCGTCAAAGCAAAGGAAAACACAAAGACGTTCAATGAACCATGTGATCTAAGTTCAAATGAAGTCAAGCAAGATCCAAGCAAGCTAGAAGTGAATCACTCGAAGCATAGAATACCAACTTTTAACAACCACTAGATGAGTGCGGAAAACAACCAACAAGCTGACTGGATAATCAAATCACAAGGTCCCACAGAAGACTCGACATGCAAAGCCACTAGGTACTCTAGGGCTGGGATACAAAATCGATAGAAATAAGCAAACAACTGAAGGATGAAGGTAACAACCAGTCACACAGAGGTCCAACACACTCCCAGAAGCAGCAAAAGATATGAAAAAACAAAAAATCCGAGTTTAAGGAGCTTTCAAGTACCAAACTGGCAAAATTCACAGAGCTGGCGCGACTGTGAATCTGCAACTCGCGCTAACAGTCAATTGGCGCAGGTCTTTATGGAGCAACATGCGCCAACTGGCGCGACTGTCAAAAGAAAAAACGCGCCAGCCGCGTTTACTGACCCAAAAAATAAATATAACAACCCAGGGTCTGATTGACAGTGCCCAGCAGATAGCAATTTCAAAATTGACCCAAAAAGCAAGAGAAAACTAATCATGCAAGACAAACTCCAAATAGCTTGTCCCCAGTGGAGTCGCCAAATTGTTGGTGAGGTAAATCCCCTCTGCGGGCAGAGGCGATCCCACTAGCTTAAAACATAACTAGCCACAATAAATCCACGCTGCCACGCAAGTTCCTAGTTGTACATTAAAGGTGAATTAAGAAGACCAACCTGGAATCCAACGCTATAGTCGAAGCAGAGTTGGTGTTCCCACTCCCTCGCTCCGGCAGGTCACAATCCTTGCGATCCTTGCAAACGGACACCTGCACATGCAAAGGAAGAAACAGATACAAGCATAAAATCCACCAAGGCACAACTATATTTCAGTCAGAAAGGAAATAAATCAACATCACTATAATAGACAATGAGATTGGAACTATAATAACAGTCGTTCATTAATTAATAATAGACAGGAAAAGTTACAACCAAGGTTCTGACGTTGAACCTTTCCTCTGGCTGGGCGAGCAACTATATGCCTTGCAGTAGACTTCCTCTCTCTCGGACTCCCGGCAGCATAACCTCTCTAGCATTACTCCAACAACTCAAGAACTCAAAACTACAGCACTTCGGAACTCATAAACTTGGAACTAGCTTGTCTAATGCATGAGGACAGGCTTTTATAGATGAAGAAGGGAGAAAGATTCAATGCACCAGGACACCCATTGTGGAATGGCAACATCCATGAAAAGCTACTGTAGATAGATATGATGACTCTCGAGCTTTATCAGATGGATTTTTCCCTCAAAGGACTTCATGATCTGGGAGGAAAAATCATACAGTCGTGCTTTTGGCAAAAAACATTACTAAACTTGACTGGCGCGGGCATTGTTCTAAGACAGAGCGCCAATGGGCGCGCCCCTTTTTGAGGATCTGAGTTATTGGAGCGGGTCAGACATTGGGTACCTGCGCCAATGGGAAAAGGGCACTTTTCAGGGATAATTTGCAGAAGGTGTCTTGAGGGAACATGAAGTACATACTTAGGGGAACATAGTGCAAGTGTTTTTAGGCTATGTCACTGCTCACAGGTCCCGAAATGCATCCTCCAATGTACTGGAATCGGGGCGATAGGGACGGTGACCAACGATGACAAATTACTGTGTAACACCGATATCCCTTATGAGAGTGATGGGGAGGGTATTTTCAAAGACTCTTCCCTTATGGGAAATTTTTCTTTTCCACCTCCTAATGTCACTTTAATTGATATGATATTGACTTGTCTTGATCCTTGGGTCATTCTCTGTCCTGATCAGATTGACAATTTTGGCGATGTTATGCTACTTAACCCTGTAGAGAAAGCATATCAAGCTATTGTTTCGGCTTCTGTGACAACTTCTAAAATTCATGATCGTTTTAGTCTGGGTCTAGATGCATATTCACAATCTCCTTGGCTCAGTTCTTGGGATTATCTAGATCCTATGAATGAGACATTTCCAACTGATGATAATATCACAAAAGTTATGTGTCTTGAGGAAAATCCGTGGAATGATGCCCATCATCGTTCCTCATTTCTCCCAAGCCTCAGTGAGATCTCTTCTTGTCTAGAAACCCTTGTTTCTGATGTACCAAATCATCCACTCCAAACACCTATTTTGGTTCATGAAGTGTTGTCCGAAGGAAACATGGGGAAAATTTCAGCCACAATGCCTATTGATATCTCTATCAAACCAGGGATTGTCAAAAATATCCATGTTGGAGTTTCTTATTCTCTGGGTGAGATCAAGATTTATACCACCCTCTTTAAAGAATTTCGTGATGTCTTTGCTTGGTCATATGAAGAGATGCCTGGCATAGATCTGAGTATATTAGCACACGAGATTCCTACTTATCTAGATGAGAAGCCCGTTCATTAGCACCTTCATCCCATGCAACTTAGAAAGGCAGCTACCATAAAGGGAGAAGTTGAAAAAATTCTTAAAGCAGGTTTCATTTATCCTATTCCATTGACAAATTTGGTTTCGAATATTGTTGCTATGACCAAGAAATAAGGAACTATCCATGTTGTGTTGAATATCATGATATCAATCGAGCATGTCCTTAAGATAATTATTTGACTCTTTTTATAGATCAAATCATCGACGAATGTGTTTAGAACGAGATTTTTTTCCTTTATGGACAATTTTTCTAGATACAACGAGATTAACATTCTTCCCTCTGATCAACATAAAATGGCTTTCATCTATCTTTGGGGAAGCTTTTCTTACAAAAGACTCCCTTTTGGTCTGAAACGTGCTGGGGTTACCTTCCAACGAGCGATGTCTTATGCTTTTCATGATATTAAGCATATCATTCAACCTTATCTCAATGACTTACCAACACATTCTGCTAAGCGTCACGACCATCCTAATCACCTTTTGGAGATCTTTCTTTGTTGTCGACACTACAACATTCATTTAAATTTGCATAAATGTGTCTTTTGCATCAAGTCTGGTCATCTCTAGGATCACGTAATTCCAATTGAGGAATTTCCCTAATTAATAGGGGGCTAATTCCTAAGGAAATAATGCAAGGAAATAGGGACTTGGGAAAGCCAAAATTTGGTTAAGTATTGGCCTGGGCTTGTCTAGGAAGCAATGAGACAAATAGAGATAATGCAGAGGTTGCTCGGGCTTGAAAAAAAGCATTTTAATCTTCTCATATTTTTTTACTAATGCAATATACAGATAGCAGGGGTTTTTTGTTGTGGCTTTCCCCAAGAAATCATTTTGTAATGCGTTGGTTGAATTCTTTCTCTTGTATGTTTCATGATTTCATGATCATTTAATTGTTTCTGCTGATGAGTAGAATAGATTCAAGTGTATTATTTTAGTAAATTACAATTAGTAATTTATTCTACAAGGAATTTCTACATGGTATCCTAGTATAAATCACTCTAGAAGAGGAGAATACGAGTTTCTCTTTTGCAAGTGAAATCAAATTTGCAGTATCATTCTTTAGATCCAGGAGGATGTTGTTTTAGGATTGAGACTTGAATATGCCCTTGAGGGTACTTAGAACTATATTGCTTGGAAGGAAAGGATGGAGGCAATGTTGGAAGATAACGGGCTCAAGGAATTCATAGACAAAGATATTCCTAAGTCTCTAGCAACTGATGCTCAAGTTCTGGAAGAGTGAAGGAAATGCGTTGCGAAGGAAAGAAGGATCATACTAGAAGAAGTTTGAGATCATATTATATCGAACCTCCACAAGAAGGAGACTCCATATGCAATGTGGATGGCCTTGACAAACTTGTTTCAGAACAGTAGTGACCATAGGAAGTTGGCACTAAAGAAAAAGATAAAGAAAATCAACATGGAGAGGGGCGACACAATACCAAAGTACTTTGCCAAGTTCACCCAATGTCGAGATGATCTTGGAAGTGTTGGTGTTATAGTTGTTGAAGATGACCTATTCAACCTAGCACTTCTCAGCCTTCCCAAGAGCTAGCACAACTACTAGGATTTGGTAAATGGGAGGGAGAAGCTACTAGAGTGGGAGTGTTTGTGGTCTGACTTGGTGCAAGAAGAGATTCTGTTAAAAAACAGAGATGGATCCTCTTCCAAGCATGATGATGAGGAGAACTATGCCTTGGATAGAAAGGAAAAGAAATGGAAAGGGAATTCATCCCATTCCAAATCATATTCTAGTTAGATAAGAAAGAAGAAGGACTTGTAGAAGATTAAATGTTTTCACTGTCACGAGCTGGGACACTATGCCATGAAGTGTACGCACAAGAAGGCTGACAAGAAGCCCTCATGAAGATCGGTAGGTGGAGCTCTTGCTTCAAAATTCGAGTTGGATTTCACCCTCATTGCTTGCATGGTGACATCGATGATGGGTAGTGTGTGGTATTTGGATAGTGGAGCCTCATTTGATATGACCGACAGGAAAGAATTCTTCAGTGACTTGGAGGAGAAGGACCTCCAGATGCACATCAAAATGGGAGATGATGGAAGGTATAATACAACCATCATTGATATTGTTACTTTTCATAGGGAGTCTGGTTCTCCTCTCACATTAAAATATGTCATGTATGTTTCAGGTCTGAAGAAGAATTTGGTTTCAGTTGCTATGTTGGAGGACCATGGCTACGATGTGATATTTAGAAAAGGAAAGGATTTCCTTCATCACATAGCCTTAGGACAAGTGAAGCAGATTAGGTTTCAGGTGAAGAACCTCTACAAATTGGATGTAGAAGACTGTGATGCTTTGAGCACAAAAGCAGAGAAGGTACAAAGCTGAGACAATGGTGAATTGTGGCATAGAATATTGGGTCACTTGCACCATGGAGATTTGAAGATCATGTAGAATATTTCTATAGGACTTACCACGGGTGCACTAGAGTAGAGAGATACTTGCAAAGGGCGTACATTGGAGAAGTACACCAAAGCCACCTTTCATGATAAGGATAGTTGAGCGCAAGCGATCCCTGAAAGAGTTCACTTAGATGTGTGTGGACCGTTCTCGATAGCCTCCACAACCAAGAACATGTATTACATAATATTTGTCGATGATTTCTCACATAAGTGATGGATTTTATTCATGCAAAAGATAGATCAGGCGTTCTCTAAATTTTGTGAATTTAAAGCACTTGTTGAGAAAGACACTCATAGGAAAGTGAAGGTTCTCAAGAGCGATAACAATGGAGAATATGTATCGAATGAATTCAATAAATTTTGTGCATCAGAAGGTATTTTATGAGAGTTAATAACACTCCATAACCCACAACACAATGGGGTGGCTGAAAGGAAGAACAAAAGTATTGTGGAAGTTGCACAGGTGATGTTACATGATCAAAGCCCATCGTTGCACTTGTGGGATGAAGAATGCAACACAAATGTATATGTGCAGAACAAGAGTTCTCATTGGATTCGCAGGATGAGTACACCAGAAGAAGCCTTTTCAAGTAGAAAACTAGATGTGGCACACTTCAGGATGTTTGGTTCATCAATTTACTGTCATATTACCAAGAATGCAAGGAAAAAACTAGAGCCAACAATTGAGTTGGCCATATTTATGTGGTACACTAATACACCTCACAACTATCAGGTGTACCTACCATCTAATAGGATGAAAGTGGTTCATAGAGATGTGAAGTTTGTGTAGAAAATCTGATGTAGGTTAACCCGATAATGCAATATAAATCAAAGTAGAATAATATAACCTACTTCTACAATCAATTTGTGGAAGCTTAAAGATCGAGTTAGAAGAAGAAGAATCAATTGAACAATACACATGAAAATACTTTGGGGAAAGCCTCAGTTAAAAACCCCACACTATTGTATTATCATACATGGTGTAAATACATAGGAATTATACAAAGCCTTAGCTCTCACAGCTAGCCAGCTCTCTGTACAATCCTCACAGGCAATCTTCGCTGCTCTCCAGCTTTCCTCTCTGCCCTCCAAGTTCCTATTTCCTTGCGTTGTTCCTTGTGGATGGTCTTCTCTTGTCAAGTGGAAAACCAATTTATCAAGTGGATGATCACCCTCCAAAACTGCGCAATCCTCAAGGATTATTCCTTGACTGCATGCATGAGTTTTCTTTATAAGAAAACACATGCAACTGATAGTACACTATCCTTGACATTTATCTCAACTGGGTCTTTCTTAGAATAGACATGCACGAGTTTCTGATGAGGGAATATTTAGTTAACTGGAGTAGCACTAGTTGAGTGCATGCATGCATCAACTGACTGTTAACTCTCTATTGGTTCCTCAAACAATTTGGAACAATTTAACTGAACTTAACTCAATAAACTGAGTTAACTAATTACAACTCAAATATAACTCAATCTTATCTCCTTAATTTAAGGAATAAGTTTTGCGTAACTTCAGAAAGACTTCTAACTTGAATTTCTCCAACTAATTAATTTAAAATAAATTAATTAATTATTTCCAAGTAGCTGTTAAGACTAAATTCGATTTTAATTCACAATTTAATTCAAGGATAAATTAAATTGGAATATTCTTGTTGCCATATTTCAACATTCCCTCTCAACAAGAGAGGGATTATCTGCCACCCCGATCATGTCTCTATGAACTCTAATTTACACTTTGACAATGCCTTTGTCAAAATGTCAGCATCTTGCTCCTCTGTCGAAATATATTGCAGCAACATGATCCTCCTCACTACACAGTCTCTGAGATGATGATACCAGATGTCGATGTGCTTGGTTCGATCATGAAATACTAGATTCTCAGAGTGTTTGATACAACTCTGACTATCACAGTAGATCACAGTTGGATCCATCCTCTGATCAAACAAACCAACTAGGATTTTCCGCACTAAGATGGCCACACATGCTACCTGACTTGCAGCCATGTTGTTGTTGGGAAAAGTATCCAATTCGGAATGTCCCTATCCCACTCTAAGAGGTGATAGTGCCTTAGCAACAAACAAGGAAAACTATCTGAGTATTCTTCTTTATGAGATGTAAATAGAGAAAGAAGGATGTAACTAACCGGTGTCTTCTGCTAGTTTGTCGATCCAATCACTCTCTCTTTTGTTCGCTTCCCACTGCCTGCTCTTTCACTGGTCCAACTTCACCCAGTTCCTGCAAGATCACAAGAGAGGAAAACTACACAAAAGACATAGATTCACATTCATAACTAGTTTAGGATCAGATGTAAACTAAATATGCAAATATAACAAAACATCATTGAAATACAAGCATATAGGAGAAACTCAAATAGCTTTATTGATATGATAACAAGGTTCAAGAGGAGATACAACCAAGTGAGTCCCGATCCAGCATCTACCTCCCAGCAAAGGAATCCCTTCCTCTCCTCCAACAAAGCATAAATCACCCAATGTACTAATCTCAATCTCAAACCAACAGCAATTCTCTACAAAGTACAAAATTCCAGCCTCCTGAACCTCTGGGTGAGAGATCCATATATAGATGTAAGCAGAGAGGATGAGTCAGCTTATGTTTTGACTTGTGGCTTCTCTCTATCAGTTCTTGCTTCCACTTGGAGGTTGAGAACCTCTTACTCATCATTTGGTCGAATTCATTGAGGCAAGTGTCATTGAGGAAGATTCTGGAAGCTTCCAGGGTCTTTCCACCTCGTTGAATGAACTTGCCATTTGTCATTTCCCGCTCAGCGCACCCTAGTAGTGCTTCTACCTGCGTTGCAGTGCACCTAGCCAGTGTAACCTTTGCATTTCAACGTAGGCAGCTAGTGGAGCCACTGAATTGATCCTGATTTGACCATTTCTGAGTTGTTTTTGGTGGAGAACTTCTGGGAGAAGCTGTCATTGGTTGACCTTGTTCCTTTAGGGGTAGGAACAACTCTTTTAGGGATTTTGGATCCCTTGGATTATGGACATCTCATGCTCAGTGCTGTAAGGCACAAAAATGTCTATAACACATGTATTCTGCCTCTGCCGAGCTGAGTGCAACTGACCTCTATTTCTTGCTGTACTAAGAAACTGCGGCTGACCTAAGGTTGAAAATCCATCCTGATGTGCTCTTTTGATCTGATGGATTCCCTGCCCAATCTGCATCAGTGAATCCTTGTAGCTTCACACCCTCTGTCCATCTGTACCATAATCCATACTGAGATGTGCCTCTGAGGTATCTAAATACATGCTTTGCCACCTTCCAAAACATCTTGGTAGGCTGAACCGTCGCTTGAATTAGCTGGTTCACCGCATAGCACAAATCTGGTCGTGTGTTCACTAAGTACATCAGTGAACCCACAAGTTTCCTATACATAGTAGCCTCTACCACTTCTCTTGAAGTAGCATCCTCCTTCTTCCAGTTACCTGCTAGAGGAGTCTACATGGGCTTGCACTTCTCCATGTGGAATCTCCTGAGTATCTCGTTGGCATACTTGCCCTTAGACAAAAACAACTCCCCATCCTTCTGCCACACTTCCATGCCAAGGAAGTAATGCATGAGACCCATGTATTTCATCTTGAATTCTTTTGCAAGGTCCTGCTTGTAAGACACGATCAACTAATCATCACCAGTCAATATGAGATCATCAACATAAAGTCCGATAATCAACAACTTACTGATGAGCCCTGGAAATGGCTAACTATATGGGCTCATTTTGCCTATTATTCTCATTTAATCCACCATTCTCCATATTTTTATGCATGATTTTGAATATATTTATGTTAATTGAGTGAATGGGAATAGTCACTTTACCACAAAGTCTAATACGTGTTTATTGCAGATTTTTTGACATTTTTGGACCAAGACCAGGCATTTATGAGTAGATTGGCAGCCAAATTCGAAGAAACAAGGCTGAGGACTTATAGGAGGGGTGTCTCCTGCACTAAAAGACCCCTTACTCAAGTTCTCCACCAATAACTCGGAGTTCAATAGCCCACCAAAGATGATTTCAAGGGGCAGCCGAGCAGGTCTAGTGAGGTGGTTGTTATCTGCAGTTTTGGGAAGCCAAGTTCCTAAAGTTTAGGAGGATTGTTGGGAGTCCTCACTTGCATAAATAGGAAGGCTTCAAGCCTTACTAGTTTAGCCATTTGATAGTCTATTTTCGCACTTTAGTGCAACCTTGTAATCAACTCATTTTCGAGCTTCTTGTTGCAGACAGTTTTGTGATGTAACCATTATTTTTTGGTTAATGAAGATGAATTCAGCTTTGAACCAATTCTGATCTTTCCCAGGGGGCTGTAGCTCTTGGGTTTGGGCCCAAACCAAGTGCCCAGTACCTCCTTTGTGTACTTCTATGTGTTTTTATTGCATTCATAGAATCATTTATGTTATTTAGGTTAAATCTTGCTTTGTTACTTAGGTTGTTTTTGATGATTAAGATAGTTGTTCTTGCTTCAGGTTGATGCGATAGTTTGATAACAGAAAAGATCCACAAAAGGGCTATAAAGTAGACCTTGATCTCTTTTCTCCCTCCTCGGGACCATGAATTGAGACCAACGCACTCTTGCTGCCACAAAAACACTGTTTTTGCCTTCCAATGCAATTGCTAGTGTTAGATTTTGAGTTGGAAAAGTTGATATCAGTTGTGTTTTCATGCTTATATTTGTTCTTGCTCAGTTTCCATAGATTTCTTGCATGACTTCCCATCTATAAATTTTTGTTCATCACCTTTATGGTTTTTAGGTCAGAATTAGGTCAAAATAGATAAATCTCTGTTTTCTTAGTCTTTGCTTGGGTCAGCTTTGGAAAGTAGTGTGAGAACACCTGTAAGACACTCCAACCTATCCTTCCTCCATCATTCAACCTACTCCAGTCTCTCTCTCAATATTTCTTTCACTCATTTTCCATACTTTCCCAACTTGCCCTAATTTCTACATTTTTGTGCAACATTGCTTCCTTCACCTTTCAACAAATCCAACCTTCTTCTTCACTCCTGAGCTTCATTCACCAGGTCCTAGACCCCTTAACATCTCTATCCATCCTTCATTTCCACTTTCCCACCGTTTTTCCACCTTCAACCCTCTAAAAACTGCTTTCGGCCTGTTCCTCTAGAACTTCCTGTAGAATTTCCTATAGATCCCCTGCAACCTCCTGTAGAAGTTCATGTGAGCAATTTTTCGAAGTCTGATCATAGTGGAAAGATTTAGAAGGGTGCTAGGGACTCCTTAGGTCCTCTCCACACCATTCCAACCTCCTCCAAACGCCCACTCCATTTTATTTTGCCAATAAACCTCTGCACAGTCACAAATAGCTAAAACACATGCATAATAATTCTGCATAAAACTGCTCGAAAATACAAAAAGATGTTTTTTCCATATTTTCCTTAAGAAGTAGCTTAAACACATGCATTTTACCTTTTCAAGAGTCAATGGCATCCAATTCAGTAGTTTACATCTCTTTTCTTGCACAAGTAGGGTTAGTCGCTAAAACTAGGGTTTGCTAGGGTTTGCATTTCCTTTCAGTTTTCATCTTCCTTCATCAAGTAGACTAGCCCCTTTTGAGTTAGCCTCCTTCCATCAAAATTAAAAGATTCTTCTTAGAACTCATAGAAGTTGGCTTGAGCTCCTAGCAATCTTGTGCCAGCTGATCAAGTGATAGCCTGCAGTAAGAGCTAGTACTTGTGCGTATAGCACCATCGCTTCTAAGTTTGTTATGAACTACCGGATTTATAAAAGTAAAGTAGGGAGTTCCAGGAGTTGCAGCATCATTGCTGCAATACTGGAGCTCACCATATTTTTGGCGCTGTTGCTGGGGAAGCGTCAAAGTACTTTGTGATTACTACTTTTCTTCTATTTTCTACTGCAAACTTCTGCTAAAGTAGTTTATTTCAGCAAGAGTAGAGTAGTTGTTTCATTTCAATTCTGCAATTTCAATTCTACAAAAGTAGATTAGACTATTTCCTACTTTCATTTCAATTCTGCAATTTCATTTCAGCAAGCGTAGATTAGCATTTCCTGCTTTCATTTCAATTCCGCAATTTCATTTCAGCAAGCGTACATTAGCATTTCCTGCTTTCATTTCAATTCTGCAATCTCATTTCAGCAACATAGATTAGTCCTTTCCTGCTTTCATTTCAATTCTGCATTTTCATTTCAGCAAGATAGATTTTAGTTAGTTGCAGTTCAATCTATTTCAGTTTTTGCAAGTACAAGCAGAAAAAAGAAACAAAAATCACCCAAAAAAGAGATTTCCTTTCATGCCTCGTAGGAACAGAGACAATTCAGGAAAATTCCTACCCAACACCCCCACCACATCACTGAGTCACCCTTCTCTCTTCTTTGGTGGCAGTGATCCAGAAGAACCTATAGGTGAACCTCCAGAGATATACGAAGATCCTATAATAGAAGAAGAGCAAGAAACCATTCCTCCTGAGACCATGGCTGAAAACAGAAACGGTAGAGGAAATGGGGAGAGAATAGAAGGTGCCTTTCCCATCCGAGAGACCAATGGGGACACAAAAATGAAAAACATAAGTCCCTCAGCCTTACCTCACTTCCATGGATTGACTACTGAAGACCTTGATACCTTCTTGTTTGAGTTTGTTGTCCTTTGTCGAACTTATGACTATGCAGAAGATGAGCAAAAGTTGAAACTCTTTCCCTCTACCTCAAGGATGCAGCCCTACACTAGTTCATGGGGCTACCTGGAAACAATATCACTACTTGGTCTCAGATGCAACAAGCCTTTAACAACAAATACCGGGACTACTATAGGTCAAAGGAGACAAAAGAAGAAATCTTTCGAATGACCATGAGAAGTGATGAACCTTTAGAAGACTATGAAGAGAGGTTTCAACTCAGTTATAAAAGGGTCAGGTGCACACTTGACCACAGATCTCTGAAGTTGGTTCTCCTCAGAGGAGTTCCTGAAGACCTTCTAGATACCCTCCATTTTCTAGCCGGGGGAGACATCTACCAGCTACCTTATGATGACATAAGGACTGTGTTTAGAAACCATTCTAGGGTAGCCAGAAAGAGAGGTAGGGGAAGTCAACTCTTAGCCAGTACTCCCTTATCTAGTTCATTCCTTAAAAACGAGTTTGCAAATCAGATGGAAGATTTCAAAAGCAAGATGAGACAGACTATTGCCATGCAAATGGATACCTTGTGAATCTAAAAGAAGCAAGAGGAAGCCGAGAGGGCTTTGGCCATCTTTTGTCCCAGGTGCACTAGAAAGCATCCTAGGAATGAATGTCCATTGCACTCTGTAGAAGTGTGTTTTGTCTGTGAAGAAGACCATCCTACAAATCAGTGCCCTTCCTTGCCTGGATTTAAAGCTATGTACCAAGGGGCTAAAGGAGCCACTGAACCCCTCTACTTCATGAACTAAAGGAGGCCACATGGACCCAGACCTTACTAGCAGGGAATGCAAGGGACATCCCAGACTTATTACAACCCCAATCAAGCCACTTCCATGCCTTCTTGGGGCCCCCCTGCTCATCCTTCCTGGTCCACACCCCCTCCTTGGTCGTATCCATCTCAATACCATACTCAACCAGCTGTTCACTCGTTTCATTCTCATGCTCAGCCACAACCTCAGTGGAATGCACCTCATCAGGGGCGGAGGCCCCAATAGAACTCTCCTCCCGCTATTTTGCCTCCACCACCTGTGCAACCACAACCATTACCTCCTGCTCCTCCAAGACAACCCCATATACCTGCTCAACCGAACCCGAACCCCAATAACAGAAAGGCCCAGCAGGTGTATACTGGAGAAACAACATGCCCTACCTATGCTGTGGATATTCAAGAGATCAACCTACAATCTAGGAAGGTCCTCCTAGATAGCCAACCTCCTCCTAAGGAGGATGATGAAGAAAAATAGGGAAGTGAACCCAAAGCCATTCCACCCTTTCCTGAGAGACTAACTAGAACCATGCAGCTAGCCCCAGAAGAAACTGAACTTTTGGGAGAACTTAAACAGTTATGTGTGAAAATACCACTTCTCCAGGCCATAAAAGATGTACCAATCTACAATAAGTTGATCAAAGAGAAGTGTTTCAGGCACCCAGGCAGGTGTAAGAGAGATTCCCCAACTATCAATGTCATAGGACAACTGTCTGACCTGATGTTGGGATAGGTAATCTATCCAAAGTATCTGGATCCTGGGAGTCCTGTAGTCGATGTCCACATCAATGGCACCATAATTCCCCACACCTTGATTAATCTAGGGGTTGCCATTAATGTAATGACCAGGGACATTATGCTTAAACTCAACCTTCAGAGTTCCCTAAGAAAGACCTCAACAATACTGCAGTTGGCAGACCACTCCACTATGACTCCTGAGGGGATTGTGGAAGATGTCATGGTCTCCATTGATTCCTGGGAGTACCATACTGACTTCTTGGTTCTTCGGCTAAAGGCAAAGCTCACTGGGTATCCCATCATCTTGGGAAGCCCTTGGTTAGCTACTGTAGATGCTTACATCAGTTGTCGGGCTGGGAGCATGACCATCAAGAATGGGCATATGTCCAAATAGCTGGTCCTATATCCTCTTGCCCAACCTCTGCTAGAACATGACTTACCTCTCTGGTTGCAGGAGGAAGATGAGGATGAAGTCTACTCCGCACTTGTTCACAGTGGAAGCCACCAAGGGAGGTCCTCAAACCGAGGATGATCTTATTGAGAATTTGATTCAAAATCCACCCCCAAATGTGTTGCCATTAGAAGAGTTGGTGGAAGAAACCAAAGCCAATGCTTTAGTTGATCTCTGTGTGGCTGATCTGACCTCTCTCCAAGTTAAGAATGTGGAATTTGGCCCTGAAAGAACCTTGAAGATCAACTCATACCTATCCACCTCTTAGGAGAAAGAGCTGTGTAGCTTATTAAACAACCATTTAGATGTTTTTGCTTGGAGCTATAAGGAGATGAAAGGAGTCCACCCTTCAGTCTTTACTCATCACATTTACATTAAAGAGGATTGTAAACCAGTCAGGCAGCCTCAAAGGAGGATGAATCTAGCCCTTAAGGACATTGTCGAAGAAGAACTACAAAAGTTACTGGATGCATGATTCATCTACCCCATCTCTGACAGTGAATGGGTTTCTCCTTTGGTGCTTGTCCCCAAGAAAAATGGGAAGTGGAGAATCTGTGTAGATTATCGAGAACTTAACAAAGCCACTAAGAAGGACCATTTCCCTTTGCCTTTCATAGATCAAGTGTTGGATGGCCTGGCTAAAAAGAAGTTCTTTTCCTTCCTAGATGGGTTTAGCAGGTACAATCATATCCAAATTAGCCCAGAAGACCAAGATAAGACCACTTTCACTTGTCCATGGGGTACCTTTGCCTACTGGGTCCTTCCCTTTGGGTTGTGCAACGTTCCTGCCACTTTCCAAAGAGCAGTACTGAGTATATTCACTGAGCTGGTTCATGATTCAATGGAAATCTATATGGATGACTTTACCCCTTACGGTTCTAACTTCCAGGAAGCTCTGACTAACCTAAGGAAAGTTTTAGCCAAGTGTATTGAAATGAACCTATCCCTCAGTCCTGATAAATGTGAATTCCTAATGACTGAAGGGACCATGCTAGGTCATACAATTTCTCAGCAAGGTTTACAAGTGGATCCCAACAAGATTGCTATCATCCAAAGGGTCCCACCTCCTCAAAAGGTAAGAGATGTTCAGAGTTTTCTAGGCTTAGCAGGATATTATAGAAGATTCATTAAAGATTTTAGTAAGCTAGCCTCTCCATTGTTTGGTCTTTTGGGAAAAGATGCTGAGTTCATATGGACTGACAACTGTCAAGAGGCTCTGGATGCTTTGAAAGGTAAGCTGATAACTGCCCCAATCTTGAGAGGTCCAAACTGGGCCCTACCTTTCCACATTCACACAGATGCCTCGAACAAAGCTATAGGAGCAGCATTAGGACAAGTTGAAAAGAAGCTACCGTATGCCATATACTTTGTCAGTAAAAACCTATCCAAGGCAGAGTTAAACTACACTGTAACCGAAAAAGAGCTCCTGGCTGTAGTCCATTCCCTAAACAAGTTCAGACATTACATCACTGGTTATCAAACATTCGTGCATACTGATCATGCTACAATTAGGTATTTGATGAATAAACCTGATGTAAATGCTCGTATCATTAGATGGTTACTTTTATTGCAGCAATCTGATTTGACTATTGTTGATAAGCTAGGTAAGGAAAATGTTGTTGCTGATTTTCTGTCTAGACTAGATCTGCCTACAGGTGAAGAAGGGATTGTGGATGATTGAATGCCAGATGAGCACCTATTTACTATTTCATTACTCTCTCCATGGTTTGCTGATATAGCAAATTATTTGGTTTCATCACAGTTTCCGCCATACCTGTCCTCAAAAGAGAAGAGCAATATCGTGAGTAAAAGTTCCCCATTCACTTGGATTAGGGGCAATCTTTTTAAACTTGGCCCATATCAGATTTTGAGGTGTGTCAGGGAGGAGGAAGTTTTTGACATCCTCCTAACTTGTCATGATGGGCCCTGTGGGGGCCACTTTGCAGCAAAGAGAACCGCCTTCAAAATTCTGCAGGCATGGTACTTGTTGGGGGGAAAAATGCCTATGCAGGACGATCCTATCCACCTAAGGTGTGACAGTGCCTTAGCAACAAACAGAGACAGCTATTCTGGTTTCTTCCTTTATGAAATGGGAAAGAAGAGAGATCAATGGACTTACCGGTGTCTTCCGTTTGTCCCTCGATCTAGATCCTCTTCTCCTTTGGATGTTCACAACTACTTGCCTCCTCGCAAAACCACAAGAGAACAGCTACTTGCCTTCCTGCAAGATCACAAGAGAACAGCTACTTGCGACAAGAGAACAGCTACTTGAGACAAGAGAAGAACATAACACAAAGGCAGATATTCATATTCATAAATGATTTAGGATTAGAAGTAAATCAAATACACTAATGCAATCATACATCAAAGATACATCAGTATATAGGAGAAAACCAAGATAGCTTTATTGATAAATAACAAGGTTCAGGAAGAGATACAACCCAGAGGGCTCCAATCCAGCATCTCCTTCCTAGCAGAATGGAATTCCTATCTTCACCTCCCTTCAAAGCATTAAGCACCCAATGATTCCAGTCTCAAACCAACAGCAATTCTTTGCAATAACAAAATTCCAGCCTCCTCTTCCCATGGAGGAGAGATCTATATATAGATCTTTTGGAGAGAGGATGAGTCAGCTTGAGGCTGGTATGAAACTGACTAGTGTCCTCTCCCTCTCTTAGTTCTTGAGTCCACTTGGAGGTTCTTGCTTCCACTAGGAGATTTGGAACCTCTTACTCATCACCAGTCGAATTCCTTGATGCAAGTGTCATTTTGGAAGCTTCCTGGGCATTGACACATTGAGAAATAAGCCTGCCACTTGTCTAGTTACGCTCAGCGCAGGTAGCCTTTGTTGCAGTTGACATTCAACGCAGGTAGACAGTGGAGCAGTTGACATTCAGCGCAGATGCTCAGTGGAGCAATTGACATGATCCATAATTGGCTTGTTTTTGAGCAGTTTCAGGTGGAGAACTTCTGTGAATTACTGTGGTTTGCTAGCCTTGTTCCTCTAGGGGTAGGAACAACATGTTTAGGGACTTTGGATCCCTTGATTATGGACATTTCATGCTCAATGCTGTAAGGCACAAAAATGTCTATAACAGTTGCCCCCTAAAGTATGAGGCCGTTTATCGGGTGAAATGCTTTATCCAGGAGGGTCCGAAGTTCATCCATTTGCTAGGAGGAGACCTGTAATAAGATACAATACAATACATTATGATTCATACTGCTTTCATGATCTGGCTGAGGTGGGCATTCCCATGCTCAGCTTTATAAATTCATTTTTGTACATAGCACAGACAATCGTCTGATGGTAGACTGATAATTTTGGTGAAATTATCATCCTTTGAGTAGGATGATCATCTGCTGCAATGATGTACATGTCAAATGTCTTTATTTTTCCTGAATATATATCGCAGCCCGGATGGATGAAACTAGATCCGGGGTCTTCAAACTCGTTTGATCTTCACTCTAAGTACAAGTCGATCCATGTGAGAATTGCGCTGAAGTCGAACATGGAAAGACATCGCTTGATTACCGGTCAATGATGTAAACCGTTAACAAGCGCGAGAAGAATCATCGATAATGATAATGACCCTCAAGGTACTGCAGTACAATTCACGTGGTGTGAATACAGGACTTGGCATCGAACACCACGCAAAATCTTCTGGTCGAAGGTCATTGATGTATACCTGTCGCTGGAAGTGAGAAACTTGCCATTGAGGCATGCAAGCTTCAAAGTACTGAAGGGGTTGTTCCTAGATCAACTTCTTGGATAATGAGTTGATGTCGACAAGAAGTGATCCGTCAAAGGAGGGCCTTAATGAATCCCACATCAATGACACGGAACGGAGCTAATGATTTTAATGGAGGTGAAAATGATCTGTGATATATGATTCAGGGTGGCGGTCATGAATGGATGAAGGATAATGTATGGCAGTGGATGGGACCCGATTGACTCTTTCTGAACGACTTCTCTTGAACATGTGGCGACACTGATGCGATGGATTGGTAGCATTACCCCAATTATGGATGGTATGGCGAGACCATGGTGATGTGACCGGTGAATGAAACAACCCAACCCGATTGTGGTACGGAGGAAAAGTGTCATGTTCAAGAGCGACTTGCTACCATCAAAGTTTTCTTTAGTTTTCTCCCAATTTTTCCCTAGTCATTGCTGACCAGTACCTCTTTATTTTTGTCAAGCTTGAGGAGGATAACATATGCTTGTTCTATAACCTGCCCTTCGGGCAAGCCCATCGCTATGTTTTAACGAGCCTAGCGATAGTGAAACTCGTTCTCGTCTAAAGACAAGTTTGTCGCTACTTAGTGTTTTAACGAGTCTAACAACAAAGACAACTCGGTCCCTTTTCATTTTTAGAGAGTCTGAAAATGTACGTAAAGTTAACTCCAAAATTCCTTTTTCGTCATCTAATCCCTTAAGTCCGAAAAAGTATAAAACAATACAGAAGGGATGATTTTTCGATAGTTTTAACGAGCCGAACAAAACAAGCGCTCGATCTTTTTGTGCAATAATCCCTCAGGTCCAAAAAGATTAAAATCTAGAGGAGGGATAGCACTTCCGGTCGCTTTAACGAGCTGGAAGGCCAAAACTCGGCAATCTTTTCATATTTTATGAGTCAGTTGAAAAGAGCTTAAAGAAGACTCGTCTTTTGAGGAACGAGTGATAAACAGGGTTAGCAGCTGATTCCAGGTACATGTTGGAATTCTCCAATCACGGCAGTGTCACAAGGATGGCTAGGTGAAATCACTCTTCGCAGCTGTTCCTCAAAATGGGTAAACAATCATATGGAGGTGAATGATCGGCCAAATGAAAAGTGGAGGTGACGGTGCAAACACGACCAAGGCTTTTATGGCAGATAAGGTTATATATACAATGGTTATTTACTAGGATGGGTTCATTTTTTAAAGAGCTTGAATGCGCCAAAACACTGCTCAAACTTATGTTTATTTTTTAACGAGCATGAACTATGTGCTAAAACTGCTCGGATCTTGCGTTTATTTTTTAACGAGCATGAACTTTGTACTAAAACTGCTCGATTATTATATGGTCAAATTTTTGATTTTTTACCATAACTAGCTTTGCCCTTTTCAAAGATAGTACTGCATTCTCAATTGCTGCATCAAACTTAGTTAGAAATGAATAACATTTGTTCGAAAATGAGATTAAAACCCTAATATTTCGCTTTGAACTACGAAAAAAGCAATTAAAAAGTGTTTTTACCTCTCATTTTACCATTTCATTTGGACTTGGTTTGTTGGAGCTTTGGAGGTGCCTCTTCCCCCTTGATTTTCATCAGCTGATTCCGGGAGATTTTGCGGACGATTTTCGGCGCCGTCTGGACCAGGTAGGAGCTAAACCCTAGCTCTTTCTTTTCATGGTTTCCTTTTCCAATTCTGTGCCTGTTTTCCTGTTCTCTTGAGCCCCTGGGGTTTTGCTAGGGCGCTCTACCATCATCGCAGGCAGTCCATTCAAAACCTGCGTTGAATGTCAAGCTGCCTTAAGGCAGTTTGACCTTCAACATAGGTAGGACACTTGCCAATTGCGTTGATCATAGAAAAGCAGTTCTATTGCACAGTTTTTTGATGAAATTTTGCCAGTTTCTCATCAAATCCAGGATCTTACTCTTTCTCTTGTTTGTTTTGCAGGGACTTTTGAGCAAAATGACCCTCACATAGCAAGAACGAGAACATGAAGAGGAGGACATGATTGCCCTCCATGACCCTGTCACGGTGAACGCGCTACGGAACTGTGGCCTGCTGAAGTTCTTCCGTATCTCTAGTATGAGAGCACAGATCTCCTTACTGCAGTATATGCTTGATGCTTGGGATCCTATCAACCAAGTATTCCAGATTAGGGGCAAATCCATCCCCTTGACCATCGTAGACATTTACTTCTTGACTGGGTTGTCAAGGCGGGGTGCCCCCATTTCTTTGTCAGGTTCGGCCCGAGGGAATGACTCCATGAGAGATTATGTCCGCCAGTATTGCAGGGAAGGTTCTCAGCCGAGCAGAGACGACAAGGTTGTTATCCGCGAGATTACTGACAGGTCTCTCAGGTCCATTTTGTATACTATTGGTAGGATGGCCGGTAGTGCATCTCTTCATGTTGCCAATAGATCTTACGTGCAGCACGCCTTGGAGTGTCTCCAACCGAAAGTATTCAACTGGTGTGATGCAGTACTTCTTCAGATGAAAAGTCAGTTGAACAAGGTAAAGGACGGGAAGTTGAAGAACTTTGGATTTGGTTCTATTCTGACTTCCTTTGCCTTGGAGAAAATACCACTGATGCAACCTCAGAATATCGCACTTGACTTGCCTTCTCCTACCGAGCCACGCATGCAGAGATGGGTTGATCACATGTCTAGGCATGCTGGTCAATCTCAGATTTCTTTCACTGATACCTTCTTCAGGTGGTTCGAGCGTCAGGAGATGGTCTATTCCGAGTATCCATACGTTGGTATGGATTTCCGAGGTGATCCGGACTTGGTACTGCCGGATGGTGAACAGTGGGGCGCTATAGGTAAAATATTCGGCCATATTACTGTTTACTGTTCTTATTTATAATGTCCTTGTGCTTTATTCTATCAAGACTTTAATCAAACTCATGTGTGCATGCAGATGTTGGTCCTGTTCGTTCAGCAATTTGCTCGAGAGCGCTAGTCGCTGCCCCAGCAGGGGAGACTGCTGGGAGGGTTATTCTCCGCGATCTTGACATGACCGAGACCCTTACAGCTATGCAGGAACAGGTTGAGAGCCTTACTCTCGACATTCCCGATGTGAGGATTGATGAGTTACCTTTACAGTTGCAGCGGCATACTACTGGTGTGCCTAGACGATGGACTCGTCTCTTGCGCATGATTGCACAGGCCGTGACGTGCTATCATGAGCATCACTAGGCTAGGGTGCCCCCTAGCATTTTTGAGTTTTTGGGTCATGCGACCGATTTTTGTCTTGGTTACAGAACATTATGTATGAATGATAAACAGCTTATATATATATTTTGATTTTCGGGGTTTATTCTGGTTGAGTTATATGATCCATATGTACAACATTGATGATGTGTCTCTTTTTATAAATGTTGCAAATGTCTATCTAACACATAGTTTGCTAATGAGTCGATTAATGTGTTTAAGTTCCTGGAAATATGTTGGTATTGAATTAAATCAAACTGTCTTTCCAAAATCTTAACCCTTAGAAACATGCGATAAATAGTTGGATTGCAGACAGAATATATACCATTGAGTTGTAGTATCACGAGTTGTGAGTCTAGCCTGACGATTAGTCGGCGTATACCATGGGTGATGGCATCAGAGAGGAGTTCTATCAACACGCTATACTCAGCGATATTATTCGTTGATTGCCCAATACACACACCTCTAAAACTCACTAACTCGCCGCTTGGATCAAAAATGGCCCAGGCCGCGGAGGACAGGTTCCGCGAACTACGACTCGCTCCGTCGGCATATCCCACACATGTCTCAGAAAGGTTCGACATCTGCAATGAATGTAAAAAGGTGGATTACTCGACCAAAACAAACACTTTAGCGAAAACAAAATACAACAAAAGCACACAGGTTACTATTTAAGCATAGTAACGCTTGAGGTACAACCCATTGCGGGGTTGCGCCAGTGGAATTCCGTCATAATCCATTAACTCGTAGGCTCCTTTTGCTAACACTCGTTTAACAATATAGGGACCCATCCATAAAGAATTAAATTTACCTGCTCCCAATTTGTCGGATTCTTGGTCGTAAAGCAAGACCAAGTCACCTTCTGAGAAGACACGGGTTTGACATTTTTGTCGAACTACGCCTTGACTCGTTTCTTATGGGCTTCATTAGCCAAAGCGGCGTCACGACGGGTTTCATCCAATTGGATTAATTCCAAGAAACGGGCCTCTTCTTTCGAAGTGCCGGGGAGGAGATCAATTGCGAGTTTAAGCGACGAAATTTCGCACTGGACTGGTAAGACTGCCTCCAGGCCATACACCAGTTGGAAAGGTGTGAACCCAGTCGCATTCTTTACCGATGTTCAGTAAGCCCACAAGGCTGAGTACAGGATTAGGTGCCACCTTCTTTTGTGAACTCCGATCATCCTTTGCAACATACGCTTCAGGACTTTGTTGATTGCTTCAACTTGTCCATTGGCTTGCGGATAATACGGGGTAGAGCTGTCGTGAGATAGCCCTAGCTTGGTAGCTAATTCAACCATCATGTGATTACGAAAATGCGATCCATGATCTGTAACTATAGCCTGTGGTACGCCGAACCTGGCGACTACATGATTAAAAAAGAAAAGGGCAGCTGTTTCACCAGTGTTATCCAATGTAGGCATCGCCTCAGCCCATTTGGTAAAATAGTCAACGGCGACTATAATATACCCATGCCCCCCGGTCAAGGTGGGGTTACATTGCATGAAATCGATGCCCCATTTGGCGAAAGGCCCAACAACAACTATTGGCTGTAAAGGTGCGGGTGGTCTTTTGGTTTTGCTATCAAAAATTTGACAAGCATGGCAACTTCTGACTGCGATTATGCAATCTTTAAATATGGTTGGCCAGAAGTATCCTGCTCGTAAGATTTTTTGTGCTGTTGCATATCCAGATTGATGCCCCCCACACGTGACTGAATGACACTCATTCAGGGCTTTTTCGGCCTCCTCATTGGTAAGGCACCTTCTCAGAACTATATTGATACCACGACGGTAAAGTGTATCACCGACGATCATGTAGTCTTTCGCTTGGTATCGTATACGTTTCTGTTCAGCGTGAGAGGTGTTAGGCCTGAACTTTTGGGTTTGGAGATAAATTATGATATCTCCATACCACTCATTGCTTGCAGATATCAGAAAAAAACTCTCGTCCACGATTGATTCTTCAGATGTTTCATCGTTGGACGACAATGGGAGATCGCACAATAATTCTGCGAAAACTAGAGCTTTCTTTGATTTGGATTTTACAAATTCCAGATCAAACTCTTGAAGGATTGCTATCCATTTTGAATATTTTCCCCCCAGCAACTGTCGCGACAGTATATAAGTCATGGGGTTGCAATCCGATAAAATGGTAGTTTTACGAAAGAGGACATAATGTCGAAACCTTTGAATCGCTTGAACAGCCGCAAGCGCTAGTTTTTCAACATAAGAATATTTACTTTCTGTATCATTTAAGTTTTTACTTAAATAATATATAGGATGTTCAATTCCATCGACTTCTTGAACTAAAACCATCGCAATGGTCGTATCCGCTGCAGCCAGATACAGGTTAAAATTTCTTTGATAGTCTGGGGCATACATTAATGATGCTCTTACTAGAGAATCTTTCAGAGCGTCAAAGGAAGCTTGCGCGACCTGATCCCAGACGAAAGGTACATCCTTTTTCAAAAGACGAGTATAACCTTTAGCAAGTTCTGCGTAATTTGGAATCAACCTCCTCAGAAAGTTTGCTTTCCCTTGGAGTTTCTGAATCTGAAGCAAATTTGAAGGTGGAGGCAAATTAATGATTGCCTGAACCTTGCAAGGGTCGAGATGAATCCCATCCTTGGAGACTACAAAGCCAAGTAAACGAACAGAACTAATGCAAAACACACATTTATGTGGATTGAGTCTTATTTTGTAGTGTCGGCAACGTAGAAATATCGCTCTTAAATGCTGCGGATGATCAGTCCGCTTTTGCGAATGAGCCGGAAGGTCGTCGAGATATGGTTGAACAATGTTCTTGATGTCGTGGAAGCCATAGTTCATTGCCCTCTGAAACGTCGCCCCTGCGTTATTTAAACCAAAGGGTAATTTTTGATAAGCGAACGTGCCCCACGGACAAATGAATGCAGTCTTTGACTGGTCCTGTGGGCAGATTTTTATTTGATTATACCCGAAAAATCCATCCATAAATGAAAAGATTTCACATCCGGCGCATTCATCAATTATCTGGTCGATGAAGGGTGTAGGGTAGTTGTCCTTCGGACAAGCTTGGTTTACATCCCTGTAGTCGACACACACTCTAATCGTCCCTTGTTTCTTCATAACAGGGACAATATTCGATACCCAATCGGTTAGAGGAACCGGGTAGATGAAACCAACATGGAGAAGTTTTTCAACTTCTGCCTTAATGGCAGCGGCTTTCTTGGGGTGCACCTGCCGAAGCCGTTGTCTTACTGGTTTGACATCAGGATACATCTTGATTTCATGTTCAACAATACTCGAGTCAATGCCTGGCATTTCATCGTATGACCAAGCAAAGACATCTCTGAACTCGCGAAAAAGAGCGTTATATATTTCCAGTTCTGAAGGAGAACAACCTTTGCCGACATAAATATTCTCTACAACATTTGGTTTAGTCGAGATATTTATGGCTATAGTCTCTTCAATATTGGATAAGTTTCGCTCGGAATCCACCGTATTTACAGTATTTGATAGGAATTCAAAAACTGAAGGGTGATACAGGCTGTGTTGAGTATCTTCTTCATATTCTGGAAGAAGGGAACGATGGTGGTGATCATTCCATGGTGCCCCCTCAATCAACATTGATTGTAAGATTCCTTCGTCAGTCCCATGCACTTTCGACCAAGGATCTAATGGGGTACCATATTCTCTAGACCTATCTACCCAAACGCTTGACGAGTGTTGACTTGGGTTCGCCTCCCATGCTTGAAACATTGATTGCTACAATATTTCTATAGGGCTTGGGGGCAAAACCATTGCATGATCCATGTCTTGTTTTTCTGCGACCTTCGTGGAAGATATCATGTTGCAGGTTGCTACCAACGCTATATTTCCTATATAAATAGGAGGTGGTAGCGCGAAAGTTCCCATCAATGTGGGGTCTTTCAATAGGCCTACTCCGATATCTTGAAGCGAATGGTTGCTCTCATGGATCATGGGAATGCTTCCAGTAACTTGTGAACTATTAAGGAGGAAGTTCTGTTGGTCGACGACCGTAATCCCTCCTTGAAAAGGGAATGCAATCTTCCTAAAATAAGTTGACACTACAGCCGCCATGGCATATATCCATGGTCTTCCTAGTAGGATGTTATAGTCAAGATTCCCATCAATGACTTCAACATCTATTTCTACTGTTTTTCCTCCTAGTTCAACCTTCAAGTTATTTAGGATACCGTACGGGGTGTACGTCCTTCCGTCGAATGCTTTTAATGTCGTCGAAGATCGCGACAAGGTTGGAGACCCTAGAGTTTTCCAGCAACTCATCGACATGATACATGTAGATGCTCCCTCATCAATAATTGTTCGGTGTACAGTTTTGTTGAGGGCTTTCACTTGAATAAGGAAAGCTAGTTGAGCTGGTAACTGTGGATCGTATCCTTTGTGATCGAAGGATACAAGATTGGAATCCTTAGGATCAACCCCACCAATAGCTGATAACAATGCCTGCCTTTGGGATGGGCAATTTTGTAGTACCTCAAGAGTCGACATAGCGGATGGCGATTGGGCCAAATCTTCCACTATGTTATAATGCTGCGCCGCTCTGGCGCGAGGATTAAATGTCGACTTGTGTACTACTCCCTTCGGCGGTTTTATTGTTAATTCAGGAATTATTGGTGGGACAACTTTTGTCGAAGTTGTTGTCGAACTACTTGGTTGATCTTTACCTTTGTCGTTTGACAGCGCAGGATTCCCATAATCTTTGTTCCTTGTTGAAATCAAAGCATCATTCTGTTGCTTGGAGATCGACAACATTAGCACTTGCGACGGGGAAGCATTTCCACCCTCAACCAGATTTTGACCTTGATTGGGAAACGGATCAGTTAACACAGCTGAAGTTTTCGGACTCTTGAAGAATCTTTTAATCTCAGCTTTGTATGGACATTCTCTTGTCCGATGATCCTCATCACATATTTGACATGGATAATTCAGTTTCCCTTTCCCAAGAGGGTTTGAAGGAGTTTTTTCAGGGGATGACTCACCCTGTTTCTTATTCTTCCCTTTGTTTTGCTTCTTCTTGCTTCCTGGTTGATTGGGTTCTTTGCCTTTATCTGCTGATACGGAATTTACTTCCGAAGCAAGAATTTCTTGATTTGCATTTTGATCCGAAGTCTTACGGGTTTTCTTAGACGAAGCCTTTGTCGACTTTTCGTTCGCAGTGCCAATCACACCATCGCCGGCATGAGAGTCACTATTTGATTTAGGAGGAGGAGGAATTGAAAATTCCGGTCTAGGGGCGTCAGGTATTTTGTCGTAGAGCGTGCCAGACTGAGTATATACTAAGTCTAGATACTGTGCACCAGCAATAACTTGCTCCTCTGTTACGACTCCCCCCTTGGCCACATCTTTCGTTATGGCAGGAAGTAACGACTTTATAAACCATTCAGCTAATAGCTGATCGGGAACGTAAGTCTTTACCATCCTGCGACGATGACGCCACTCATGTATATGATCGGATATATGTGTGGCCGTCGTCTGCTTGAAGTTGGTTAAGATTTTTGTTCCAGTTTCATACCTTATCGGTAATTGAAAATGGGTTAAGAAAGTCGTGGCTAGGGAACTGAAATTGTCGAAAGAGGCTCTAGGTAATTCAATATACCATTTAGCCGCTGGACCTGTCAATGTCCTCTGAAAAAGGCGAAGCGTTATCGAATCATCGTTCAGGGTGTTCGACGAACACCACAGATAAAAAGTCATCACGTGATTCGACGGGTCTTCACCTGGCTTTCCGTTGAATTTAGGAATGTCCGATGGAAGTTTGTGAGGAATCGCTGGCCACCAAGGGGCGTAAGCAATTGGATCGTTCGTTAATCGGTGTAAATCCGGTAATTCTAAAGTTGCCACGAATGGTAACTGTTGATTCAGGTTAGGTGAGGCGTACCCAGGATACGATGGAATTGCCTGAACAGTTGGTCTTTGCATACCAGCATAATGTAATTGATGTTGGTATGACTGATACGGTTGGTGGACTTGACCACTGTAAAGCGATTGGTTTTGACTGTTTTGAATATACGGTTGTCCACTGTTCGCAAAGATCTGCTGCTCAGAACCTTGGTACACTTGCTGGAATTGTGGTTGTTGGTATTGCACCAGCCACAGTTGTGAAGCCATGCTCTGCTGTGCTATACTAACCGACGGACCAAGATGTGGGGTAATTGTACCCGTTTGGACCTGTGTCACCCCTCCAGTTGGCGATTGTGGTTGTGTCACAGGGTCAAGGGGCTGTTGCATTACAACCTGAGAAATCTGAGGTTGACACACAACAGGCATCGTTTGAACTTGTGACACTGTTACAATAGCTAGCGTTGTTGGGATGTTCGACATAGGTACACATTGTTGCATAGAATACACAACTCTTGGCTGTTGGGGTAGCATAGGTACCCAACCACTTGTCGTAACTCCAGTATAACCTGAATACTGTTGAGAACTGCCGTATGGATATCCTCCCGAAGGGGGTAATGAAAGGGCATACTGCCCCCCATACGGTAGCAATCCGGAACTCAAGGGCATTGTTTGCCCTTGGGGACTGGATGGCCCAAATTGACCTCCATAGGGATCAATCTGTCTAGTCTCAACATAAGAGTTACCGGGTATTATCCCGGAGGAACAAACTGGAACAGACCATACTGTCGAAATAGTCCCTGGGTGGACTCCTTCTAGCGGTTGCGAGCTAGTTGGGACAGATGGTACACCGGCAAACATCGTCGGAGTGACGACAGGGAGTTCTGCCGTCGCTGTGTCATTTGACACAGTCCTAGATGTCGACGGTTGCTCAGACATTTTGAGTCTATCCAATAGATCGCCTAGCGATTCTACAGGAACTTCCACTGGTGATGGACTCACTTCTGATGTAGAAGGAAAAAGAGTGACCCCTACTCCAAAATGGGTTGGAGTAGTTGCTTGCGGTTCCTCTACAATTTCCTCTATCGCAATCAAACCCGGTGGAAGAGGAAGACCGTCAGGTCCGTAAAAAATTTCTGGTGCCGAAGAAGGGGTTGTTTCGACAGCGACAGTTGTTTGAGGAACAAGACTCTCTGGACCGGTTACAGATGGAACTGGTTCAGTAACGCAAGTACTTGTTCTCAGACTAGGATCAGTGCTACTGTCCCTCTGTGGCTGTTGAACTTCTTCAATAGAGGCAGGGTTTCCAGAAATGTTTGGAGTAACCGGAATCTCAGATGTTGTCGGAACACTTGTCCTAACTTTGATAGGAGATTTCGAACCGGTTAAGCGAGTTCGCTTTGTTCGTACTGTTTTCAATTCCGGAGACAAAGACGGTAGACTCGCAAGCCTCCGCGAACGACGGGGTTTCAATTGAATTTCTTCCACGATTGTGGATTACTCGATCAAATAAAATACAAAAGGGGAAAATATGTTTCCGAACTAAATGAATTTTATTAGACGCTTTAGACACAACTTGCTTTTTCACTTTTAAAGAGTCGAGAAAAAGCTAAAGATGACTCTAGTCTCCTTCGATGTTTTAACGAGCCCGAAGTGACAAATGCTCGGATGGACTTTTTCTGTTATAGAGTCTGAAAAAGGCCAAAAGAAACTGCTCTGGAGTTCTAGGCAGAGGGTGTGCCAAACCTTTCGCAAAACCGCAGAATACTTTTTAAGGTACGGGCGGTCGATCTTCATGAATGCTGTGTTCACTGCATTGCGATCAGTAGGGCGGCCGACACGGTTTCCTAAGGATAAAGGATATATGCCTACAGGGGTCTCCCAATATATACGCGACGGTACGTGGGAGCACAATCCGTACTAGCGCTATTGTCCCTCAGGAGGAATCACCCACCTTCCACGAGATCGACAGTCACTAGGCTTAACGACGCCGGAACACGTCTCTAGCCTAGACCTCTATGTTGTGCGTTATGTTGCAAAGTGTTGTTAGGTTCATTCAGTTTATTTTAAGTTGATCTTTTTAGAAGTTTGTCTTTCAGGATCACCACGAGATGTATGGTACAATTCCTAAATGCAGTCTAAGATGATAAGCAAGCTTTATAATCTTTTCAACTTTGAAAATCCTAGCTACTAAGGGAAAAGAAAGACACCATCTTTTCTCAAAGAGCAATCAGCACACTCTAATGCACTCTTCCTAAATCAAGCATGCAAACTTATCAAAATGCAAATGCACAATGCAGGTGTTTGTTTTCCGCTTTCTTAGTATTGATGCCTACAAAGAAAGCTTTTTGTACAACTTTGAATTTGCTTTTAAATGAAAGATACAAACAAGTTTACTTTTTCGAAATCAACAAGGGTAGAAGAGATTACAATCACTTTGCGACTTTCGAAATGAATACTTGTTTCGACACTTAAAAGAGACAAACTCAAACCAATAAGCAAAAGCAAATGTATAATCAACTGTAAACAGCCAATGAACTCTCTCCTAAGATCACAATCAATCAGATCTGAATCAAGGGCTACAGGATGATTATTTCACTCATGCAAAGGAAAACTGTAAATGACGTAAAAACACATAAAAACACTTATAGTCTTTTGTACAAAAGGAGGCGGAATCTAAGCAAAGAAAAGGAGTTATCAGACTGGTACCTATGCTGGTTAAAGGCTGCAAAAAACAGAGATCAAAACAGGGCAACAGACAGCAGAGAACCCCAGCTGCACAAGGCTAAATTGGTTCAGCGCAAGTCCAACACTGTGGGTTTGACATTCAACGCAGGTAGCCTTAACGGGACCTGCGTTGAAATGCAGACTTCCTTCACAGCAGTTGCGCTGACGGAGAAACTCTCGTTTCCCCTGGGTTCTGGGTCACAAAACGCTCAAAAATCAACTGTTTCAGGCCAAATCAGAAACACAAGCAAGGTATAATCAGAGGGATGCTTTGAGAGGGTACTAAGATCTATCACAAAGGATCATCAAGTCATTTGTGAGTCCATTGTTCAGATCATAGACAAAATCCAGTGAAGGATCAAGGCAGCAATAGTCTACTTTGCAGAAGCAGTTCGATTGTTGCTGTTAAGTCTATGAGGTAAACAATGATGTAAACACAAATAAAATGACTAAAACAACAATCCCCAGTGGAGTCGCCAATTTGTTGGGGGGAAAAATGCCTATGCAGGACGATCCTATCCACCTAAGGTGTGACAGTGCCTTAGCAACAAACAGAGACAGCTATTCTGGTTTCTTCCTTTATGAAATGGGAAAGAAGAGAGATCAATGGACTTACCGGTGTCTTCCGTTTGTCCCTCGATCTAGATCCTCTTCTCCTTTGGATGTTCACAGCTACTTTCCCCCTCGCAAAACCACAAGAGAACAACTACTTGCCTTCCTGCAAGATCACAAGAGAACACAAAGGCAGATATTCATATTCATAAACGATTCAGGATTAGAAGTAAATCAAATACACTAATGCAATCATACATCAAAGATACATCAGTATATAGGAGAAAACCAAGATAGCTTTATTGATAAATAACAAGGTTCAGGAAGAGATACAACCCAGAGGGCTCCAATCCAGCATCTCCTTCCCAGCAGAATGGAATTCCTATCTTCATCTCCCTTCAAAGCATTAAGCACCCAATGATTCCAGTCTCAAACCAACAGCAATTCTTTGCAATAGCAAAATTCCAGCCTCCTCTTCCCATGGAGGAGAGATCTATATATAGATCTTTTGGAGAGAGGATGAGTCAGCTTGAGGCTGGTATGAAACTGACTAGTGTCCTCTCCCTCTCTCAGTTCTTGAGTCCACTTGGAGGTTCTTGCTTCCACTTGGAGATTTGGAACCTCTTACTCATCACTAGTCGAATTCCTTGATGCAAGTGTCATTTTGGAAGCTTCCTGGGCATTGACACATTGAGAAATGAGCCTGCCACTTGTCCAGTTACGCTCAGCGCAGGTAGCCTTTGTTGCAGTTGACATTCAACGCAGGTAGACAGTGGAGCAGTTGACATTCAGCGCAGATGCTCAGTGGAGCAGTTGACATGATCCAGAATTGGCTTGTTTTTTAGCAGTTTCAGGTGGAGAACTTCTGTGAATTGCTGTGGTTTGCTAGCCTTGTTCCTCTAGGGGTAGGAACAACATGTTTAGGGACTTTGGATCCCTTGATTATGGACATTTCATGCTCAATTCTATAAGGCACAAAAATGTCTATAACAATACTATTGGCCTACTATTCATCAATATGTCAGGAGATACATCAGCCAATGTGAAAGATGTCAAAGGACAGGGAAATCTACTTCAAAGGATGAGATGTCCTTGCAGCTTCAAGTGACTTTCGAGCCATTTGAGAAGTGGGGCATGGACTTTGTGGGTCCTATCAACCCTCCTTCAAAATAGAAGTCCTACATCATTGTGTGCATGGATTACCTAACAAAGTGGGTGGAAACAAAGGCAATCAAAGCAACAACATAAGAAAAAGTAGCTGAGTTTTTGAGGGAAAACATCTTCTAGAAGTTTGGTTACCCAAGAGAATTAGTCATAGATCAAGGAAGTCAGTTTACCTCTAACCTGATTGAAGACCTGCTCACTCATCACAAGATTAAGCACAGAACTTCCACCCCTTATCATCCACAAGCAAATGGATAGGTGGAAGTTACTAACAAAGCTTTGGAAGGGATTTTGACTAAGGTAGTGAGCAGCAGCAGAAAAGATTGGGCAGATCGCTTGGTTGAGGCCACCTGGGCCTATAACACTACTTGGAAAACTACAACAGGTTTCACACCCTATGAGCTGGTCTACGGGAAGAAGGTTTTACTGTCCATAGAATTTAAATATACCACAATGAGGTTGGCAGCTTAGCTGGACCTAGATCTCAGCCATGCACAACAGGAAAGATTGCTTTAGCTGAATGGATTAGATGAATAGAGAATGCAGGCCCTTCTCCACTCAGAGGTAGTCCAACTTCAAAGAAAGATATGGCATGACTGACACCTCAAAGAAAAGCAATTTCAGCCAGGAGATTGGGTGCTGCTATATGATTCAAGATACAAGGATTTAAAGGGAAAGCTGAGGACAAGATGGATGGGACCATATATAGTGGAAACATGCATTGCCAATGGTTCAGTCCTTAGTTGGACCACTGATGAAGAAGCCATCCCCATGCTTGTACATGGGCATAGATTGAAGATCTACAGGAAGCCCCTTTCCAAGCAGGAGTTCATTGAGACTCTTGGTAAATCAGTATTGGTAGTGGAGCAGGTCCCTATCTCCACTCCACCTACACCACGAGCAAAAAAAAAAAAAAACAGAAAGAAAAAAAACAGAAAAAGCAGAAAAAAAAAAAGAAGAAAATGGAATAAAAGATCCCTGGTTGAAAACCTCTTGGAGGTTCCCAAGGAAGACAGTGAGGGTGAAAACCTCCTGGAGGCGCCCCAACTATCTTAGACTAAAAAAGAAAAGAAAAAAAAGAAGAAAAAGAAAAAAATAAACCTAATTTCTTTTGAATAAATTGCAGGTTGCAGGAAGGTCATTGCAGGTTTTAGGAGGATCATACAAGACAAAGACAAAGGACATGACCAGACTGCATGCATCCCTCATAGTCCATTCCTCCGTCACCATTACCCTTTCCCAAGATTTGGTCTCATTTGGTCTGAAATTTCACATCCTATAGGAAACTCTGTATCTTCTACAGGAGGATCCTATAGAAACTACAGAAAAGCAAAAATCAATCTCAGAGGAGGACCCAAAGGTTGGAAATCTGTCCATGAGGCCTATGAACCTCCTTGCCTCCATCCATCACCCTATGTTGCCACTCCATCTTTGTACACCTTCATTGCACTCATTTTTATGTCCCTGCACAGTCACACACAGAAATTCTGTTTCCTTCATGCTGCAAATAAATTTTTTTAATGACAATTAAAGCAGCAACCTTTTCACTAACCCCTACCTGATACCTTCCATCTATGATTCCTTCTCAATCGAGACCTTCTTCAGCAGTTGTAGCCCTACTCAGATATTAGCTTGAATTTTAGAAGGAGAAGCAGCTACAGGAAATCCTACAGGATTCCTGTAGCAGCTGATCCCTCTAAAAAGCATACTCCAGAGACAGGGTCAGTAAAGTAGGGCGTATGAATCATGCAAGGAGCTATGTTCAAACATAAGATCATTAGAAAAAGCCCGAGGCTGAGCATGTAGAGCGCAAATAGCAACAGCAGTGAAGAAATGGGTTCCAAAATTTGAAATATGCATAACATGACCGCAACTGAGCAGGTAAGTTCCTAAACCTATTCCTCGGTTGCATGAATCATATTTCAAGGCTGCATGACTATGGGAATGGTTACGATTGAATGGAATCTGTGGCCTGTTAACTGGCCACCCTCGTTCAGTTACACATTCTTGTGGAATTCAAACGAGCCGTGTCAAATTCAAAATTGCCGATCAGATACACAGCCAGCACGTGTGGTATGTCCATTCAGGAGAAAACATTCGGGACTGGTAGTGGTGGCAGAGGATAACGAGAGTAAGGGAGGTGATGGCGGTCAAATGGCATGCAAAAAAATTATGATTTTGATGTAGGACCAACGGTCCAGATGGGGATAATGTACCCATCTGGCCACCTCATCTCCTCACCACAGATCACGCCAACAGTTAAAAGACAACTCAGTTGAAGCCTTTGCCACCCTTTGTTCATTTCTCATTCACGACGTCCTCGACTGCAGTACGCACCTACCATTTCCAGAGCAACTAACCAGTCGTCCTACACTAGTTTTCTACCAGTTTTTTTTAAACCTCCCACCTATTGGGCTCTACAGGAGCCGGGAGATTTCTACATGAAGGGTTCTATAGGAAAGGCAGAGAACAACTCTGCAGAAGGAAAACCCGAAATTTTCATCGAAATTCAAGCTCAAAACGAGGTAGGCTTGGGAAGAACTCTCTGCATATGACTTATCTGAGTAAGGTGGTGAATTAAACACGACATTAGATTGAAAAAAAGAGAGTGAAAGTCTACTTGCACATTGGAAAAAGTGAAAGTCTGCCTGCATATTTCCTTGAGTCTACATAGTTTCTATTTTCTTCTCTACATCGAAAGCTCCTCATCCTTTTTCAAATTCTATTGTAAGGAAGATGCATGCAACAGTAGAGGCCATCCTGTGTGTGTGAAAAAAACAAATTTGCATATCTATCTACTTGCTAAAAAAAATAACATGTGTCCTTATCCTCGGTTCTGTAAAAAATTTTCTTTTCAAAAACAGAAAGCCAAGTTCAGGATAACAACAGTTTAAAAACAGGGGAATTATTGCAATTTGATGTTGTAAGGAGAAGCACATAGGGACTTCCTTCTTGGTTTCAGAAAAAAAACCGAATTCAACTATCCTCTGTTTCAATGTTGATTGTTTTTTCCACCTGAGAATTTTCTTTTCTAGTTAAAACACAAAAAGAAGCACTCAACACCATGCTAGGAGGATTCATGAGAAAATAACCTTTAAACTCTAGCAAATTGTATGAGCACCCTGAGGTGGTGGTCCTCTTCACCAGGGCAAACTGGATATCCTTTTTTGACAAAATTCAGGGATATGATGAGGAGATGACTGAAGAATTTTTGATGTCCCTAAGACCACATTTGAAGACACATGCCATACTTAGTTTTAGGGGTTTTATGCTAGAACTTACACTTGATTTCATCAGTAGAATTACCAGTCTCCCACTGAGCTCCCTTGGAGCAAAGAGGAGAAATCATTGGGACAAGTTGCTAAGAAGATGTTTTTTTTGCTTGAGGAGCATCCTGTAGAAGATAAAAACGGGGTCAGAAGGACAAGCTTGCCTCCTCTCTAGAGTGAAGTCAGTTACCAAATAATGAAGTATATCACATGTGAAGGGAGGTTCAACATCATTTATGGTTATCATTTCAGGTTGTTACATGAATTGAGGTATGGGATGGACTTGCCTCCAGCTAGAAAACTGAGCATCCCATATTTCCTCCTTCAGTATTTAATTGAATGTGGTACAAAGCTAAATGCAGGGGTCCCAGATCAGTTGGCCCACCATGGGCTCATCAAACTATTGGTGGAAGATGCCTTACACACCTATACTATCCCCATAGCTTGGGAAATCTTCAGAAATATGTCTAGGGATGATGACATTAGAACTTTGACTGAGGACATTAGCCCATCCAGCAGTGATGAGGAGGAGAAAACTGAAGAAATTGAGAAGAACAATGATGAGGGAGCACAAGACATTCAAGCAGAGGGAAAAATAGAGGAAGAACAAGAGGAAAAAGAGGAATTTGACAAGACTACTGAGCCTAAGGCAGAAAAGGAGACAACATCAAAAACAGAGAAGGGAAAAAGGACAAAGGTTGGGAAGAAAAAGGCCAAGAAAGCCCAAAAGAAGACTGCCACAGCCAAGGCAGGGACCCAACAAGAAAAAGAAAAGACACACCTTGAGATATCAGTGACACAAGCAAAAACAGTGGACATAGACAAGGCTATAGGAAGTGAAGGAAAAGAATAGAAGAAAGAAACATCCCCTGAAATGTTGGCAAGGGAAGCAGCAGTTGTGCTTGTTACATTAAGCACACCTACAAAACAAAAAGGAAAAAGAAAATTGCAAACCTTAGCCACCATCAAAGGAACCAATTTTCATTGAGGACACACCCACTAAAAAGAAGGAAGAGTCTCCTTCCAAGATATCTATCATCTATGAAAGAGGAAGCCAAAAAACCTCCACATGGAAAGAGAGAATTAAGTTGATGGACTCAAAGGAAGTTCTACAGGAAGCTGAAACATCTCTACAGGAAACTCTAGCCAAGTTAAAAGAAACTAAGAAATTGGAGGAGAAGGTAGCAAAACAGTCACAGGGGGAGAGCAAGGCCAAAGAAATACCTGAACCAACCCCTCAGCCTAATTTAGGCTCTTATTACAATCTACTAGAGGGCGAGAAAATCATCCCACAGAAATTTGTTGTACCTTTATTCTTCGAATTGGAAAAAGAGAGGGTCAGAACCCACACATGGATGCAAATCACTAAATCTAAAGGAGCTGAGGACATAAGCCACATGGAGGACAAGCTAAAAGAATTAAGAGGGGATTTGGCCATGGTAAGGCACATAGAAAGCAGTAAAATAGCTCAGCTATAGGAAGAGAATGAACTGCTAAAAAAGCAGTTACAGCTATAGGAAGTTCATAAGGGAGATAGGCTGTCCATTTTGGGAGGGCAGCAGTAGCAAGAAGGTCCTCCAACAAACAAGGAAACAACCAAGAAATAGCAGAAAGAGGGAGAGCCACAAGCTGATGTTGAGATGCTAACGAAACTGCTGCAAGAAAAGGAGTCTCAGGCAGCAGAAGAAGTGCAGGTTTTAAAACAACAGTTACAAGAAAAAGAAGCCCAAATGGCCTGCATGGCCAGCTGGGCAATAGAAGCCTTGCAATGTAGGCAACCTGCTAAATCCTATGCATTATATCTTAAAGACCAATGGTTGCAATTTCAAATTAAAACATTGGCCCAAAGGGGCACCATCCCATTCCAGAATTACAATCAGTTTATGCATTTGTGTGACAGTAGCTCAGCTGAAGATAAGGCCAAGTTAGAAGAATTCTATTTACACAACTTGGCACTTCCTAACATGAATCTATGGGACCCAAACACTGCATTAGGAGACCTACAACTCATGGCCATGGCTTCTTGGTTAAGCCATGAGGAAAAGAGGGCAGTAGAGATTCAGAAGATTATGACCAGGGAGCTAAGTGAGCCACTCATGATAAGGGCAGAACTAGAAGATCCCTCAAGTCTCATATATGCCCATCAGCACCTTGTAGACAACCCTCACATTGCACTTGACTATGTTGAAAGGCAAGCACAGGCCATTGCTCACTTTGAAGATATGGAAAGATTGTTTGGTGATAACTGCCTTCATGCTTGCACAAGAAGATGGAATACATTGTCCCATAGTCTGAAAATAAGAGAGTATCACTCCCCAACCAGAATGAGGGAGGCTATGAGAAGAGTACCCCTATACAAACAATCAATGCAGAACTTGAAAGCCAACTGGATTGGCCTTAAGTTCAACCCTCCACTACTGCTAGGGCTATTAGAAGGGGTCAAGGAAGAAGAGGAACAAAAGCAATGGGAGGAAGTGGACAGAAAGGCAGGTTTTCATGATAGAGAAGAGGACATCACCTCAAAATCCTGGGATGTCAGAGAGGCAGTCAAAGCAATCAAAGATGATGAACTGGATTAGTTGCTCAGAGGATGAGCAACACATTTAGTAGGGGGTGATGATGAGCCTCGGAAATGGGCAACTATATGGGCTCATTTTACCTATTATTCTCATTTAATCCACCATTCTCCATAGTTTTATGTATGCTTTTGAATATATTTATGTTAATTGAGTGAATGGGAATAGTCACTTTACCACAAAGTCTAATACGTGTTTATTGCAGATTTTTGGACATTTTTTGACCAAGACCAGGCATTTATGAGCAGATTGTAAGCCAAATTCGAAGAAACAATGCTGAGGATTTATAGGAGGGGTGTCTCCTACACTAAATGACCCCTTCCTCAAGTTCTCCACCAAAAGCTCAGAGTTCAACAACCCACCAAAGATGATTTCAAGGGGCAGCCGAGTAGGTTTAGTGAGGTGGCTGTTATCTGTTGTTTTGGGAAGCCAAGTTCCTAAATTTTAGGAGGAGTGCCGGGAGTCCTCACTTGCATAAATAGGAAGGCTTCAAGCCTTAGTGGTTTAGCCATTTGATAGTCTATTTTTTCACTTTAGTGCAGCCTTGTAATCAGCTCATTTTCGAGCTTCTTCTTGCAGACAGTTTTGTGATGTAACCATTATTTTTTGGTCAATGAAGATGAATCCAGCTTTGAGCCAGTTCTGATCTTTTCTAGGGGCTAGCTCTTGGGGTTGGGCCCAACCCAAGTGCCCAGTACCTCCTTTGTGTACTTCTATGTGTTTTTATTGCATTCATAGAATAATTTCTGTTATTTAGGTTAAATCTTGCTTTGTTACTTAGGTTGTTTTTGATGATTAAGATAGTTGTTCTTGCTTCAGGTTGATGTGATATTTTGATAAAATAAAAAATCCACAAAATGCTACCAAGTGGACCTTGATCTCCTTTCTCCCTCCTTGGGACCATGAATTGAGACCAAGGCACTCTTGCTGCCACAAAAACACTGTTTTTGCCTTCCAATGCAATTGCTAGTGTTAGATTTTGAGTTGGAAAAGTTGATATCAATTGTGTTTTCATGGTTAGATCTGTTCTTTCTCAGTTTCCATAGCTTTCTTGCTTGACTTCCTGTCTATAAATTTATATTCATCACTTTTCTGGTTTTTAGGTTAAAATTAGGTCAAAATAGATAAATCTTTGTTTTCTTAGTCTTTGCTTGGGTCAGTTTTGGAAAGTAGTGCGCATAACACCTGTAAGACACTCCAACCTATCCTTCATCCATCATACAACCTGCTCCAGTCTCTCTCTCAAGATTTCCTTCACTCATTTGCCATACTTTCCCAACTTGCCCTAACTTCTACATTTTTGTGCAACATTGCTTCCTTCACCTTTGAACAAATCCAACCATCTTCTTCACTCCTGAGCTTCATTCGCCAGGTCCTAGAACCATTAACATCTCTATCCATTCCTTATTTCCACTTTCCCACTATTTTTCCACCTTCAACCCTCTAAAAACCACTTTCGGCTTGTTCCAGTAGAATTTCTTGTAGATCCCTTGTTGCATCCTGTAGAAGTTCATGAGAGTGATTTTTCGAAGTCCGATCATGGTGGAAATCTCTAGAAGGGTGCTAGGGACTCCTTAGGTCATCTCCACACCATCCCAACCTCCTGGAAATGCCCACTCCATTTCCTTTTGCCAATAAACCTTTGCACAGTCACAAATAGCTAAAACACATGCATAATAATTCTGCATAAAACTACTCGAAAATACAAAAAGGTGATTTTTCCATATTTCCTTCAAAAGTAGCTTAAACACATGCATTTTACCTTTTCAAGATTCAATGGCATCCATTTCAGTAGCTTACATCTCTTTTCTTGCACAAGTAGGGTTAGTCTGTAAAACTAGTGTTTGCATTTCATTTCAGTTTTCATCTTCTTTCTGCAAGTAGACTAGCCTATTTTGAGTTAGCTTCCTTCCATCACTGTTAAAAGCTTCTTCTGAGAACTCATAGAAGTTGGCTTGAGCTCCTAGAGAACTTGTGCCAGCTGATCAAGTGACAACTTGCAATAAGAGATAGTACTTGTGCATATAGCACCGTCGCTTCCAAGTTTGTTACGAACTACCAGGTTGATAAAAGTAAAGTAGGGAGTCCCAGGAGTTTCAGCATCATTGTTGCAATACTATAGCTCACCACTTACCTTTCACCACGATGTGGTACACGTTTGCATCTGCTTCACGTTTTGTGAAGCCAAACCCGGTGAAGTAGTTGTCTATCCTGGTGTACCAAGCATGAGGTGCTTGCTTCAGCCCGTACAATGCTCTCTTGAGTCGGCACACATGCGACTCATGATCGAAGGTATCAAAAACTTCCGGCTACTCTATGTACACCTCTTCCTCAATCTGGCCATTGAGGAATGCAGTCTTCACATCCATCTAATGGATCTTCCAACCCATTGTGCTAATAGTGCTAACATATATCTGATAGATGAGTACCTTGCGACAGGAGCAAAAGTATCATCATAGTCATTCCCCTTGACCTGTGAAAAGCCATGGGAAACAAATCTTGCCTTATGCTTCTCAACACTACCATTAGTAGCTTGCTTTACCTTGTAAAGCCAATGGGAACTCACAACTGGCTTGTTCTCCGATCTCTGAACCACGTCCCAAACACTGTTACGAACTACGGAGTCATATTCCTCCACCATAGCATCAACCCAAATCGGCTGTTGCACTGCTTCCTCAAAGGAAGATGGGTTAGTCTCAACACATTCCCCAGAAAGGGCCATGTATCCAGTGTACTGCTCAAGTGACCTCCTCTGTCTACGCTGAGAAGATGATGCTCCCACATTCTCTCTCGCATCCTCCAACAATCTGTCAGCTTCTCTTGTGCACTTCCATCCATCTCTAGAAGACTCTTCTTGAGTGGATGTCTCCACTCCTGGAACCTTTGCATGTAGCTGCTTCGCATCAGTCTGAGGCTCCTCTTCCTTAGGAACCAACAATTCCTCCACAGCCTGTAGTTGGAGCTCTCTCTCAAGGGAAACTCGCATGGCCTTCTGCTCATCAAACTTGAGATCTTTGTGAACCACTGTCCTCCGAATGGTAGGAAAGTACACTCCATAGTTATGAGGTGTATCAGTGTACCCCACAAGTATCCCCAACTCTACTATCGGCTCAAGCTTCTTCCGTGCATCCTTTGTCACATGGAAATATAACGATGGGACAAAGATCCTAAAGTGACCCACATTTGGTCTCTTATGGGAGAAAGCTTCCTCTGGTGTCTTCATCCCAAGTATGCGATGTGAGCTTCTATTCTGCAAATAGATTGCTCTGTTGCATGCCTCAGCCCACAAGTGAAGTGGTAGGCCTTAGTCATGCAACATTGCCCGTGCTCCCCCTATAATAGTTCTGTTCTTCCTCTTAACCACCCCATTCTGCTGTGGCTTATGAGGTGTTGTCAACTCTCGTTTAACTTCTTCTACTACACACAAGTCCTTAAACTCTTGAGAGATATATTATCCACCATTTTTTATTCTCAAGGCCTTGATCTTCTTCCCTGACTCTTTCTTGACCAAAGCTTTGAACTCACAAAACTTTGTGAAGGTTTGGTCCTTCTTCTACATGAAATAAATCCAGCATTTACGAGAATAGTCATCAATGAAAATAAAATAATACCTTTGCTTCGCTGTGGATGCCGTCGAGAATGGTCCACACAAATAAGTATGAACTCACTCTAAGATAGCCTCTGCTTGACTGTCTCGATCATGAAAGGAAGACTTGGTGTACTTTCCCAAGGTACAACCTTTGCATGTGTCAACTTGCTCAAGTTTACCTTTGGGAAGTCCTGTAGATATCTACTGCATTATCTTCAAAGCCCCATGATGCCAATGACCGAACCGCCTATGCCACAACACGCCAATGTCTTGGATTTGCACCAATTATGATTTCTTACTCAATGTTGCACAATCATCTACCTCTAGTTTATAAATATTCTTCACCTGAATCCCTATCCTCTTGGTCTAACCCATGGCTATGTGTCTTAGGAACACCTTTCCTTTACTGAAGACAACATCATATCCTTTGTCCTCCAACATCACGACCAATACCAAGTTCTTCTTCAGTCTAGGCACATACATCACATTTGTCAAGGTGAGAGGAGCTCCATGCTCCCTCTGAAAAGCAATCGTGCCCACTCCTGAAACACTATACCTTTTGTCATCACCCATCTCTATGCACATCTTGAGGTCTTTCTCCTCCAAGGAACTGAATAAATTTTTATCACCGATCAAGTGGAATGAGGCTCCACTGTCAAGATACTAGACACAACCCATAATCGATGACACCATGCATGCGATGAGGGTAAAGTCCATTTCGAACTAAGAGGCTAATGCCTCACCTTTTGATCCTTCCAAGGATCCCTTCTTGGATTTCTTCGATGGGAAATTAGTCGCATAATGTCCCATCTCATGACAATTAAAGCATGTTACTTTAGACATGTCACCCTTCTTCCCTCCATGAGAAGAATTCTATTTGAAATGGGAAGCCTTCCCCTTCCCTTTCCTTGCCTTACTTGTTAAGGTCAGATTTTCTTCATCATCATTCTTGAATGAAGAACCATCTCATGTGCTCCTCTTGATCTCCTGCATAAGATCCGACCATAGTCATTCCCAACCCGACAATTTTTCCCTTCCATTCACAGAGTCCTGGTAGTTATTCCAACTCTTTGAAAGGCCAAGGAGAGCGAGGCTCACCATTTCATCATCGACAGTCATTATTCCCACACTGGTAAGCTCATCTCTATGGGTGGTGAGCTTGTTCAGATATGTGGAAATAGTATTGCCCTTCTCCATCTTGATTCTTCGTAGCTTATCCTTGAGCGCCAATTTCCTCTGGTTGCTACTGTTCTGGTAGAGGTCCTTCAATGTCTTCCACATTGAAAATGGAGTATCCTTCCCATGGAGACTCGAGAAAATATGGTCTCGAACTCCCTCAAGGATGATCCATCTTGCCTTTGCCACACTTCTTCCACTCAACCAAATCTTGTGCATTAGTTGAAGCTGGCTTTGGGATTTCTTGATCAATGAATTCCTTCAAGCCATTGTCTTCTAATACAACCTCCATTCTATCTTTCTATGCTATGTGATTCGAGCTACCTTCCAAGGCATACTCGAGTCTCAAGCCATAGAATGCCATTGGCCAACCTTGAAGTATGATATGAATTCGATTTGCACCTACAACCCAAACTTCAAACTTCGAATTCTCTTCTCAGTATTCTGTTCACAGCTCCCATACCATGTAGAAATTTCTACAAATCTCGCTCCGATACCATGTAGAAATTTCTACAAATCTCGCTCCGATACCATGTAGAAATTTCTACAAATCTCGCTCCTATACCATGCATAAAATATGATGTAGGTTAACTTGATAATGCAATATAAATCAAAGCAAAATACTATAACCTACTTCTACAATCAATTTGTGGAAACTTAAAGATCGAGCGGAACAATATAACCAGAAGAAGAAGAATCAATGGAACAATACACATGAAAATACTTTGGGGAAAGCCTCAGCTAAAAACCCCACACTATTGTATTATCATACATGGTGGAAATACATAGGAATTATATAAAGCCTTAGCTCTCACAACTAGCCAACTCTCAGTATAATCCTCATAGATACTAACAGGAAATCTTGGCTTCTCTCTAGCCTTCCTCTCTTCCCTCCAAGCTCCTATTTCCTTGCGTTGTTCCTTTTGGATGGTCTTCTCTTACCAAGTGGAAAACCAATCTACCAAGAGGATGATCACCCTCCAAAACTGCGCAATCCTCAAGGATTATTCCTTGACTGCATGCATGAGTATTCTTTATCATAAAACACATGCAACTGATAGTACAATGTCCTTGACATTTATCTCAACTGGGTCTTTCTCATAATAGACATGCATGAGTTTCTGATGAGGGAATCTTCAGTTAACTGGAGTAGCACTAGTTGAGTGCATGCATGCATCAACTGACTATTAACTCTCTATTAGTTCCTCAAACAGTTTGGAACTAATTTAACTAGACTTAACTCAGTAAACTGAGTTAACTAATTACAACTCAAATATAACTCAATCTTATCTCCTTAATTTAAGGGATAACTCTTGCATGACTTCAGAAAGACTTTTAACTTGAATTTCTCCAACTAATTAATTTAAAATAAATTAATTAATTATTTCCAAGTATCTGTTTAGACTAAATTCGATTTTAATTCACAATTTAATCCAAGGACAAATTAAATTGGAATATTCTTGTTGCCATATTTCAACAATTTGATGAAGAGAAGGCCATGAGATGTTCCATTGAGAGGGAGCTTCAGTTACATGTAACTGAGAAACTTTTAGCTCCAAAGGAAGAACCTTAAGATGATGTAGAGAAGCCACTTGCATAAGAGAAGAGAGTGGAAGCACCCACTGATGCAGAGACTTCCAAATATGGAAGGAAGTGCACGAGAGAGAATGAAAAATTGATGCATGATGCTAGAGAGAGTGTGGGAGAACCCACATCACAACACAAGTAGAGGAGTTCACCAGATCAGTGCACTGGATACATGGCTATAATGAGTGAGAGTGTAGAGATTGATCCATCCTCATTCGAGGAAGCAATGCAAAAAACAATATGGGTTGATGCCATGGTAGAGGAGTATGATTCCATATCAGAAAAAACGTTTGGGAAGTGGTCCCAAGTGTTATAGACATATTTGGGCACTGCAACCCCAATCACATATGTCCATAAACCAAGTGCTTCTAAACCTATAAAAGTGTTGTTTCATACCCTAAAGGAACAAGGTCAGCTGATTACATCATCTCCCATAAGTTTTCCATGAAAAACTACTCAGAACTGGTCAAAACAGTACCATACAAACTGCTCCATGCATAGGGTGCGATGCATCTCACCTATTACACACAGGGGGTGCGATGCATACTGGAAAGCCCTTCTGTAGGGTGCGATGAGTGAGAGCAGACAAATGGAAAAAGTAGTTTGCTAGGTGGAAACCCAGAGAATCTTCTAGAAACTGTTCATATGACACTTGCCTCTCTGAATTCACCCAGGGATGAGTAAGAGATCTGAAATCTCCCAGTGGAACCAAGAACTATCAATGAAATGACACTAATCAAAATCCCAGAAGTTGAATCACTCTCCTGTAAACATCTATATATGGATCCCTAATCCAAGAGATCCAGAGGCAGGAATTTTGTAATTTGCAAGGAAGTGCTATTGGTTTCTCTTTGAAGACATTGTTGGGTGATCTTGCTTTGTATGAGGTGAAGAGGGCTTTCATGCTGGGAGGATGGCGCTAGGTCAGACCAATGGGTTGTAATTCTCTCTTCTACTACTTCTATCAATAAAGCTATTTGAGTTTTCTTCCATATTCTTGTATATCTCTGAATCTTGTATTGATATATGCATTTGTATGGTTAATATACATTTGATCCTATATTGTTTATGGTTATAGATCTCTATGCTTTGATGGTATTATGCTGCTTTGACTCTACAGGTGTTCTTTGAGGTGGGACAAGTAAGGAAGGAGTGGTGAATCTCTGTCAAAGGAGGGAGGAAACAAACAAGGAGTCAAGCGAAAGACTGAGGTTGGTACTCTCTGCTTCTCTCTCATATATCTCTCATAAAGGAAAACACAAGTAACTTTAATCTATTTGTTTCTAAGATAGCTACCCGTCTTAGTGGTACTGGAAGCTCTGAATAGACACTAGTTTTCCCGATAACAAAATGGCGACTCCACTGGGGAGTGAATAGTTTGATTGCTTGTCTCTATTTGTTTGCTTCATAAACTACATAAGGATCTTGAAGTTAAGCCAGCTAGCCTTTGAACTGCATTTGTTATGCAAGTGCAAAGTAGATCAACATTGCTTCAGTCAATCTCCGGGTTTGTTTATGAACTGAACAACTGACTTGCAAACATCCTAAGTTCCCTGGTGGTAGCTCAAATAACCTCATTAGATCAGCCCCTATACTTTGTGTTTACTGATAATCATTAGCTCAACCTAAATCCCTGAACTTAGCTGCAAACTGTGAGCAAAAACCAAGCTCAGTCTCGTCCCTGGACCATCGCATTGTCTCTTCTTGGTAGTCTGGATGCATCGCACCTCCCGTGTGCTGTAGGTGAGATGCATCCCTATTTCCCTGTGTTATAGGTGCGATGATCAGATGAGACTGTTTCTGCCTCCAGATTTTGGTTTTTTCTTCATTGTCTTTAGCTTTATTCAGTAGTTTTGTTGTCTGTGATCAATCTATCTCTATTGAAACCATCTTCCTTTGCATTATTCAACCTCCATCAGAAGGAATTGTGAATGTTTTTTATGTATTTTTTCAACATTTACAGTTCTCCTTTGCAAATAGTAGCTTAATCGAACTGTCGTTTTTTGATTTGAAAGTATCGCAAGTGTCGTTTTCAGTCAAGAAAAAGAGCATTACAAAGAATTTCTCTTTTAGACAATTTATTACACTTTTACCATTGTATTTGATTTGAATCATTAGTATTTCAAGTGTCGAAAGCAGTTTGAATTCGAAATCGCAAAGTGTCGTCTTGGCTTTACTTTTGTTTTTTGAAAAGAAAATTATTAGTACTGTCGCTTTGAAAGAGAATAGTTCAGATCTATAATTTGTTTTGTTTTTTGTCATTCTCACATTAAGGAAAACTGAAAAATAATACATGCATGTGCATTTGCATTAAGACTGCATGCTGAAGTTGATTTAGGAAAAGTGCATCTAGTGTGTGCTCTCTGCTCTATGTTGAAAGAATTTCATTTCTCTTTCCTTAGTAGCTAGGATTTTCATTGCAAAAAGAAAATAAACGACTGTTTATCATCTTAGATTTCATATTTAGGAATTGTATATCTACATCATGTGGTGAACCTTAAAGGAAAACTTCTTAAGAAAGATCAATTGTAAAATAAACTTTAATGAACATAAAAATGCTTTGGAACCTAACGCACAACATTTAGAAGTCTAGGCTAGAGACATATTCTAGCGTCATAAAGCCTGGTAACTATCGCTTTCATCGTAGGTTGGGTGATTCCTCCTCTTTGAGACGACGAGTGCCAATATGGACTTGTGCTCCCACATACCATCGAGTATATATTGGGATACCAAAATAGGCTACATCCTTTATCCTTAGGAAGTCATGTCTGCCACCCTATCGATCGCAATGCACTGAACACAACATTCGGGAAGATTGACTGCCATACCATAAAAAGTATTCTGCAGTTTTGTGATTGGTTTAGTAATCCCTCTGTCTAGATTTCCAGAGTAGTCACTTTCATTCCTTTTCAGACTCCTTAAGAGAAAAGGTCCATCTGAGCACTTGTCACTTCAGGATCATTAAAAATTGAAGGTGACTAGAGTCATATTTAGCTTTTCCTCGACTCTTAAAAATTGAAAAATCAAGTTGTGTCAAAGCGTCATAAAATTTATTTTAATCAGAATAACATCACTATTCCCTTGTTGGTCTTTAGGTTGAGAAATGGAGTCTACCAATCAAGGATTTCCCCTTGGGGGAAATCCTATTCCCTTCTCTTCTTGGGGGGATGTTGGTGCTCCAGACATGGCCACATTGTCCCTTCCAGGACTCACAATTAGCCTCCCCGTATGGCTTTTCTCGCCCTCTGTCGTTCAAAACACTGCAATTCCTCAGCAATCAAATCAGCAACCAGATGATACTGAATTTTCTTCCCCACCTTCTACTTCGTTTGTCTCTCCCTCTCCTTCTTCCTCTTCGCTTGGTGAAGCTAGTAACACTAAAAACCAAGTAACTGAGAAGAGGACGAAAGGGAAGGAGAAGAAGAAGAAGAAGCCAACGGCGAAAGGTGGCAACCATGCATCATCTGATGAAAATCCACACACTGCACAATCCAAACCTAAATCTCCATGTGTCATTTGCAAGGGAGACCACTATCATCGAGATTGTCCCTGCATCCCATGGATCTTGAGGGACTGGTCTCCCCGCTTGCACAATCCGGTGTCTTCAACCTCTGACGATCATGTTGAGAGCACACCATCAACTGGTGAAAACGAAGTTAATGGACAAAAAGGAAGATCCAAATTTCCTTGCAGACTGTGTGAAGGCAGTCATGCTCTCCACCATTGTCCCTTCCTAGACAAAGCTAAAAGATTCTTGGATAACCGCCTTGTATCACTACAGTGACTTCATCTTGGATATAAGAAACTCTTGCTGAGTCCATCGCTAGTTGAAAATCTGACTGAAACACCGTTGTTGTTGGTCGAAGCACCTATCATTGAAGATAAACCCTCTGAGTCCACACCAGACCAAAGTCAACAGGTCGAGACGACAGTCGACCCAATCTTGTCTTCAGAGGACCCACCTTCAGATGATACTGTCACCAAAGAGAATGAGAATGACACCATTCAAATTATCTTCATAAACACAGACTTCGATGAACATGGGAGAAATCTACCCATTCCTTTACTGCAGGAAGGAAGTTCATCAAAGACTTATCCGGTTGTTTATTTGGTCCCACCTCCAAGCAATCTAGTTGTTTCATTCGATTAGAATCTACTAGGGAGACCCCGCCTACCATCTAATGTACCATTCCGAATCATAGTACAAGCTTACAAAATGATCATGGTTGGTACTATCATAGATGAAGGGGCTTCTGTGAGTATCCTTTCCTCCACTGCTTGGAAAGCGCTTGGTTCACCATTGCTTCTGCCTGAGATTCGAAATCTGTCAGGCTTCAACAAAGGAACTAGTCGATCATTAGGGATCCTTCCAAATTTGCCTATAACTTTGAGAAGGAAAACCGTTTATCTAAACGTGATGGTAGTCCAAGGGCCATTAGATTACAATCTACTCCTTGGACGTGACTACATTTATAGCATGGGAGCTATCGTTTCCTCACTCTTCCGAGTGATGTGTTTTCCACATGAAGGCAGAATGGTCCACCTAGTTGACCAGCTTTCATTCCCTAGTTCAAACACAACTATTATTCAAATGCCATCCCTAATTGGTCTTTTTGCATAAGGAATGTCTAATAAATCTCCAGTCTTTCCACTTGATGTTCGCGAGTGATTCGGTGATCGTGACTGAAACCTAGGAGGCATACGCCTTGGTCTGCTTCGGCAGGAAAAACCCATATATATGATAGGTTTCCGCGTAGGAATATGACTAGTCTGATACCCCTGTCTATTTAGGAAAATGGATTTGGACTGGAAAAAGATTCCCTCGTCAAACGTTATGTGAGTGGAAGCTCCCACCATTCACCTTTGTCTATTTCGATGGACATCACCAAGGAAGCGTTTTGTCTGCGACGCGGATGGAACAATATTTCTAATGTGAGAACTTCCATATGGTGACCTGGAAACTCTACTTTATACCTAGGGGCATGTAAACCTTTTTGTACGCAAATGAAAAGTGACCAGCGTAACTCTAACCCCATAATTTTACTAACTTCAACTGCTTAAGTTAGGTGATTGGTCTGATCAACCATTCACCTTTGTCGGGATCAACGGAAATGGCAAAGAAAAGGAGATGTTTCCCACCAAGAAACTATCCTACCTAACCACAGTAGTTCTTTAACCCCTAGGACAGTAGTTGGTCGTTCCTAGCTTGCATATGAAAGGCTCAGGAGAAAAGTTGCGCATGGGGCAAGCTCCCTAAAAAATGAACTTACTGATGAGACATCCTTATTATACGACAGGCACGAGCAGTTTTACGCAAAATTCAAGCTCGTTAAAAAATAAACGTCGCCATGGGTAGTTTTACGCGAAGTTCAAGCTCATCAAAAAATAAACCTAGCAATGAGCAAATTTTTCCATAGAGTTCAAGCTCATTAAAAAATGAACCCCACCTCTAGTAAATAACCATTCACATGACTATCAACTTTTGAACCTTGGTCATGTTCTTACCTCCACTCTTTTTTAGCCGATCATACGCCTCCATTTGATTGTTTACCCTTTCGAGGAACAACTACGACGAGTGATTTTATTAGCCACCCTCTTTCCATTGCCGTGATTGAAAAAGTGCCAAGCCTTTCCTGGAACCAGTTGCTATTCGAAAACATCACTCGTTCCTCAAAAAATGAGTCTCCTTTAAGATCTTTTCATCTGACTTGTAAAATATGAAAAGATTGTCGAGCAATTGGCCTCTCGAGCTCGCTAAAGCAACCAAAAGTGCTATCCATTCTCTAGATTTTAATCTTTTTGGACCTGAGGGATTATTACACAAAAAGATTGAGCGCTTGTCTTGTTCGGCTCATTAAAACTATCGAAAATTCATCCCTTTCGTATTATTTTACACTTTTTCGGACTTAAGGGATTACATTACGAAAAAGGACCACTGGAGTTTCCTTTACGTCCCTTTTTAGACTCTCTAAAATTTAAAAGGATCGAGTTATCTTTGTCGTTAAAATCGTTAAAACAATAGCGACAAACTTGTCCATGCAGACAAGATCGAGTTTCACTGTCGCTAGGCTCATTAAAACATAGTGACGGGTTTGCCCAAAGGGAAAATTATAGAACAAGCATATGTTATCCTCCTCAAGCTTGAAAAAAATAAAGAGGTACTGGTCAGCAATGACTGGGGAAGAATAGAAGAAAACTTGAATAACTTCATTGGTAGCAGGTCGCTCTTGAACATGACACTTTCACTCTGTCACCATGATTGAGCCGGGTTGGGTTATTCCATTCACCGTCACATCACCATTGGTCCACTGTACCATCCACCTTGGGGTTAATGCTACCAATCCATTTCAGTGTCACCGGTTTGTTCAAGAGAAGTCGCTCAGAGAATTCATCGACCTAGCCAACGTCTCATCCACTGCAATACCTTCACTCTCCATTTTTCATAACCGCCACCCTGAACCTTGTATCATCAGATCATTTTCACCTCCGCAAAATCATTTGCTCCGTTCCGTGTCGTAGATGTGAGATTCATTAAGGCCCTTCTATGAGGGGTCACTTCTTGTTGACATCAGCTCATTATCCAAGAAGTTGACTTAGGGACAACCCTTTCAGTACTTTGAAGCTTGCATGCCTCAATGGCAAGTTTCTCACTTCCGGCGACAAGTTTACATCAATGGCCTTCGACCGAAAGATTTTACATGGTGTTCGACATCAGCTCATGTATTCACACCACGTGAATTGTACTGCAGTACCTTGAGGGTCATCATCATTATCGGTGATTCCTCTCGCACCTGTTAACAACTTACATCATTGGCTGGTAATCAGGCAATGTCTTTTCGTGTTCGACATTAAAACATCTTTTCACATGGATCGACTTGTACTTGGGGCGAAGATTGAATGATTTTGAAGACCCCGGATCTAGTTTCATCCATGCGAGCTGCGATATATTCAGGAAAATAAAGACATCAAATGTACATCACAGCTGCACAGATAATCATCCAAACTAAAGGATGATGGCTCTACCAAAATCACCAGTCTGCCACACAGACGATTGCCTGTCTTATGTACATGAATATGAATTTATATAGCTGAGCATGGGAATGCCTGCCTCAACTAGATCATGAAATATTGTGAAGATAACATATTGTATTGTATCTTATTATAGGTCACTTTCTAGTTCGAAAACCTCAGATCCTCATTATAAAGCATTTCACCCAACATCAAAAGGATTTACAACCTCATGCTTTAGGGGGAAATTTTTATAGACATATTTGGGCACTGCAACCCCAATCAAATATGTCCATAAACCAAGGGCTTCTAAACCCCTAAAAATTTTGTTTCATACCCTAAAGGAACAAGGTCAGTTGATTACATCATCTCCCAGAAGTTCTCCATGAAAAACTACTCAAAACTGGTCAAAACAGGACCATACAGACTGCTCCATGCATAGGGTGCAATACATCTCACCTATTACACACAAGGGGTGCGATGCATACTAGAAATCCTTTCTGTAGGGTGCGATGAGCGAGAGCAGACAAATGGAAAAAGCAGTTTGCTAGGTGGAAACCCAGAGAATCTTCTAGAAACTGCTCATATGACACTTGCCTCTCTGAATTCGCCCAGGGATGAGTAAGAGATCTGAAATCTCCAAGTGGAACCAAGAAATATCAGTGAAATGACACTAATAAAAATCCCAGAATCTGACTCACTCTCCTGTAAACATCTATATATGGATCCCTAATCCAAGAGATCCAGAGGCTGGAATTTTGTAATTTGAAAGGAAGTGCTGTCGGTTTCTCTTTGAAGACATTGTTGGGTGATCTTGCTTTGTATGAGGTGAAGAGGGCTTTCATGCTGGGAGGATGGCACTGGGTCAGAACAATGGGTTGTAATCCTCTCTTCTACTACTTCTATCAATAAAGCTATTTGAGTTTTCCTCCATATTATTGTATATCTCTGAATCTTGTATTGATATATGCATTTGTATGGTTAATATACATCTGATCCTATATTGTTTATGGTTATAGATCTCTATGCTTTGATGGTATTATGCTGCTTTGACTCTGTAGGTGTTCTTTGAGGCGGAACAAGGAAGGAGCGGTGAATCTCTGTCAAAGGAGGGAGGAAACAAGCAAGGATCCAAGCGAAAGACTAAGGTTGGTACTCTCTGCTTCTCTCTCATCTATCTCTCATAAAGGAAAACACAAGTAACTTTAATCTATTTGTTTCTAAGATAGCTACCCATCTTAGTGGGACTAGCAGCTCTGAATAGACACTAGTTTTCCTGATAACACCAAGGCTAGCAGATAATCCAGTGGTGAGTTCCAGATGGATTCACAAGGTAAATAAAGCAACATAGGGGAGTGTGGAGAAGCACAAGGCCATATTTGTGGCCATAGGGTTATCTCATGTGGATAGAATTGAGTACACAGAGACCTTTGCTCCAATAGAAAGGTGCTCTTCAAACAGATCTATTCTAGAACTTTCAGTGCAGATAGGATGAAAGATACATTAGATGGATGTGAAGACATCCTTCCTCAATGGAGTGATTGAGAAAGAGGTGTACATTGAGCAACTGAAAGGACTTGAGACCTTAAATAGAGAGTCACATGTGTGTAGACTCAAGTGAGCATTATATGGATTGAAAAAAGCACCCTGTGCTTGGTACACTAGGATTGAAAACTATTTCACTAGGCTGGGCTTCACTAAAAGTGAAGTAGATGCAAACCTTTACTATATTGTGGTTGAAGGTAAATTGTTGATTATAGTATTATATGTCTATGGTTTAATTATAATAGGAGATGAGAAGTTGGTAAAATATTGCAAAGAGGATATTGCAAGATAATTTGTGATGAAGGACTTGGGGCTCATGCATTATTTCCTTGGTATGGAAGTATGACAGGGAGATGAGGAACTGTTTGTCTCTCAGGGAAAGTATGCTAACGAGATACTGAATAAGTTCCACATGGAGAGTAGCAAATCCATGGAGACTCCTCTAGCAGTGAATTGGAGGAAGGAATATTCTACTTCAGGTGAAGTACTGGAGGCCACTATTTACAGGCAACTTGTGGGTTCAATTATGTATTTGGTGAACACACGACTGGACATATGTTTTCTAGTTAGCTATCTTAGTCAAGTAATGGTTAAGCCAACCAAAACCTATTTGAAGGTAGCTAAACATGTGTTGAGATACCTCAGAGGCAGCACTCAGTTTGGTCTTTGATACATGTAGATAGAGGGAGTGAATTTGCAAGGCTTCACGGATGCAAATTGGGCAGGAAGTCCATTTGACTGGAAGAGTACATTGGGGGGAATCTTCAATATAGGGTCAACAACAGTTTCTTGGTGTTGTAGGAAGAAGAGATTATTTACACTCAATTCCTAGGAAGCAGAGTACATGGATGTTAGTCAAGCATCTTGTGAAGCTATCTGGATGAGGAAGATCCTTGTTGGGTTATTTGGTTCGCAGATGGACCCTACAATGATTTTCTATGAAAATCATAGTTGTATCAAACTCTTTGATAATCTAGTTTTTCATGATCAGTCCAAGCATATCGATATCTAGTATCACCATCTACGAGATTGCATGCAGAGGAGAATCATGTTGATGTAGTACATTCCTACAAAGGAATAAGATGCAGACAACTTGAATATGGATCTGTCAAGAATCAAATTCAAGTTCCATAGAGATAGGATTGGGTTATCTAATAATCCCTTTATTTTTGAGAGGGAGAGTTGAAAATGCAACAAGAAAATCCTAATTTTATTTTGGTCCTTGAATTAAATTAGAAATAAAATTGTAATTCCACATTACAAGACAACTTGTACGAGTTAATTAAGTTAAATTGACTTAGTTGGCTCAATGAATTCGAGTTGAGGGTCTAAATTGAGTCATGTAAAGTGTCTCCCACATTATAGGATCCCTATTTGAGTTTATTTTGAGTTGTAATTAATTAATTTAGTTTAACTGAGTTAAAGTCAGTTAAACTAGTTCCAACTAATTGAGGAACTAGTAGGAGATCAGACAATGGGGTGTTGCTTCATGTGTTCAACCAATTAATTGATGGTTCATTAATAAATAACTCATGCATGTCGGATTTGCGATTTATCCAGTTGAGATTGGAGTTTAGGAACAATGTACTATTAGTTGTATAATCATATGAATTGTATAGGTGGTGCACGTAGTAAGAGGAATGCCTATGAGGATTGTGCAATTCCAATTGAGGAATTTCCCTAATTAGTAAGGGGCTAATTCCCAAGGAAACAACACAAGGAAATAGGGACTTGGGAAAGACAAAATTTGGTTAAGTATTGGCATGGGCTTATCTAGGAAGCAGTGAGACAGATAGAGATAGTGCAGAGGTTGCTCAGGCTTGAGAAAAAGCATTGGAATCTTCTCATATTTTCTGACTAATGCAATATACAGATAGCAGGGGTTTTTAGCTGTGGCTCTCACAAGGAAATAATTGTATAATGTGTTGATGAATTTTTTCTCTTGTATGCTTCATGATTTCATGATTGTTTAATTGTTTCCGCTGATGAGTAGAGTAGATTCAAGTCTATTGTTTTAGTAAATTATAATTAACAGTTTGAATCTACAAGGAATTTCTACACAAGAACAAGAAGACAACAATCCAGAGTTAGATGTTGTTACATAAGACAACAATATGGATGATATGGAAAATGATGATCTAAATACATCTAGTAACATATAGATGGCCTACAGTCAAATTTCAATTATGATGAAGATGATACAAGTCAAGATGAGGATGATCATAATATTAAATACTTGAAATAGCATATGAACATTGACATGATACACTAAATAACATTGTTGCAAACAACAATGTTAATGAGAAATACTTCTAAATTTTCATAATTATTCATAATCCATGTTTAAAAGATGATGACTTTTTTGGCCCAAACTTTGAAATGCTTAAGTATTATTTTTTTCAATACAAATTACCTATTATAATATCCCTAAAGTGTTCAATCTTTGGTATGAATTTATTGGCAGAAAAAATAGGATTACTTGGATAAGAGTTAGCATGCTTAGTAGTCATTTATTGGTTGATAATGGTTTAAAGGTGTTGTCAACTTATTGATTAGACTCAAACTAAATTAGGATGAAGTGCCATTGAATAATAATACATTAAATATGCAATTTTTAAAAAAAATAATTAAATATATCGTATATGTAAAACAATGTCAATCCAAACCATTAGGCTACATGTATGCAAAGTTTGTTCATTAATTTATATTATAAAAAAAATGAAATAATTCTCTAAGCCTAAGAAAAATTCTTTTCAATGGGAAAATTAGAAAAATTGAATTGTATTAATGTTCTTTAAAAGTAAAAAAATACTCTCCAAGTCGAATAATTTAATTTGGCCTTGTAATGAAGGTTGAGCGTGCATTTTTGTCAAGCATGCCAAAATTGCCTTGCTTCACTAAAATGCATGCCTAGGCTTCATTTCTTGGCCAATATGGTTGATTCAATTTCTATATCATTTATTTACTAAGTAAGTAAGTACATTATGTTTTCTTATTGATACTTTGGAATATTGGAGTTGGAGTTGATAATTTCTTGAGACTTGAAGCCTTATTTTTGTACTATTTTGTTAGTCTTAGAAGGATATTTTGTTTAGTGAGATAAGGATATGTGGATTATATTCCTGGTGATGTTGATATATACAATCTGATTATGCAACTATTTTGTTTTGATGCTACTAAATTTGTATCTCATATAAGTTTTACGTAACTTTCTTATTAATAAAAAAATCCATGCTAGAGAAGAATGGAGAGACCTTTCAAGACAACCCACATATTTGCTTAATTAATTGAGGCAATGCTTATCCCCCAGGCATAAGAAAATATCCTTTTACCATTTTGGTTAAAAATTACACCTCTATCTCTAGCAACCCTCGTGTTGTAACCCTAGAGATAACCTCTGGCTGAGAGGAGGTCGGTGCCTAGGAAATCTGTGAAAAAAGGTAAAGGCTTTGCTTACTGTCCCATACATCATAACTTAGAGATATTTTATTAGAAGGTAATTCAAAGGGGTTTTCTTGGAGAAGATATACTTTCTCTATGGCCACACTACCTAAGAAAATGATTTTAGAGCTGTAACAAGATAGTAGAATGAAAAAGTGGAAGATTTAAAATAGAAGGCTGTAGTAATAGAATCTCCTGTAGTAAACCTTAGCAGAAAACATGAAAGACTAAGAAGGTGACAATATGAAAGTGTGGAGCGAAGTGTAAGGATATTCTAATAAGAAATCTACAGGTATTTTGAACCTTTTTAAGCAAAGTACATCTATATTATTGGAAATAACCAACAACTTCTTACACATTTTCAAAAGCAAGAAAACAAATAACTACTTATAGTAGGAAAGAAACACATATCATTTTTGAAAGGAAGTTGGAATCATCAAAGACAAACTTTATTAAATATCCAAGAAAATAATGATACATTAAACCAATATTGTTCTCTGAAACCAAAATTCAGAACACAAAAATGGTTCTTCCATGTATTTTAAAAGAAAAATTACATTGAGGATAGTTACAAAAATTGTTAATTGTCAAAAACTAACCTAAACTACTTTCAGAACTAATCTTAACTCTACTCATTCCTTATGAGGACTCAAATACTAAACTTAGGAATTGAAATACTTTAATTTGAAATCACAAAATATAATATCTTCTCCAAAATAAATTATATGCTTTGTCTTCATTTGATCACTTGGGATCCTTGTGCAGGCTTGCTTGAGGAAGCTCCAGGTTCCACTCCTTTTGTCGATGATATTAAGTCTCAACAAAAGTGACTATAGGGAAATGAGATGGCTCCAGAGACAAAGTCTCACCTAGTGGCATAATGTAGGAAGTAAATTTAACACAATCTTCTGAAGACAAGTTTTGAAAAGTGACCATGAGCGTTTATACAGAAAAAGAAGTGTATTGGTCAAACTGGGGAAAATCTAGGGCTTGGTGAATTAATAATTAAGAGACTTGAAAATATTTTCTCGTAATGAATTCATGACATAACATATTTGAGGGTATAGGGATGAAGTTAGCCAAGTGATGAATTTGGGAAAATGATACATACGGGGAACAATTGTAGCAAACAAATTGTATTTAAAACCCTAGAAAACACCTTTGACTCTAATTGAATGACCAAATTATTTTTACGAAGTTCCATTAAATTTATTGGGTATACGTAGTAAAAAATGTCTCTTCCTATGTGCAGAGCCTACTGGGGAAGTTTTCCTCGACATTATGAAAATCTGGACAAGGTTCTGTATTGGAATAAATACCTAAAGAACAATGGATGACGCTAGATATGAGTTGAGGGTGGATGTGAGAAAACTCAGGCACAATCAATAGTGATAATTAATTGGGCAAAGAAAATGGTGTTTTATAGGATAAAAGAGGGAAAAAAAAAGTAAATAAATAAGGACAAAAAATGCGTAAGGATGATGTATGATGATGTGGGAGTGACATGGAGTGTTGAGATTGAAGGTGACATGAAAGAATGGATGAGGTGGTAGGGTGGAGGATTGTTGTAGACATGACATGGATAGGTAGACTATTGCACTCGCCTAGATGTCACACTCACTTGCTACAGACCAGAGTGAAAACCATTTACCGCTCACGGGGGCACTCATGGTGGTATATAGTATCACCCTACAGTGATGTTGGGAGTGATCCCAATCGTTAATATCCTGGTGATAGTTTCTCAAGAGACTACTTATGGGGGCACCCCCTAGCATAATAGTCGATCATGTAGTGGTGTCGGGTCCCTTGTGTGTGTGGGTCCTGATGCAACTGACGACATCACGATTGGGAAGTGCGCTCTCTTTAACATTAACTCATCTACCATAGGAAAATGGCCCACCACTATATAATATTAAAATAACTTCATATAGTGGATCTGTGCCACCTTGAATCAAAATCAATTTTTTTTAATGGAGTTACATAAAACAATCCCAATGACTTTTTGGCATTTATTTGCATTATTTTTTCTCTCTTTTTTTGGCATATATGATTTTTATTTGAAATGGAATGAAAATGAGCTACAACATTTGTCTCCACCTAGGGATATGGTTTTGGAACAAAATACTAAGAACCACATATTAGTGCCTTCACCTAGGGCATGAAGTCATACCATAACTTAAAACATTGTAATGAAAAGCTCACCGGATACTTACAATGATCACACTGGTATTTACAATGAAAAAATAAATGTTGTTTAGTGTTGGAAGTAATGTTTGAGAAAATTCCCATTGACAGGTAACTGCAATAGTTCTCCATCAAGATTCTACAGAATGAAGGTGTTGTTTCCCCTACCTTCTTCCACGTTAAAGGGTCCAAACCATACATGATCAAACTTACCATGTTTTCCTTTGTCCTCCCTTCTGACATCCCACCTTAGGACATGGTCTCGAGGATGGAAGAGTCTATCCTTGGATTTCCTGTGAAAAACGATTTTCATATTATCTTGATAACTGATGAGATTTTTGGTCACTTGTTCTTTGTTCTCATTTAATTCTATCAACTGGTTTATCCTTTGATTCAATGCATTTGGTTCTTCTTCCACATGTTGAATCAAAGTAGCTACTGGTTTGGATAACTAACTAGGAAAAAGAGATCGAATTCCATATGCAATTTCAAAAGTGACTTACCAGTAGACCTTTTGGTGGTTACTCTATTTTCCCATAGGGAAAACTTAAGTTGAGAATCCTAATTCTTCTTATTTTCTGTAATTTTTTTATTCAAAATTCTAACCAGAGATTTATTTGAAGATTATTCCAACCCATTTCCTTGAGGATAATAGGTGGTAGAATGAGTAATAATTACATTATATTTTTGGAAAAAATTGATTAATTTTGTATATTTAAATACCTGAGCATTATCTGTGACCAATTTCTTGGGGCAACCGAATCTTGTAAATATGGTTTCCTCTAGGAACTTAATCACCACTAAGTATGTTTCATTTTAGGTTGGAACAACTTCCACTCATTTAGTAAAATAGTTAGTGGTTTTCAGAATCCACTTACGCTGTCCACCAGAGGGTGGATTTATTTCCCCTATGAAATCCAATCCCCACTGCTTGAATGGTTCTTCTACAAATATAGAAATTAATGGCAGTGGTGCCAACTTCTCCTTCTCAACAGAAATTTGACATTTTTCACAACATTTAACCATCCTATAAACATCATAAAACCAAGTAGGCCATTAAAAACCAACTTTCAAGATCTTGTGTGCCGTAACTCTCCAGATGTAATGGCCTCCACAAACACACCCATGATATTCATTGATAGTCTCAATCATTCCCCCCTCTATTAGACATAACATCAAACCACCAACATGACCTTTCCAATATAATTGGCCATTCATTATAACATACTTTTGTGCTTTCAGCATCAAAGCCTTATATTTTTCTCCATCTAAATTTGATGGACAACTAAGAAATAAGAAATAATGAACAATATTCTTGTACCAGTCAGAACAAAGATAATTGTAGGCAATTCCGTTATCTTGTTCATTTTTCATACCTCCTTCACCAATAGTGTTTGATTTAGAAATTGCAGCTAGAAGATTAATCAATTTTGTTGGCTTAATATCCATTTCATATTCTTGAATCTTAGCTATCCATTTGCACCTTCTTCCTTCGTTGTCCCCTTGTGTTAGAACGTCCTTGACAGCTGAATTTGGTACATATGTAGTAATTTGGGACTGCAAAATGTACATTATGAATTCTTTCAAGGCTTTGACTAGAGCATAAGATTTTTTTTCCAAAATATTACATTTTAATTCAGCATCTCTTAACACTTGGCTGAAAAATTCAGCTGACTGCTCCTTATTATCTTCATTCTTTTGCAAAAGTACAAATGCAATTATAGAAGGAAAAAGAGAAAATTTGAAAAAGTACAAATTCAATTGTAGAAGGCAAAAGAGAAAATTTGAAAAGGTTTTTAATAATTAGGGCTTACCAAAATATGAGCCTCTCCAAAAGCCTTCTTAATCCTTGCAAAAGACTCTCTGGCTGCTGGGGTCCATCTAACCTCTGCATCTTTCTTCAAGATGTCAGTGATCTCTTTTATAATTTCTGCATAATTTGGAATAAACCTCCTAAGAAAATTTATTCTTCCTTGGAAAATATGAATCTCCTTCTTATTTCTAGGTAGAGTTATATTACTTATTTCTTCCACTCATTTTGGGTCAATCCCGACTCCCTCCTTTGACACAATATGCCCCAATAATTTCCCTTCCCTGAGAGAAAAATGGGACTTTTTTGGATTTAGAGATAGTCCATATTTCCTACATTTTTCAAAAGCATGTTATATATGTTTCAAGTGTTCATCATCAGATTTGGAAAAAAATGTGATATCATCTAAATATATGACCACAAATTTGTCTTTTTCTCCCACAAAGGCTATATCCATAGCCCTCTAAAAGGTAGCTCCAACATTCATCAAACCAAATGGCATCTTTGCATACATAAAATTTCCCCATGGTGTTGTGAAAGATGTTTTCTTTTGATCATCTAGATGTATTTCTATTTGGTTGTATCTAGAAAATCCATCAATCATAGACAACCTTTAAGATCCTGTAACTTTTTGCAAAATATGATCCATTTTTGGAAGAGGGTGATTATCCTTTAATGATGCTATGTTCAAGTTCTAAAAGTCTATACATAGTATGATCTCTCCATTCTTATTTCTTACATGCACTAGATTTCCCACCCAATATGAATTCCTCAATGTCACAATAATCTTGGCTTGAAGTAATTTCTTAACCTCCTTCTCAATTGAAGGCAACAAAAAAGGATTAATTTGTCTAAGTTTTTGCTTATAGGGCTTAGCTCCTGGCTTTAATGAAATTTTATGCTAAATGGTCTCTTTATCATATGTTTTCATATCTTCATAGGACCAAGCAAAAACATCAACATACTTATTAAACAAATTAACATACCTCTCTTAATATTATTTTGGAACACCCTTTACCAATTTGATAAGTTTAGGCTGTTGATCAATGCCAATGTTGTAGTCTTTCACATCATCTTCCCAATTCTATTTAGTGACATTTATAGGAACATTGTTTGCATAAAACAACCTTTATTAAGGAATAAGTCCTTTAGGAATAACATTTCCTTTCGGCTATACTATATTATGATCTGTAATAGAATCTCAAATTCCTCCAGGGCACATTCTCAAATTCCTCTTCTTCTTCTTGGTCAATTTTTGAAGAAAAAAACTCTCCAACCACCTCCAAAAATCTCTTTATTTGTTCTTCATCTTCAAATACTTGCCAATATTTTATGTTATCAGGTATTCAAGGTCTGCATCTGACTTCTATTTCATAACTCAGCTTTGGATTTTGAGGAGGTTTAAAGGTGTTGGATGCTACTGCAAGCGAATCATCCAATCTATTATCTTCTATTGGTAAGAACTAAATATTGAATGATGAAAATAAGTTATCAACCAAATCCCACACTTCATTCTGGTAAGCTCTGAGTCTGGGATTTTTTGTTTGACATTGGTTTCTTATTTTTTTCACTACCAACTTTGAGTCTCCAAACACAAATAAGGAGTTAATCTTCATGTTCCTGGAAGCATGCAAACCAAGAATCAGAGCTTCATATTCTGTAATATTATTGGTAGAATCAAATTCTAATTTATATGAAAGAGGGACCATTTCACTCCTTGGGGAAAGCAGTAGAACCCTTACACAATTTCCCTCTATAGAATAAGCACCACCAAAATATAATTTCCAGATACGCTTTGGTGTAGTTTGTTTCTTTTGAATTTCTTTAGAAACTTGAACCTGAGTATCCTCAACAATTTCATCATTAATTTCCTACATAAAACAAGAAAAATCTTTATCTTGGCTATAAATAGGGGAATTGTTGGAACTTGCTTCTTTTGTAATTGTTTTTATGAACTTGGTTTCCCTATACAACCTCCTTTTTTCTCCTCCAAGAACTGGAATAATAGCATAAGAAAAATCCAACTTTAAAATTCATCCCAACTTCGCTCCCCAAGATCTAGAAAGAAACATTCCAAATTTGGCAGGAATGTTTGCAACTACCACATCCATTACAATGCTTTTAACTAGAATTTTTGCTAATTAAACTACAAGATCCTTGATCAAGCCAACACATTTCACTCTTTTTGAGTCAAAAGAATACAAGTCCTTGTAGGGTTTTGTAATCTGCAACCCCAATTGCTTCATCACTGAAAGGGACATCAAATTGTGAGAAGCCCCTAAGTCCAACATACAATCATGCAACATAAAATCATGCATCAATAAAGTAATATAAGAAGGAGGTGTGGCTAAGTCTTTCTCTTCCACATGAGCTCCAAATGTGACCATTGGCTTTTCTTCTTCTAAATTTACTATATCTGTGGTAGCAACAACTTGAGGTAGATTAATAAAATCGTAAATCTGCTTTCTATAAGCAAGTTTTTTCGCCAACTCAGCCAATGCATCTGGGCGATTAATTTTTTCTAAATCCTTTTAAAAATTAAAAGGATGCACACATTTATCTACCTTTACCTGTTCATTTTCTACTATTTTCTCCTCTTTATTTCTCTACTGTCTTAAAGGAGGTTGATGTACCTGTTTATATTGATTTACCTCAACTTGCTGATTTTTATGGAACTCCTCCTACTGAACTGGAATAGTTCGAACTAGTTGCTTACCTTTATCAATAGATTGTTGAACAGGATATTGGGGCTAATCCTAGATTTGATCTTGTGTCCTAGACTACTTTTTGGACCTGACATCAAATTTTTTGTGTGACTCTTCCTGCATCATATCAAAAATTTTATGCAATAGTTATCATTTTCTTCCTCTGTCAAAACTACTTGAGGGGGCTTGTTGAATCTTTCTTGGAGGGTTTCTATTTTCTAATTCCATCTTGACCAATTTTTTAGATAAATTCTTTATTACCTTGGTCATGTCATCCAACTTTTGTTCTTGGTAATCTTTCTACTGACTTGAAGATCCAACCTCTTCCTTTCCCTTCTTTTTATTTATAGAATCAATTTTTGGCTTTATTTTTCTAGCTACAAACAAATTTTCCTCAATTACTAAGCCATCAGTTTGAATTTGGTTTAGTGTTGGAGATATCATTTCCCTCAAAGTAAAGCCAAAATCAGACTCAAAAGCCCCTGTAAAAACCACCTTTGCAGCTGTAGGAGGGGTTTTTATTTCTGTAGGAAGACTATTGTTATTGAATCTTTTAATAAATTCTACAACTTCTTCATTTTGTTTTCTTTTGATGGCATTAAACTCAGTCAAGAAATAACCATGATACTTTTTCTCTCCCCAACTCTATGTAAAAACATTTCCAATTCCTCCCAAGTATTTATGGAGTTTGCTGGAAGGGTTTTAAACCACTTCATGTCTTCTCCATCTAAAGATTGGACAAATAATCTCATAACCAGATCCAAGTATTCCACATTTAAATTCTCTGCAAAGGAACAAAAGGTTTCCACATGCTTTTTTGTTGTAATGTCATCTTCCTCTATAAATCTGGGCAATAATTTCAAATAATCTTGGGGCATTACATCCATAGGTTGTGGTAAATTAAGGGGAGCATATCTGTTTAACAAAAAACCTACAATATCCATATTTGGATTTAAAGGAGGAAGGCTCCCTAGATGGGAAGTTGAAGAAACTGGTGAAATAACTGAAATGGGGACAAGCCGAGGGATTTGAGTAATAGTTTGGCCTGAAGAAGAAAAATCAATAGTTTTTATTTCCTCAACTTCTGAAAACATGGGGAATGAAAAATATACTGACTCTAAAAATATTTCTTTAATAGTTGGTTCCTCAAAAGGTGGAGGAGATTTATCTTTTGAGAAGTGTAAACTTCTTAAAATTTGTTCTAGATTATCAAATTTGATATTTTTTAAGATATAATTGGAAACAGGAGTGGAAAAAGTAGGGTTTGGGGTTTTGGGGGACTACTTTTCTCTCCAAACCCTTCTTGATATGAGCTTCTCTGGATCAGACATAGGTGGTGTGATTTTTTGAGAAATATCTTATCCAATATGAGGTCTTTTTGGAGCTAGGATTACTGTCTACAATTCCCCTTGGTGAGAAAACTCAGCCGAAACACTTTCTTTTCTCACTAAACAAAGAAAAGTTAAACAAAACCCAGAGACAAATTACTTCAATCTTTTCTCCCCAGCAACAACGCCAAAATATGTTGTAACCCTAGAGACAACCTTTGGCTAAGAGGAGGTCAGTGCCTAGGACATCTATGCAAAACGCTGAAGGCTTTTCTTGCTATCCCATACATCATAACTTAGAGATATTTTATTAGAAGGTCACAAAAAGGGAGTTTCTTGGAGAAGAGATACCTTTCTCGATGTCCACACTACCTAAGAAAATGATTTTAGAGCTATAACAAGATAGGATAATGAAAAAGTGGAAGATTTAAAATAGAAGGTTGTAGTAACATAATCTCCAGTAATAAACCTTAGTAGAAAACATGAAAGACTGAGAAGGTGAAAATATGAAAGTGTGGAGTGCAGTTTAAGGTTATTTTAATAAGAAATCTAAAGGTATTGTGAGCCTTTTCAAGCAAAGTAAATCTGTAATAATGGAAATAACCAAAAAATTCTTACACATTTTCAGAAGAAGAAAAATAAATAATGACTTATAGTAGGGAAGAAAGGCATATCATTTTCGAAAGGAAGTTGGAATCATCCAAGAAAAACTTTATTAAATCTCTAGGAAAATGTTGATACATTACACCAGTATTACTCTCTGAAACCTAACTTCAGAACACAAAAATGGTTAGTCCATTTCTTTTTAAATAAACATTACATTGAGGAAAGTTACAAAGACTACTAACTGTCACAAAATGACTTCAACTACTTTCAGCACTACTCTTAACTCTACTCGTTCCTTATGAGGACTGAAAGACTAAAATTAGTAATTGAAATACTTTAATTTTAAATTACAAAATATAATATCTCTTCCAAAATAAACTATATTCTTCATCTTCATTCGATCACTTGGGATTCTTGTGCAAGATCACTTGAGGAAGCTCCATGTTCCACTCCTTTCGTTGGTTATATTAAATCTTGGAAAAATTGACTATAGGGAAATGAGATTCCTCTAGAGACAAAGTCTCACCTGGTGGAATAATGTAGGAAGACAATTTAACACAATCTTTTGCAGACAAGTTTTGAAAAGTGACCATGAGGGTTTCTTCAGAAAAATAAGTGTACTACTCAGATTGGGGAAAATCTAGGGCTTAATGAATTAATAATGAAGAGACTTGAAAACCATTTTATCCTAATGAAATCATCAGATAACATCTTTGAGGGTATAGGGATGAAGTTAGCTAAGTGATAAATTTGGGAAAATGATACGTATGGGGAGCAATTGAAACAAACAAATGAGATTTAAAAACCCTATAAAACACCTCTAACTCTAATTGAACGACCAAAATATTTTGACGAAGTTCCACTAAATTTATTGGGAATGCGGGGTAAAAAATGTCTCTTTCCATGTCCATCAGAGGGATATGAGTTGTGGAGCCTACCAGGGAAGTTTTCTTTGACATTGTGAAAAATTGGATAAGGCTGTGTATGATCCAAATGGAAAATGACATCAACCCATGGTATTCATCCGCCCATGTTATTCATCCACTCGTGGAATTTATCCATGGCATTGTAAGTGGCATCCACCCATGGTATTTTCCCATGGTATTGTGACATCCCCCATGATATTCATTCACCCATGGAATTTACCCGTGGTATTGTAACAAAAAAATACTATAAGTAACAAGTCGCATTTTGTAAAAGGACAGTTTGTCCGCCATAATGTAGTTTTTACAGTTATTCTCCATTTTAATAAAAAAATTCTTTGTGGTTTTTCTTATTGGGCTTCTCCTCTTTTTCTTCTGGCATGTCAATTTTTCAAATCTTGGGGGGCTCTCCCCCAAAATGCATTTCAATCATTTAGATCTTGGGGGCCTCCCCCCAAGATCTGGATCAGTGGTATCATAGCAGGTTATGATTCCATGGGAGTGAGGGTTTGATGCATATTTTAGTTTTAAATTTTGCAGCAATATTCAACAAACTTCAGGCATGTGCTACGTCCTCCACAAAGCATTTTCTCACGCCAAGCGGGAAGAATTTTTCTTTTTTCATTTTTTTTCAAGAATGTTTTTGGGCGGCGAGTTTGCAGATCAGATCTGAAATTTTTGGTGCAATTTATTAAAAAAAATAATAGATATTGATTCCTTATGAAAAAGTACCCAAATTAAAAAAAAAATCAGTCGAATCGAAGTCTGGATGAGGGAGATATCGCTGATTTAAAATTAGCTATGTTGCAGAAATGTTTTTGACGACAACTTTTGGACAGTGGATATCCTATATTTTTTGCAATTTTGGTGTAGAATTTTAGAAAAGTGATTGTAGATCTAAGCTCCTCTCGAAAAATGGGTCGAATCAGAGTTCGGATGTAGGATATATTGTTAATTTAAAATCAACTATTTTTTAAGAACTTTTGTGACGATGGAAAAGTTGCAGCGTGAATCTGAGATTCTAGAGTGTCCAAATAAGGATTTCCAACACATGGGGAGATGCAAAATGGTCCTTATGTTTCCAAAAATAGGTTATAATAAATATTCTAAGTTATATTGTCCAATTTGTGTCCATTTTAATTATGGAGCAGGTTCCCTTTGGAGACGTGCCCTCCCACCCTGCTTTAGTAGGCAACTACTTCACATTCATCAGTTTCAGAATAGAAGCATTCAAATTAGGTTCTTTAGAGATGTGCCCTCCCACCTCAGGCTATGTAGGCACCCGATGCTTCATCAACAACCAACATCACAACTATGGGTCAACCGCACAAAATCCTTGTCATCGAAGTCCATTTGCTAGGCCGCACACTGTTAGTATCACAGTTGGTTACAAGCATTACAAGGTATCTCTATCCTTGGATCTTCATTTGTCATGGTTATGGGTCATCCACAAACCCACACTTCAACGAAGTCCATTTTCTGGGCCGCACACTATTAGTATCATAGTTGGTCACAAGCATTACAGGGTATCTCTATCCTTAGATCTTCATTCATCATGGTTATGGGTCATCCACAAACCCACACTTCATCGAAGTCCATTTTCTAGGCCGCACACTGTCAATATCACAGTTGGTCACAAGCATTATAGGGTATCTCTATCCTTGGATATTCGTTCATCATGGTTATGGGTTAACCACACAAAACACTTATCGTCAGTCGCTCTTCATATTCAACAAAGGTTTCGCAGGGGGGAACTTCATGCAATGGGGACCATTGCTTCTTAAGGAGGGAGGAATGATCCGAATGGAAAATGACATCAACCCATGGTATTCATCCATGCATGGAATTTACCCATGGTATTGTAAGTGGAATCCACCCATTGTATTTATCCACCCATGGTATTGTTCACCCATGGAATTTACCCGTGGTATTGTAACCAAAAAAACACTATAAGTAACAAGTCGCATTTTGTAAAAGGATAGTTTGTCCGCCACAATGTAGTTTTTACAGTTATTCTCCGTTTTAATAAAAAAAAAAAAAAATTGGTTTTTCTTATTGGGCATTCTCCTCTTTATTCTCCTCTTTTTCTTCTGGCATTTCAATTTTTCAAATCTTGGGGGTCTCTCCCCCAAAATCTATTTCAATATTTTAGATCTTGGGGGCCTCCCCCCAAGATTCAGATAAATACCTAAAGAACAATAGATGATGTTGGTAGGTGGACATCAACGAACTCAGGCGCAATCAACAATGATAATGAATCGGGTGAAGAAAACAAGGATTTATAGGATAAAAGAGGGAAAATATAGTAAATAAATAAGGACAAATAATACGTAAGGATGATGTATGATGATGTGGGAATGACGTGGAGTGTTGAGGTGGAAGGTGAGAAGGAAGGATGGATGAGGTGGTAGGGTGGAGGAGTGATGTAGACATGACATTGATAAGTTGACTTTCACATTTTCCTGGATGTCACGCTCACTTGCCACAGATCAGAGTGAAAACCATTTACTGCTCACGGGCACACTTGCAGTGGTAAATGGTATCACCTTGTAGTGATGTCGAGGTTGATCATGACTATTGATCTCTCGATGATAGTTTCCCTCCAAACCAATTACGGGGGCACCCAGTAGCATAACAGTTGATCATGTTGTGGTGTTGGGTTCCTTGCGTGTGTGGGTTCGATGCGACTGGCAACATTGCACTTGGGAAGTGCTCCCTCTTTAACGTTAACTCATCCTCTGTTGAAAAATGGCCCACCACCATAAAATAACTTCAAATAATGGACATGCGCCACCTTGAATCAAAATTAGTTTTTTTTTTTTTATTTTTTAAATAAAATTAGTTTTTCAGTGGTTTTTCTAGTCACAGGTGTCATAGAACATCAAGGACGGTGTTCCCCCAAGGGGGAGGGTTTTATAATAGCCCTGGGTTAAAAGTTCATGTAATAAAGGATAATAAAGGAAAAATAAGACCAAGGTCATGTGACACATATTCCAAGTTGAATGTTGGGAAAAAACATCCTAGTGGGTGTCACTTCCAGTTTATTATGGCTAAAGAAATTGGCGAAGGATTGGAAAAGGAAAAGGGGCATTGATTCGTATTTAATTATGAAAATAAATGAAAATAGGAGAAAATAGAGATGAATGGTCACATATTTTCATGAAAAGAAAATTGAAGGAAAATAAAGGAAAATGAAGAAATTAGAGGCCTCAATGATAAAAAGGCTTATGAGGGTTAGTTCACAGCTTTTTGTTAGTTTGGTTTTGGAATTTGTTTCAGAGAGAGAGAAGAGCACCAAGAAGAGAAATCAAGCAAGCAAAGGAAGGAAAAGGAAAGACAAGGAAAGCAAAAGAACAAGTAATGAAGGTTAGATCATGCAACTTTAGCAGGAGGATTTGCAGGTAACAGGTTACGTGTGTGATTTACAAGATAATTTGTGAATGCATGGTACATGAATTTGTGTATTGGGTTCATTTGTTGTCATTAGCATGGGTTTCTTCTGGTTGGGCAATGGTTTCAGATTTGCCTTGCCATTTTTGAATGGCCATGGTGTGATGTGATTCTTTTATGGTTGAGGTTTGGATTGTCTAAAGGTTTTGAAACTTGGTGGGATGGTCTCATGAAAATTCCCAAGGGATGGGGGTAGAGGCAGTTTAATCTCTAGGAATCCCTTGAGAGGTGGGTGGATATAGGAAATTTTCTTGAGGTAATGGTGAAGAAACTCTAAGGCATCCAATCCTGTTTTGGGCTTTGTGATCTCTTGACTGGTTTTGGCAAGATTAGGGTAGCCTAAGGGTGGAGGTGGGTTAATCTCTGTGAAACCCAAGTTTTTTATACCTTGAGCTCCCACATTCATTCTTGGAATATGGCACAGGGGTGATTGGATGAAAGAAATACTTGGTTCAGCCCAATCTATGGTTGAGTGGTACGTGGAAGTCCCTGACTTGATTGGGTTTTTCATAAGTTAATAAGAGTTATTTTCCTATTGTAATCTATGAGAACTTGTACTTATTTTTATGGTGATTTGATGACTGTTCTGTCATGGTTATTAATCTAGTTATATGCTATTTATAAGCATGGATTTGTAATGTACTCTAGCTATGACTTGTTTGGGATTTGATGGTTAATGAATACATGGGGTAACAAGTGTTATTGTAGCTATTAAGAGAGGGCATTAGACCTTCTTGGTGAATCTCAAATAAGTTTTAGATTCCTTTGATTAGATATGCATTCATGACCTCTAGTTTACATGTTCATCATATGTTTGACGAAATTATTTGTCATGGTTAGGCTTAGTTAGGTAACTTTCTTATAGCCCAAAATCCTTAGTTCAGTGGGTGCAGTGGGTTCAGTGGCTCAGATCTTGGGACTACACCCACTGAACTAAGTATTTTGGGCTATAATCGCACTCAAGCAGGCTTGTACATGCGGTTGGAGGGTCATGACCACACACTTGTAGGATTTTGCATGCAGTTGTGGGCCCATGTCACCGAAAAGATATCACCTAGGGTGGTTCTTTGGCCCCTGAGTATCCTATAAGCCATGTAGGATGTCATTTTGTGGTTAGTAAGTTTCAATTCTCAGCCCCACTTCCATAACTAAAGCTTGGAGGTTAGGTCATGTCATAGTAACTCTTTGTCTCATATTTTCTCTAGTAGACCAATGAAATTGGGTAAATGCGGGGTGGGGTGGCTATACTCAATGCTTCATGATGGCCAAGATTTCATTCTAGAGTTGTCAAGTATCTTCGATCGTGGTTATGTAGGGTTTGTGCAGGCCACTACATGATTGGATCCTTTCCTATAGCAGTCGCACAGATCCTTCCAAAATCACAAACTTTATTCATGAAATACAATTAGAAGCTTAGACAATTTATGGCGAGCCTATTAACATGGACTGCAAACTTTGATGGTGGTGAAAACTTATGAAAAAGTGTTGGAAATGGAGTTTTTTTATGAACAAAAGTAAGTTTTGGATGGAAAAATGGTTAAATAATGTGAATGAAAGATGATGGAGGTGTGGTGAACCAATTGAGTGAGATGGGTTTCCTGATTATGGAGGAATGTAGGGAGATGGATGGAGTGATGAATGAAATTAAAGAGGCTAGATTGGGAGGTGGAAAATTGGGATGTGGATCCCCTACTTCCTTAACTATTGTTCTTTGACCGTGACTGAAACCTTGCAAATAACACTTGTTAGTAGAACTAGTGTAAGGGATCATTTACCTCTATGTTGCTTTATCCTTCACTTTTTTCATTTTTTTCACCTTTTTAGTGTTTTTTATGAGACCTACAAGCTCCATCTAAAGAGGTTTTCAATCTGTAGGCCTCCCCTAAGTGCCTCAAAGGGGGTTTTCACCTAGGGATCTTTTTATTTATTTTCTTTTTTCTATTCTTGGGCTTCCTCATGGAGGTTTTCAACCATAGAGTTGGCCTTAGGTGCCTCATTTTTCTTTGTCTTCTTTTGCTGATCAAAGGCTAGATGAAATGAGGGTTGTGAGCCCTTTTTTTAAACTTTTTCATGTCAAACAATGTTGATGCAAAACAAAAAAAGACAAGGAAATACACCTTCTAAGTAGAAAAAACACATACTTGGACACCTCCCCAACAATAGTGTCAAAACGTGATGAGCCTCAGTATCACAACAAGAATGTTGAGACTCCAAGGCTACCAACATTAATTATCAATCCAAGGTTCATACAAAATTAAGAGGTGAAAATGCTATATGCACAGTAGGTCAAGTTCTACTCATGCCACCTTCAAGAAATGGAATAGATCAAGGCATACAAAGACCACTCTTTAAACTATCTTAGGGAAGGAAATTGCATGAAAATAAAGATAGTTCTAGCCTAATTGGAGGAATGTAAATATTATTCTATTTGAAGAAATGAAGATGCTACTCATTCAAATGTAAAGCCTAACTCTAATCGTAGGAATATAAAGACTATGCTAATTGAAAAAATGAAGAATGCTATTCTACTTGCAGAATTTAAACCCTATGCTACTTGTAGAAATGTAAATCAATACTCTAATTGCAGAATGTAGGAAGTTGCTTTGAAAACGAAATTAATCTATTCAACACCAACACTTGCAACTGAAACCCTAAGAAAGCATGAGTTCAAGAATTAGTCCTGATTTACTTTACATTGATGAATCACCCTTTCTATCATTATTTTCAAAGAAACTTAGCTTTAGTGCTAGATCCCATGCACATTTCATAAGAAAACCATCATTACCATTCAAATTTGGAAATATGTCCTCTTACCCTAATTGCAGAATTGTATTTGCAGTAAAGGAAAGGTAGTTCTAGAGTGGTATTTGGTCCTTCCCAATCATGGATTCAGATCCTGGGTGTCATTACAAGCCCAAGAGACAAATAAATCTTCTAGAGAAAATCTGGTCAAGTTTGGACAGTGTTACAGGATGCTACAAGGTTGCTACATGATTGCTACAAGATGCTACAAGATTGCCCTATTTTTCTATAGGATTGTATCCGTGAGCATCTCGAGGGTGGAAAAAGTGATCTAAAGGTGGGGAAGGGTAGATGAGGGTGTATGAAGGATATATGAGGTCTCTTCCATGCTTAGAACCCATCCGAGGACCATATTTCACAAAAGCAAATGCTCATTGTGTCCTTCACTGATCTAGAAATGTGGTTTTAGTGGCATATTTTTTAGGGCACTGTGAGATGACAAGGAAGAGGTTGATGATAAGAGAGATTTAGGATGAGTGTTCCAACCCTTAAAGCCATTGGTAGTACTTGCAAACCAACAATCAATCCCTTTTTTGTACTTAAAAAGAATGATAAACTAATGATCAAATTGCAACAAAATAAGTTAGACAGGAAAGGATGAGTTGAATTTTATGAAACCAGATAGGAAAAGATGATTTGAATTTTATTTTGTTAAGAGCAATATATCTTGCAACATGAATCTAACCTACATACATGAATTATTGAAGAAGAATGTGATTTTAACTCCTACATATGCATAAATAGAGTATGTAAGAGAGAAATGATCTAAAGCCTAACAATCCGTAAAGGAAAATAACCACATATTTTTGGGTTGTTGTTGTAGACTCTTCAACCACACTTCCCACATGAGAGGTGGTAATCAATCTTGCAACAACAATTTTTTTTCAAGTAAACTTATACTAAGAAAGAAGGGAATGTTTCTACCAATGCATAAATAAAATACACAAAGAGAGACAAGAGCCTCTGGGTTGGGCCCTAACCCAAGGGGACTCAACCCTCTGAAACAAACTCAGATGTGAGACAACAATAAACTTTTCATTAACATAAAATGAAGTTCAAATACATCATGCAAAGGAAAAATGACAGTCTCAATCTCTTGGCTCTTAGTAACTCTCCATTTTTCCAAAAAATCGAATTCTAGTGAGCCCTTAGGCTTGTTTATTTATACAAATATGACTAAGGGGTAGCCTCCTTGGAAAGAGGACTGCTTGCCCCCAAAATCTCGAAAAAAGTGGATCTAGCTCCCTTTGATCCTCACCATTAGTTGAATTCATTGGTTGCAAGTAGACCTCAAGTGGTTGATGAGTGATTTTATGGATCGAGTTGAAGGAGAGTAAATGCAGGGGACAAGCCTCCTACATCTCCTCTAGATTCCTCCAACGTACCTTTGCATAGTAAATGCACTCAAAAATGCTATTTTTCCTACACATTAACTACATTAGGCCACAAAGTATGAAAAACATCCTTTAGTCTTCCTACTAAGCACATTATAGCCAAAAATATGTTAATTAATGTGAGAAAAGAAGAATTTATAGGCTGGAGGATAGAAAAATGGGCCTTATAATATACCTATTGATGGGGCCCATTAATAATTAATGTAGGGGTCTCACAATTTTTAAAATTTTATAATAAAAAGTTTCATATGTAAAGAATGTAGAAAAGGAAAAATAAATTTCAACTTTACACCTTGAAGTCATGATTATACATATTCATGACAATAATTTTTAAAAATTTCAAATAGAAAGTTTGTATATTTATCAATATAGTTTTTAATGAAATTTATGTATGTGAGGCAAAATTTTGCATCTAAACACTACAACATGAGTAGTAGTTCTCCAACTAATTATGTACATTATTAGATACACGTCAATTGAGTTTCAACTTTTAAAAATACCCCCCCAAAAGTGGTTTGGTGCATATATATCATATGATCGACATCCATCAATTAGAATTTAGTGGTGAATTAGGAGGGTAATTTAAGGCCCTAGACTTGAATTGATTTGGGAAACTCAACCATGTGATTACCTCTATAGTCATTAATTGACATGAACATACTTGACATAAGTTTGATTTCTGTAAGAGTTATTTTAAAAGCACCTTGGACCATTAGCAATTGAACCACATACATGAAAAATTCCCTTGCTCATAGACTAGGTACATCCCAAGCCTTGGTGACTCACATTAGTTTCCTAGACCAAGAGACGCTTGGAAGGGTACTTGGTGAGGAACGATAAGTAGGGTTAGAAAAAGACCCTAAGAGTTGGGTTTTCCACACTTGAGTGTTACGATAGATAATATAAGTTCCTCTATTCATAAGAACCAATGGAGCATAATTATGGGATACACTCATTGGGTACACATCCACTAAGCAAAAATTTATCATGAACACATTCATTGGACACACTTACTAGATGTACCCTTTCCAAGTGAACCTCAGTGTGTTTGGCACACTCAGACACATGGCACTTTGGGAGTGGCACCATTGAACATAAGACAATTTTTGGATAAGTTATGAAAGGGGGTAGAGGCATGAATGTGATTTGGACTTATACATGAACACAAAAAAATACAAATATAACTATACACATAGAGATGCAACAAAAATAAAATTTCATTTCATTAATATCAAAGAACTGAAATATGCTTACACACAGAATGGAAATAAACTATATCAAACAATGATAGCTTATCTCTGAGAAGCAATGTGGCAACTAAATGCCTTTGAACTGTGTTACAATGAGGCTCGAAAGCCTATTTATTATTGAGAAAAAATGGAAAACCCTAAACATCTGAAAACCTAACCCTAGGAGATGAAGCGCCAAAATTATGGGCCCCGTTGGGTAAATTGATACATCAACTTCCCGAGGCCGTAAATTTGGCATACAATCTATGTTTGACGCACATGATACCTCATTAGAAGGATATATATGAGGATTACAACTTTCGACTGTAAACATATAAGATTCACGCTTTCCTATTTTTCAAAGAAACATTGTTTAGGGCCTCAAAACAGGTTCAGAAGTTTAGGGCCTAAAAAACTACCAGAAATAGTATATTGTGCTACATTTAAGGAAACTTAAAAGCTGAAAGAAACAATGTTGGGGTTCCAAGTGGAATAGGCGTATGGCCACCAATATCCACCTAGATCAGTTTTCCCCTCTTAGGAAGAAACTTCTACTGAACTTGGCCCTTGGTAAGCCACTTGCCTTGGTGCAGGAATTGGCCTGCTTTGACAACTCGATATAGCTAGATCCTTTGCTAGCAAGTGTTATTGATATGTGTATCCATAATGCTATCAGTGATGGCTTGCTCGATACATCTTGGGTTGAGATCTATTGATGTCAATTGCACAACAATGTTTGATGTTTCTAGCAAAGGGGGAAAGTGTGGTCGCAGTTGGTCCACATTGAATACTAGGTGCAAGCCAATGAAAAATGGAATTCTAAGCTTGAAGTAATTATCTCCTATGTGTTTGAAATAATACTGAGAGGGGGGGTGAATCAGTATTATCAAATCACTAACTTTTTCATTTCCATACTTAGATTCATATACGCTACTTTAGTTAAGGGAACCCACGTGTACACACAACTATGTCTAATGTAACTAGAGTATATCCAGTAAACTTATGATTTAGTTAGTTGATCTTTAATGAGTGCATCAGAACATTATTAACCATATGAACAGTAAGAAGGTGCAGTAAAATGGAACAAATCATCACACATAAGAAGCACACATGAACACCATGATATAAGGTGGAAACCCAATGTGGGTGAAAACCACCTGCTGCAATTTGTCTCTATCTTCCTTTAATAAGAAACTTGTTTTTACAATATTTATGTACTGGTGCAGTCTTATACCAGTACGCAGGCTTCTACATGCAGAAAGGCTACAACCTTCTCTCGTTCTCCAGCTTCTCCTGGAATGGAGCTACAACCCCCTTAGTTCTTGTACTAGTTGATGTACTAGTACGTAGGTGTTGACCTACAAAAGGCTACAACCTTCTCTCGTTCTCCAGCTTCTCCTGGAATGGAGCTACAACCCCCTTAGCTCTTGTACTAGCTGATGTACTAGTACGTAGGTGTTGACCTACAGAAGGCTACAACTTTCTCTTTCTTCCTCTAGGTACCACGTTTCATAAATTTTCAGACTGGATACTCATGGAACACAACATCATAATCTGAAGGCCACATTTCATCCAATTTTCATACTGGACCCATCAATATCATTGAAGCACAAAATCAATCACCACTTGCATCATCAATCTCTGAATCACCCAATACTGAATCACTGAAACCCTGTCAACAAAATGCAGTCACCAGAACACAGAGCAAAACACATAACTCTGCAACAATATTTAGAGCCAACTGTATCATCAAAAATCATGCATCACAGTGCATACGCTACTTGGAAGAGCTGAACCAGCGTGTATACGCAACTTCACCAAAGAGAACCAGCATATATGTCATCAATTACTTACTTATAACTTCACTGCACTTCCTGACTTCAGACATACCCAGATCATAACATATACAAGGATAATACGTGTGTTAATAACCAGATCTAGTCCATCAGATCACATAAATATAAGTCATTATGATCCTTATCCATTATTAGATCTCATCCATCAACACTGAAGCTAAACACAATCAACCACTCTAAATATGCAGAATACTGACACTAGTAAACAATCACCAGAACTCAGAACTTTGCATCAACAACTAGAAACCACCTGTAACTTCAAACATCATAGTTTATATGGTATACGATATTTAGATGAATCTAACCTATGTATGTATGCACTTTTATCATAGTCAACCAGTGTATACATCTGTAAATATTCATTCATGATTTGCAGCTTTTCCAAAATTGAGTTATACCCAGATTATAATATTTACAGAACATTACATGCATCAGTATACAGATAAACCATATAGAGATGATTCATTCCAAGCCATAAGATCCCAATCCATCATTAGACCTTGTCCTCCATCACCTGCTGAGATTCCTCCTTGGCTCAGATTAAGCAAAGCATCATAAACCCATAACCTACATATGGGATCTCACACTACGTCATATATTCGAGACTTTCTGAGTGTACTTGCCTAACAATCTTCTCCTCCTTTTATAGTCTTAGGCCTTACTCAATACCATGGTCCAAAACCACTTAGAACCAATACCTTGGTCTAAATACCTGGGGTCAATACCTCGGACCAAATACCATGGACCAATACCAAAATACCATGGTCCAAATACCATGGACCAAAAACTTAGTTTCCGACATGTACGCGCTTTTCTTTGCATGAAAGTGCGTGTATATGCATATGTGCCTTCTACTCAATGAACCTGCATATATACGCATCTTGGTCAAGGTAAACCTGCGTATACCTCTTTTTCTTTCATTCTGTGAGCTTGAACTATGATTCAATACTATTAACCTGTAGTACTTTGATCTTCATCATCTAGGACAACACCTGTATCATAATGTTAACTTGTTGCACTGTGAACTGTCATTTCCTTTGAACTGCCCTGCATCACATTTGTTAACATAACTACCATGTATTAATGTCACATCTGATATCTCTTGTGAAGATTCATTTAGTTACCATGTATAGGTGAGTTGTTCTGCTACAAGAGGGTTTCCATCAAGTACAACACATTCATCATAATGCCAACACTATGGCCTTAGTGATGGTTTAAGGCTCATATCGGAGAGGGCGAAGCTTGCAGTGGGCCCCAACGAGGCACTCCTTCTGCAAATGTAAGCAAAACTTGTTGACCACTGGAACTTGTGTGGCACCCGACGCTGATCATGTCGTTGTTTGTACTTGGAATTTGCTTTGTCCAATATGTCATGGACCTACTAGAGGATGTGATAAATGTGCTCAATGAAGCTATTAGCCTTGACATCTTTAGACTAAACATGAAACCAATATGCCTGAGTAGCTGCAAATGATATGACCACATCAATGTGACATAGTGGATGGAATCCCAACCCCACCTGAAAGGGGCTATGGCCAATTGAGCTATGGAGAGATCTGTTGTAGATGTGATGGACATAGGGGATGCTTTCGTCCCATGTGCATGGATTCGAGTTGTACATGTACATAATGTGCACGATCATCCTGTTGACAACCTATGTTTGACCATCAGTTTGGGGGTGTGTGGTGAAGTAAAATTATAAGTGCGGACACAAACAAATTCCTCTAGCTTGATAATGGGTCTAGCCACAGTAGATACATCCTATGGAATATTTCCTTAGGTTAGAACCAATCAAGAGGGCCTACCTCTTGGTACACTTATCCTGTTTGATGATGTCCTTGCTTGCTTGCTCTAGCTATCTCTCGCTTCCTTCTTCAAGCACATGAAACAAATAAACAACAGCAGAAAACAAATGCGATAATAGACAAATTGTAATTCAACATACTTAACAAGTCAAGAAACATTAAGCCATGAATATTTAAGCTGACAAATCATGTAGGAAATCAATCAATAGTTTCATATATATTGATATCAAGAAGAGATTACAACCATTGTCTTGACGTTGCCTAACTCCTCTGACAAGACCAGGTTCCCACACACTTCTACTAGCATTCCATGATGGCCTCAATCCACAATAGTTTTAAGGCTCTTCCCTTTAGGCTTCACTCCAAACCAAATCACACTTCTCCCTCACACAACTAGATAGGTACAACTTAGAATAGCTTGTTGTTTACTCCAAACCAAAATAGCACTAGCACACTGACATTAACACTAGTTTGTGCTTAGGAATAAGGGAGGTTTATATAGGATGAATGGATGGGAGATCGATCCTCTTCTCATGGGAGAAGGTCTTATCCCTTGAGGTAGTTCCATTATTATAGGGGAAAGGAGCCCAAACTGACATCCTCAACCCCATCCAGCGAAACCATTTACCAGACTTTGTTTACGAAGCTTCTAGAGCTGGAAGATTCAGTGCCTAATTTAAAAAAAATTCCATAACAAGACCGACGCAACTGGAACACAACTTAGTCGCTCCGGTCGGCGGTAGGGATAGTGCTAATCTATGCACATTGGTGCGGGGGAGACAAAGTTCATTAGTGTCAGTCTTGTAAACTGGGCAAAACATAAGTTTCAGGGGAAATGGTGCAAAAGGGAATTGATCTGCTTATGAAGAGGGACATAATGGGAGTTTCTTCATGAAGGCAAAGCATGTGGGGTTCATTGTATAGGTCCTCCAGGATCAAGGAACGGGGAATACAGGGACAATGACAAAATTCTGTGTAACAGATGCCCTTAAAGCATGAAGGCTAAGCTAGAGTGAGGGATGAAATGATTTATGAATCAGTCCAGGGAACCATTTCCTGTTGTCAGAAAACCTGCAAGCAAGTACATATACATATACATAACTAAGAACTCTGTCAAATGATACATGAATCATGGCATGGACACAACGATCCAGAGAATGATCATGTAAATGGATCCAAGTATGGGCGCATCCATCCATCAATGAGGATCATAATGAAACCAAGGTATGGTCACAACCATCCATCTGAAAGAGACATGCATATCAACATAACCATGTCACACCACTTCGCAACATGGACCTTTGTGATCTGAGTCCAGGGTATTGCGATTCAACACGACCCGATCAAAGTACAAATCTAACATGTGAATAGATGTGTTGACATCGAACATGCTAGAAAGCCGCTTGATTACTAGTCAATAATGTAAACTGTTAACAAGTGCGAGAGAAATCACCAATAGTGACAATGGTCCTCAAGGTACTATCAGCACAATCCACAAAATGTGAATAGAGGAACTAAATTTGAACACCCGTGAAATCACTCGATCGAAAGCCAATGATGTGTACTTATCGCCGAGTGCGAAGAACTTGCCATTAGGGAATGCAAGCTCTAAGGTACCGGAAATGAGTCTCTCGGTCAAATTCCTGGATAATGACCTGAAGTCGATGGAAAGAGACTGTGTCAAAGGAGGGCCATAATGTTTCCCACATCATTGACACGAGATGAAAGGATGCAAAATGATTTTGGATGATACAGAGAAACAAAGGTAAGTGTAACTACAGAAGGACAATGATTGAACATATCAGCGACACAACTGGAGGTTTGGCAGCTTTTGGATCCATGGGATCGGTGGTCATGATGATGTGGTAGAGATCAAATGGAAGGCAAAAATGAACGGCCCAAACCTAGTAAGGTCAATGATACAAAGGAGGACATCCCAACCTGACATGAAACAAAGAGTGTCATGTTCAAGAGTGAGCTTTCGACACAACTGATAGATTTCAAAATTTCCCCCCACCATTTCTGGCAGGTACCCCAATTATTTTTTAATTGCAAGGTTGAAGGGGATATCATATGCTTGCACTGTAAGTTCATCCTTCGGACGAATCCGACCTAGTAAGTTTAACGAGCCCAAGGAAGAAGAAGTTGATGTTTGTCATGGCAATGAATCCATGTCGTTTAATATTTTAACAAGTCCGACAAAGGTGTAACTTGATATCTTTTTCATATTTGGAGAGTTTGAAAAAGACACATAAAAGAAAAATCCACATGGTACCTTTTCATACATCTGTGTCTCTCAAGCCTGAAAAGGTGGAAAACTATACTTGAGAGAACCGCTTGAGCATTGCAGTCAAGGAGTACCTTTTTCGTAAATGTTGCCTACCAGCCTGAAAAGGGGGTAAAGTTATACTAGGCACACGACGTTTCACATCCATTAATGAGTTTGAAACGATAAGGGATTGACCATATTTTTTCTTTTAAAGGGTCGGAAGAGCTTTAAAGTGTACCCCCTATTTTATTCTCTTTTACGAGTCAAAAGGAAAAATACTCGACAATCTTTTCATCTTTTACGAGTTAGAAAAGAGCTTAAAGGTGACTCGTCCTGGAGGAATGAGTGGTATAAAGGGTAGAAACTAGTTCCGGAAATGGTGGAACTCCTAAAAACATGTAATGGTTAAGAGGCTGGCTAATAAAACCACTCATCTCTGCGGTCCCTCAAGAAATGAAAAACAACCAAGTGAAAGCATATGATCGGCCAAAGAGATGGTGACGATGGAATGAAACAACCAAGGCTCATCTAGCAAAAATTAGCTGATAAAACAGACAATCATGAAATGTAAATTGGGCATGGGTTCATTTTTACACAAGCTTGAACCATGGAGAACTCTGCTTGGATTCAGTTTCATGTTTACACAAGCTTGAAACGAAAAACTATGCTTGCTATAAGTTTGCATGCCCCCAACATAATGACTCAATCGAGGTACATGGCCCCCAAGATTCATTTCACTCAAATAGGTGAATGGAATGAAGGTTCATTTACGAGATCAAGTGAAAGACTTGACTAGGATTTTACAAGATCTAATCAAAGACTTGAATTTGAACGTTGCTCCAGGGGACCTGTTTCATTTTTTAATGAGGTTGACACATTAAAAGAACTATCCTCATATGTTATTCCATTTTTTAACGAGGTTGACATAGGAACAAACTATCCTTAGACATCTGTTTCATTTTTTAACGAGGTAGATACAGGAAGAAACTATCCTTAGACTCCTTGATTCATTTTTTAAGGAGGTTGACATAAGACCAGGAACCATCCTCATCCCTTGTTTCATTTTTTAATGAGCTTGACACAAGACTAGGAACTATCCTGAAGACCCTTTTCATGAACCATACGAGAACATGGCTCCCAAGAGGTCTTCATTAGATGGAAGAACCACATTCCGAGAGGACTATATGTCATTTTGTAACAAAGGCAGATCAGGTTCCAATTCCCCCAATACATAATGTACGATACCATTTGTATGATCATCAGCAGATGTGGAGTCGGAACGGGCAGCCACATAATTAACCTGTGGCGGGGAAGGTACTGCTTGCAAACAAGAGTCGATAGGGGATGATGATTGCAAAGGAGGTGCTTGGTGACCAATGAATGACAATTGATCAATAGTCACAATTCTCCCTTCGTGCGAAAAACAAACCACATGGAAAAGCGAAGAAATAAGAGCTCCCATGACATAAACATAGTCACATCCAAGGAGAAGATTGAAATCTAAAGGACCTTGGACTACCATCACGTCTATATAGATGGTCTTCCCTTCCAAAGTAATAGGGAACTTCGGAAGGACCCCCAAGGGTTGACTGGTTCCTCTGTTGAAAGCCAACATATTCTGAGTGATAGGCACAAGCTGTGGGGAGCCTAAAGCTTTCCAAGTAGTAGAAGACATGATGCTAACATACACGCCTTCATCTAATATAGTGCCATGTACTACCATATTATAGGCTTGTACTGAAATATGGAAAGGCACATAAGATGGAAGGTGGAAAGAAGTCAATGGGATTCAATCGAAAGAGACGAAAAAACTACCTGGTGGGGGTATCATATGATTTCCCCCATGCTCTACAGGAATAGGAGAAATACTATCTTAAACAACTGGGACAAGAGGGTCACTCTTTGCTTCGTGGGAATATAAGGAGATGAGAAGAACATGAGCAGTATGATCACTACTCTCTTCGAGAACATAGTGAACAACTGGTGGAGGAACCAAGTTGACACTCTTTTCGACCAATGGTTGGTCGGGAACAGACACAAGAGAGTCTCGTTCAGGAAGAGCAGGTCAGGCAAAATATGAATCCAAGTCAACCACTTTACCAACCGGGAGAGGTTAGAAGAAAGCCTCTGATAACCAACAGGAAGTTGGGGTTGAGGAGCTGTAAGGTTTTCCAAAAATTTGGATGCTCTATCCATAAGAGGACAAAGGTGAAGAAGATTCTCTCCTTCACAAAACCTATAGGGTAATCTAATCTTCCCTTTCTTCTTACTATTGCTAGCTGAGGGCGTAACATCGACATGATCTCTAGAGGTCGATGGGGATGGTCAGTTCAGGTATTGAGACCATACCTCTAAGACTCTGGGAATGCCAGGACAATCTTGAAGGATATGGTCACCTTACACTGCCTATAAGGGAATTTTACCTTCCACGAAGGATCAAAAGGTTTATCGACGGGAGGTGAATTTGGAGTAATAGCTGCACGGTTGGCCTCTCGCTTATCTAAATTATTCTTATTCATCTTCTTCTTCTTCTTCTTAGCTTCCTGGTTATTGGATTTCAAACTTTCACCAGGCGAAGTAGAAGAGGAAGAGGAAGAAATAGGGGAAGAAGGTGAGAGGTCAACTTTAGAATCAACGTGATGTGATTCAAATGAAGGATATGTCAGGGCATGAGTTGGGACTCTCGAGATCACCGAGGTCGAAACAACCAGATAGGTGGACCAATGGTTAGCCCAGGAAGGGACAACATTGCCATATAAGGAGCACCGACATTTCCAAAAGAAGGAAAAGGACTAGGATTCCCATTCGAGGGGAACCCTTGACTAGTGAACTATGGAAATGTTGCCATTGGAATCAACCCTAAATAATTACTAAGGAACATAAATTTTACCAAGAATATTTTGTGGGAAGTTAATTTTAGAACACTAAAACAAACCTTTAACTTTTCATGTTTTAAGAGTCAAGAAAAGGACGAAATATGACTCTAGTCACTTTTGGTGTTAACAAGCTTGAAAGGACAAGTTCTCTATGATCTTTTCAAATTTAAAGAGTCAGTAAAGATAAAAAATGACTACTCAGGGTACTCTAGGCATGAAGGATTACCAAGTAACCATGAACTATAGAATACCTCCTGGTGAACCAAGAAGTACAGGCAGGAAATCTCCTCGAATGCTGTGTTCGGTGTATCATGTTTACAAGGTGGAAAACTCAGCTTCCAATGGATAAAGGATTGCAAACCTAGTGGGGTCTCCCTTTATATACACGGTGGTACCGGGAGAACAAGTTCGTACTAGCGCTGTCTAATGCCAAAGCGAACGACAGCTGCTAAGTTTAAAGACGTCGGAACACGTCTCTATCCTAGACCACTAAATGTGAGCATTAAGTTTCAATGCTTCCTTCGATTAATTCGATAAATTTTAACTGTTGATCTTGAATTAGGTTTCAGTTACAAGGCCCTACCACTGTCATCTAACAAAACTCCTACATGCATCTATATGAGAAAAGAGATCTTTGTTCCATGAAAGTTAACACTAATTGAGAGATAAGGAACACGAAATCAATGCAACAATAAAAGAATGAAATATTTCTCTAATAAATCTCCTAAATGCACTTAAAATTCCCTTAACAACAAAATAAGTTTCATTCCATTTCCAGTTCTTATGATGATGCAATTCTAGCTTCTCAATGACGCTACTAATGCAATATTTTCACTTAAGTAAACTAAAATGATGTTCTTCTTTTCATAAAATGGAAAATGAATCTTTCACATAAAGCACTTTAATGAAAATTTTCACAATTCCGAACAAACAAGCATCAATCAAAACCAAAGCATGATAAATGAAATTAAAAGCCACTTCTTCCTTGAATCGACCAAACCAAACACATAAATGCTTCAATCGAAAAACCAAGCAATGTAATCTATGCTTGGAAAGAGAAAAGAGACACTTGAAATAAGAGAACAAATGTGACTCTTTCACTCATTCAATTGAAAACAAATCATCCTAGTCACTTCTGGGAGGAAGAAGAGAGTCCGAGGGTCAAGACACACTAGCACTGGAATGGGAGGAATTATGATTTTTTTTTTTTTTTTATAACTCAGAGACCGGAGTGATTTTTGGGCCAAAAGTAGCGCCGATTGGCACGACTGACATGACTTTCACGCTAAAACTAGCGCTGATAAGCCTAATCGACATGAATGTTTGGCCAAAAGTAGAGCTGATCTAGGGATTCAAAGAAAAAATAAAAAATAACTTCACACAGGGCCAGACTTAACACATCAGAAGGTGGGCTAAACCAAGCAAGCTAAATGAAGCCTTCTAGTCAGGGAGAAGACAATCTAAAAATCTTACAGGGTCAAAATCATGAGAGAAAAACACACTGGCCAAGATTTGGGACAAGCCCTAATATTCACTTACAGGCATCGGTCCGACTGCCTAACTAACAACAAGCGCCAGAGGCTAGTTGGCACGATTGTTCCTCAGCATATTGTGCTGATCAGCATGACTGTCAACGAATTAAGCACGATGATCGAGGGAGCCAAGGAAAATATATATATATATATATATATATATATATATATATATATATATATATATATATATATATATATATATATAGATATAGATATATAATAGGGACTAGATCTGCTACTATGAATTTCAAACTCAGACCAGTAAGTAGAAGAAAAGAAACATAACCAAAGGGAAAAATTGGAACTAGAAAAGTTCACACTAAATCATGAAATCTCAAACAAGACAAACAGAAGGATTGGATCTCCCCAGCAGAGTCTCCAATTTGTGGTGAAGTAAAATTATAAGTGCGGACACAAACAAATTCCTTTAGCCCGATAATGGGTCTAGCCACAACAGATACATTCTATGGAAGATTTCATTAGGTTAGAACCAATCAAGAGGGCCTACCTCTTGGTAAGCTTATCCCATTTGATGATGTCCTTGCTTGCTCACTCTAGCTATCTCTTGCTTCCTTCTTCAAGCACCTAAAACAAGTAAACAATAGTAGACAACAAACGTGATAATAGACAAATTGTAATTCAACCTACTTAAAAAGTCAAGAAACATTAAGCCATGAATATGTAAGATGACAAATCATGTAGGAAGTCGTTCGATAGTTGCATATATATTTCCATTCTCCTCTAACAAGACCAAGTTCCCACACACTTCTAATAGCATTCCATGATGGCCTCAATCCATAATAGTTTTAAGGCTCTTCCCTTTAGGCTTCACTCCAAACCAAATCACACAACTAGATAGCTACAACTTAGAATAGCTACACTAGCTTGTGCTTGGGAAGAATGGAGGTTTATATAGTATGAATGGATGGGAAATGGATCCTCTTCTCATGGGAGAAGGGCTTATCCCTTGAGGTAGTTCCATCATTATAGGGGAAAGGAGCCCAAACTGACATCCTCAACCCCATATGGCCAAACCATTTACCAGACTTTCGTTACGAAGCTTCTAGAGCTGGAAGCTTCGGCTCCTAATTTAAAAAACTTTCGATGATAGGACCAATGCAACTGGAACACAGCTCAGTCTTTCTTGTCAACGCTAGGGATAGTGCTAATCTCTACACATCGGTGTGGGGGAGACAAAGGTCATTAGTGTCGGTCTTATAAACTAGGAAAAACATAAATTTCAGGGGAAATGGTACAAAAGGGAATTGATCTGCTCATGAAGAGGGACATAATGGGAGATTCTTCATGAAGGCAAAGCATGTGGGGTTCATTGTAGAGGTCCTTAAGGATCAAGGAACGGGGAGTACATGGACAATGACAAAATGCTGTGTAACAGTGTGGAAGGCCATGGACTTAGTGAGCTCGGTATCCAACATCGACCATAGGCTTGACCAAAATGTACTCATGAATTTGCTGTCTTGATCTAAGATAATGGAATGTGGGATCCCAAAGTGTACCCAAACTCATTCAAATAAGAGCTTAGCAGTGGATTATGGTGTGATACTCTTCTTGCAAGCCGTCAAAATAACCATCTTAGAGAATCTTTCGATGACCATGAAAACAAAGTCGTTGCCATGCTTAGTAGAAGGAAGGCCCGACAAGTAATCCATAGAGATGGATCCCCAAGGTCGGCTAGGAGTAGGTAGAGGAGTATATAGGCCTTTCTTCTTGATGGTTGATTTGGAAATGGTGCAGGTAGTGCAGGATCTGATGTACTTCCCAACATCTCGTCGAAGGTTCAACCAATAAAAATACTTCTGCAGCATTGCCATTTTTTTACCTACTCCAACATGTCCAACGACCCGACTATAGTGCATCTCCCAAATAATATTGGCACGCTCACTTGAAGGAACACAAAGGTGTCATAGGTGGCATAAAAATGCACCCTAGAGGTGAAAATTTGGAACTTGCTCACCTTCAAGGAGCATCTCGTATGTGTTGCCAAATTCTAGATTGCTCTTGTAAAGATGCGGCCACCCCGAAGTATCATGTCCACAACAGTCGAGCACAATGGTCAGTGCCATGACCAGTGGTCGATTGAGGTAGTCTACAACATTATTAGTGTTGCCCTTATTGCACTTATGTTCAAATGGAATTTTTGTAGGTATGTGGACCATTTATGATGGCAATTGTTATGCAACTTCCCTTGTGTCCGTATGAACTTTAGGGGTTGGTGGTCTATGTGGATGTCCGTTTCCATCCCCATAATGTAATGCTTTCAATGTCGACAAGCCTGCACAATGGAATAAATCTCATTGTCATAGGTGGGATACTTTTAGACTATGTATTAAATTATCTCACTATGATATGCCACTGGATGCCCATGCTGAGTAAGAACTACACTAATAGCATAGACAGAGGCATTTGTCTAAACCTCAAATGGTTGTTGCAGGTTTAGTAATGTGAGAATTGGTGTAGAGCACAGGTGATGCTTCAACTCAGAAATGCCTTCTGTTGGGATTCATACCAAAAGAACTTTTCTTTCACTCCACCCTTGTTTACTTGACTCAAAGGCCAAGTGATATGAGAGAACCCCAAAAATAACTTGCAATAGAAATTGGCAAGACCTATAAAGTTATGGAGCTCTGTTAGAGTGGTTGGGGCTAGCGAATCCTAAATAACTTGTATCTTGGTTGGGTCCACATGCACACCTCGCCCATCAATGATGTACCCTAGATTTTGAACCTGGATCATACCAAAAGTGTATTTCTCCAGATTGGAACACAATTTGTGTTGTCGTAGAGTTTGGAGGACCTGTCAAATATGGTGGAGGTGTTCTTCCCAACTGATCTAGGTGGCTCCAGAAATGTTCAAAATTCAGAAGTCACCTTGGAAAATATCAAAAATAAAAGTTTCTGGATTAAAATGAAACCAAGTTCAGATCAAATGTCTCGATGCAAGCTTTCCAGTGGCATGAATGTCACCTCAATCCAAGTTCATATGGGAAAGTTATGACCAATAAAAGTTTTGGTCAAACTAGCCCTAGTGGTAGCGACTAATGAGGCAACAGTTTGGCATTTACCTGCTCCCGGATTCTGGCTGCCAGAACAGGTGAATTTGTCGCCTCGTTAAGTTTTCCAGTGACCCTTAAAATCCGGTCAATTTTTTTTGGCCAATTGGTTTATATAAAACAAAAAAAATATATAAAAAAACGGGTGGCGTGCCACCACCCCATTCACCACATATATCAAATACATAACCAAATGGGGGCGGGCCACCATTGGTAGACCTACCACCCAACCCCACATGGCATATGAATTAAAATAGGCTAATGACCCTGATAGTTGTCTGATTGTCGAGTTAAGGAGGCCGACGGGACTTGAACCTGCGTCATCCGGATGGCTTTCTCATCCCACGTGGTGGCCCCACATACCAAACAAAACAAAATACTTCACCATATTAAAAATTATCCATGAAAAATGAATCCAACAATAACCACACCATTTTTAAATAAAAAATATAACAATATGTTATATGGGGGAGGTCTGCGGGTTTGACCACAAGACCTCCGCCCTTCAATATAACAACACCACCAAACAACCTACAGGATTTTCTTTGTAAATTCCATTGAAACATTTTTATTTAAGCCTCAAATGTTCACCATTCACCCAAGGAAGAATGAAGGAGAGAAGAGGAGTGCGTGTGGAACCTCAAGGAGGAACTGCGTCAAGGATTGGCACAAATTTCAAGGCAGAGCATATTCCAAGGGAATAATACCTAGAATATTCCACAAAATATTCCATGCAGATCAATGAGGAATCTAAATGATATCCTAGAGGGAAAAAATTTATAGTGAAAAAATCATGCCACGTTTATACTCAAACTGATCAGGTGCTCAAAATTAGGCTCAAAACTCAAAGTGTCAGAATCTTGGTAAACTTAGCTTCAGATCAAAGAGCTCGTCATTATAATTCCAACAGTGTGAACGACACTTGAATCCGAGCTCGTATGAAGAAGTTAGAGCAAGTCAAAGTTCAGGTTTGACTTGGACAGATGGCAGGGAAAAATGATGTGGCAAGGCCCTTCAATGAACGGGGAAGGGCCAAGTGGCAGGCCGTCATTGGCCCCTGCATTTCGCAAATCGCATATCGCAGGTGGTTGGTGTTAAAGAATCGGCCCAAGAAAGGTCAGGATTGAGATGCAAGTCCTGCATTATGTTACCCGCTAGTTCTCCGCCGATTGCGATTTGCAAAAGGATCTCAGAGGTGATGCGTCTAAGGGTTATATTTAATAGTACCGCTGTGTTCGCCATATCGCAATTGCACATTGCCCCGCCGCATTCACAAATCATAAGACCATCGGTTTTTCGCCGATTGCGACCTGCGATGGGATAGTGAGTGCTGACAGGTTGTGGACTACCGTGTAGTGAAATTTTCATTCAGTTAGCTCTTTTTGGAGCTAATTTGTAGGATCATGCCAGATTTGGAGCAATTTGTGGAGCAAATAGTGGGAAAACTAGGAGAGGTCATAACTTCTTTATTTTTCCACCAAATTGGATGCGAAAAGAGGCTAGATAGCCATTTTTGTACATTCTAGACTCGTGAGCGCAGGTGGCAGAAGCATTTGAGCATTGTAAATACATATTTCTACAGTTTTGAGCATAATAGAGAGGTCCAAGCCATTGGAAGTTGGACCAAGGAGACGTAGCCCAAGAGGGGTGAACTCCTTTATCATATTCCTATTGTAATATCTTTTTGATGATGTTCTATACATGTTTATGCTATTGTTCAATCTCTTATTTATGTTAAATTTCTCATAAAATTAACATAAAAAATCATCATTTCACTTTCAAAATTAATGAATCCTTAAGCACAATGAAAGGATTTTGTTTCTAAGCTGAGGAGGATCTCAACACAAAAATCTAATATTCAAAATCAGCTCATTTTTGGTATTAGAGCTTTAGGTTTTCTTTGTGAAAGAAGGATTTAACTCCTTGCAAGTTTATGTCCTACTTACAAGGTTAAAACTCAAAAGAGGAGAAGGGAAGCTGGTTGGAAGCCCTAAAGTTGGGTCAAGGGGAAGGAGTGCATGATTGCCACAATCTCCAACACCAGTTCAGCCTCAAGTTGCAGTTGAGACTCCAAATATCATGTCTCATGAGGGAGAAACTACAAACATGACAAAAGATGAGAAGACCTTCAGAAAGGATTTCTTTGATATGACATAGATGGTGAATGTCCTCTATGAAGAGAGGAATACCAGGTTGCAAGGGGAAAGTTCCAAACCTCCCAAATGAGAACGCTCCTCAGGAGGAGGTAATGGAAATTGAGACAAAACTCCACCCTCTTCACCCCCTTCCACTAACACAATCCTTACTCATACTCATCATCATACTTCAAAAGGAACTAGTAAATCACCTTTTTTAAAACTTGATGTTAAATTTGAGTTACCCATGTATAATGGTGAAATTAATGCAGAGAATCTTGATAATTGGATTTGTCAGTTGGAGGTCTATTGCAGGATTCAAAACCTTCAAGAGAATAACATAAATATTCAGTTAGCTTCCTTGAGAATGGAGGGTGCAACACTTTTATGGTGGGAATGAAAGACCCAAGAGGAGATTAAAAAACACGGTAAGATCTCAATTTCTTGGAATTATTTCGTTGGTGCAATAAAAAGAAAATTCTACCCTCTAGCTTATATGCAAAAAGCCATAATGAATTGGCATAACCTTAGACAAATTAAAGGTCAAAATGCGCAAGATTACACCCAAGAATTCAGAAAAAGGCCTTTGATGTTAGGTGTAGATTTTCAATCACAGGACACATTGTTGAAGTACATAGGGGGTTTACACAATTACCTTAGGCATACTATATTAATGTTTAATCCCAATAATCTAGATGATGTGTGTGTGCAAGCCACTCATCTTGGGGCAAGATGGAAAAACACCGCAGAAGAAGGTAATAAAAAGCCATTAAAGAGTAAAGGAAAGGAAAAGGCTTTCAAAGGGAAGGCAAAGAAAAATGCGTATATCAAAAAAGGAGAGAAAGTTACATGCAAACATTGTTCCAGAGAGGGTCATGATGAAGCTCATTATTGGAAGCTTCATCCTGAAATGGGACCAAAGAAAAACAACAACAAAGGAAAAAAAAAAACAACTGCAACCACTCAATAGGATTTGGGATCCGATTCGGGAGATGAAAGTAAAATCACAACCATGGGGTTAAAAGGAAAAGAATCCATTGCTAGCACTAGTTCTTCAAACTCACAAAATGTCCAAACGAAAAAATGAGAATATAAATTTTTCACATAAGGGTGATATCAAAACACAACAAGATTGATACGTTGTTCGATAGCGGCTCTCAACCCAATCTTATCTCTGAAAACATTGTCAAAAGTTTAAATTTGGAAATCGTTCCACATCATAAACCATATCCACTTGGATGGGTGTGTGACAATGTGAAATCGCAGGCTACTAGAAAGTGTAAACTAAGATTCGCTGTTACTGCAAATTTCATAGATGAAGTGGAGCTTGACATTGTGCCATTAGATATTTGTGGCATTTTTTTGGGAAGCTCGCACCTTTATGATAGAAAATATATCTTCCATAGACATGAAAACAAATATCATTTATTCAAAGATGGAGTAGAATATATTGTGAGAGATCATAGAAAGAAAATAAATCTTTCGCTTGTTAATGCAAGGCAAATGAAAATACTAGTGAATTCGAGGAAGAATTTTGTGCTTCTAATGATCAAACCCAAGAATGATTTTGATAATGAAGCTTTTAAAGGTTTTGATTCAAATTTTAAATCTGAATTGGTTGACATAGTTAACCAATATTATGAGATGTTTCAGGAACCAAAGGGATTACCTCCCAAGAGAGGAATCCAACATGAGATACAGTTGCAGCAAGATTGTCCTCTTCCTAACATTGGCACATATAGGATGTCAATGATGGAAAGTGCAGAAATTAAGAAGAAAATTCAAGAGTTGTTGAATAAAGGGATCATCAGACCATCTTCCTCGCCATGTGTTTCACCTATTTTCTTGGTTCCCAAGAAGGATGGAACATGGTGCATGTGTGTGGACTTTCATGCATTGAAGAAAATTACGGTAAAGAACCATTACCCACTGCCCAGAATAAATGATTTACTTGATCAATTGAAAGATGCAAAGAATTTTACTAAGATGGACTTAAGAAGTGGCTACTATCAAATTAGAATAGTTGAAGGAGACATTTGGAAGACAACATTCAAAACAAAAGAGGGTTTGTTTGAATGGCTAGTTATGTCATTTGGTTTATGTAATGCTCTCACTACATTCACGCATGTGATGAATGATGTATTGAGGCCTTTTATTGATGAGTTTGTCATAGTATACTTAGATGACATCTTAATTTTCAGTAAATCTCATGATGAACATTTCATGCATGTAAGAAAAGTACTTGATGTCTTGAAAGAAGAACAGTTGTATATTAAGGTATCAAAGTGCAAGTTTGGAAAAACTTCTTTAGTTTACTTGGGTCATATTGTTGGAGGAGGTGAGTTGAAAATAGATCCATCCAAGGTTGATGTCATTATGAATTAGCCAAGGCATAAAACAGTTACTGAGGTAAGAATATTTTTGGGAGCAACCCAACATTGGAGGAAATTCATTGCTAATGTTTCTCTTATAGCAGCTCCTTTGCATGCGTTGACAAGTGTGAAAAAGGTTTTCTAGTAGGGAGGAAAACAAGAAAAGGACTTTGATGCATTGAAGGAAAATATCAGTACAACTCCAGTACTTGCACTTCCAGACTTGAGACATTCATTTGAGGTTCAGACTAATTCTAGTGACTACGCTATGGGTGCAGTCCTCATGCGGCATGGTAAGCCTATATGTTTTCATTCGAAAACTTTTAAAGGTGCAATGATTAAATATACTACATATGACAAGGAATTGTATGCATTGGTGAAAAGTGTGAAAAAATGGAAACACTACTTGATGGGTAAGGAAACAATCATTCACACTGATCAACCATCATTGCAATACTTGCAATATCAATCAAAGTTGCAGCAATCAAGGCACTTCTGATGTATGGGTTTTCTTCAACAATACCACTTGGTAATCAGGTATAAGAAAGGTATCTACAATAAAGTTGTTGACATGCTTTATAGGCCTATTTCTAGTGCAGCTACTTTACTCCAGCATATTTCTATTTTACGTGAAAGCTATGTTGAGAAATATGCATAAGATAATGACTTTCAAGATGTTTATGCAAGCTTGAGTCAAGGTAACCAAGTAGAGGAATTGGATTATCATTTTCATGATAACTTGTTGTACCATCTTGGAAAGCTTTGTATTCCACAGGGAGAAAGAGTTAACATCATACGAGAGGCACATACTTCTCTTATTTCTGATCATTTAGGTGTAAGTAAGATAGTGGCACATCTACAGAGGTATTGTTATTGGCCTCATATACTTGAAAGCGTGTCTCGTTTTATTAAAGGATGTTCATTATGTGCAATCAGTAAGCCTAGAAATAGGAAGTTAGGATTGTACAAACCACCAGTTCCTACACGACCGCGGGAGAGTGTTTCTATGGATTTCTTAGGAGGTCTTCCATTGTCGCAAAGAGGTCATGATTATTTGTATGTAGTTGTGGATAGGTTCATAAAAATGTGTATTTTGATGTGTTGGCTTAAGGGGGCCTGACCTAGGTTCAAAGTTATTCACACCAACCAAAAAAACTGTAACTGCTGGCCCTTTCGGCAACAACTTGCGTAGCACAAGTTGTAGTCTCACCCAAAATAGTATTGGGGGATGCTAGAACCAGGTTTCTACATCCAAAGGCCTGTGTGATGGTCTTTTTGAGGTTCTTTAGCTTAAATCTGCCTTCACGTGCATCTATTCCTTTCGATCGTCAACTACTATAGTCTCTGTTGAAATGACCTTCTAACCTTCGCGAGGGTACTTGATTGTACTTAATAGGTATAAAAGAGACAAACTTACTACTTTCATGCAATAAATTAGGTATTCTGCAGTATTTATACCCTAGATTTGCCTTCACGTAGATCTACATTTTTCTATCAGTTACATACTACAAATCTATCTAATACTTCACGAAGACAGTAATTACCCTTATCATGCATAAACATTACAGATCTATCCTTCTCGTGCAGAAATAAAGCATTGTCATGTAAATCAGATCATTTAGCAAAGATGAGAAAACTTAAACAGAAACAATAACAAGGCACAGATGCAATAGATTCGATCCAAAATAGTCTTTATTAGATTCAACATTTAGTTACGGACATTTTCCACCCTGTGCACTTACTTACAGGGGCCTGCGCACTCAGCTGCGAACTTGCCAAGGTCTCTATGCACTTAGCTGCAGGAGCCTTCCCTTTTCTCCTAAGTGCATGAAATAGACCTTTCTTTCCTTAGCAGCTTACCCTTACAATGTTTTCCTCTCAAAAGTTATATATCCTTAGAATCACTAAGACTCAACTATATACATTTTTTTCATTACAATACCATGGGCTGCGACCCATGGGTGAGTCTCAAAACCGACCTATGACCTACCCATACAAGGGACTAATGCCCCTTTGACTCTTACTTAGCTTCACACTCCACTTCCTTATTTCAAGGAGACTTTACATTATTCTACAAAACTTTCAAAAATTGACCCTAGGGACCTTATCCCAATAGGCCCCCAACAAAAATATGGTAACTCACCCTCGAGTCACTTAGCTGGATTTTCCACTTTCTGGTAGAGTTCGTTGAACTCCATATTTAAGACTTCAAGGTCTGTTATTCTCTATACAATGACCTGTTGCGCTTCTTCGACCAACTTCTCTATAGTTGGCCCCTCCATCATGAGGCACATGGTCCTCTGTGTATGATGGAAAGTTTCAACTTCTCTTGGATGTCCAGAGTATCCTGGATTGCTTCCTCTGTTCATGGCTGAAGACGAGCCTTCAAAACATGTTCCTTATGCTGTATCTCCTTAACCTGTGCTTGAAGCATCTTCATTTCCTATAAACGGGTGAAACACTAGATTGGCACCAAAGTGCGCGCAGTCGCCATTATCTCGTCAACTTTCTGCTATGCATCTATGACCTCTATACCTAATCTCTACAAATTTGAGTCCTCCAGAAAAGTGGTCCATAGATCCATTGCATGTTCAAAGCGAGAATTGCAGTTTGTGAATGCACTATCCAAGGTGGTCATATGTTCTCTAATGGCTATGCCGCACTTCTCCCTGACCTCTGGCGGAGTAGTTAGCTGCAACTTTAATTGCAGTTCCGAGATATTGATCTGGAATTGAAAGTAACTCAGCCTACCTCTTATTTTGACTCTCATACTGCAGTGGCCAATTTTTTAAACTTTGTTGACGTGGCTACATCCTTTGGAATGTGTAGCTCGAGAACTGAGTTACACGCTTGTGTAATGGTGACTTCTAGGCTCTGGCTTCGCACTTCGAGTTCTTCCTTTTCTTTAAGAGCCTGAACCTTCTCGGCGAAGATCTGATCATTATTCATTTTCACTTCACTTATGATGATAATGCGCATTGTTCTTTGATTCGAAGATCATCCAAGACCCCTTGGTGCATTGCATGGAGGGTTTGGAGTGGCTGCATGGCTAAATTCATACCCACTCCTTTGAGCTTGCCAAGTTGGGCATTGTCTTCCTCTGACTTTGCGCGTAACGTTCCTTCTAGTAGGGAAATGACTTTAAGGTCCAGAGTCCGTTCTAGTTCCATGGCACTCACACTCGCTTGTTGCAGGGTCACTTCAACCCCGCTTGCTTGTCCAACACTCACCTGAATTCTTCCTATCTAGCTTTGCAGCTTGCACAGATACTGTTAGACACTCCTCAGTGTGTGCATGTATTGTTGCTTGAAATATTGCCATAGTTCTGTTGTTGTATCGCGGACCTTATCCCTGATCTCATCCAAGTCCCCCTCAGTGAGGGCCGTTCGATCCATGTGTGCCTGTTTATATGATTTTTGATTTTTCCTAGGTCTTGAGGTTGTCTCCTTGGTCTGCTTATTCAATTTGAAGGGAGTTCTTTTCTCATCCCCTCTGTCTCTTCCATACTTGGACAATTCCTATTCCTTAGTATGCTGGGAAGCCGATGCTTCAACTTCCACTATGTCCTATTTTCCGGTGTGATCTTTCTCAACACGCTATTCCTCGGTGCACTCTTTTTCAGCATCTGCCTTAGCAGCAACTTCTTTCTTCTTCTTCTCAAACAATGCTTGCGTCGTTTCCTGTGCTGCTTCCTTTTATTTCTACACAACTGTCATTTGTGCAACAAAACTTTCTTCGCCCTGATTGGTACCTACGCCAACATCCGTGGGTTGTTGCCACTCCATTGGCCAATGCCCCACAATCTCCTGCACATCTATCTTTGAAACTAGGTATGGAATTGCCCAGAAAGATACATTATGAAATTCAACCTTAAAGGGTCCTCAACTTCTTGAACAAGGTTGGAGATAACCTTGGCGGCTAACTTATCACTATGTAGAGGTCTAGTTCAACCAATATCCAAAATAATTTGATTCCATGATCCTATACGGATCCTTCATTGCCTATAGTGAAGCGAACTTCGCTGCCTCCTGTAAGTCTTCTTCCTGGGGAGGGAACTAAATATCCTCTCGCAGTCACCATGCTACTAAAACGATCAGCAACAAGAGCCAGGCATAGTGAAATTCCTTGCTCTCCTCCTACACTTCATTGCAGTTTACTAAAAAATCCTTGAGAAGGTATTGTGCCCAATTGTACTTCACCCCCTTTGTGCACTATGCAACCAATCAAACGACTGGTGTTGGAACCTTGTCCGCATGAAATTTCCTCATGATCTTCCCAGCTAAAATTTTTGCGACAAACTACACTGCTTGGTCTTGAATTGAGCAGATAGAATATCCACACGACTTCTTGATTAGCCAAATTTAATTTTCATTTTATCTGCAAGCTCCTTCTCTTTAATCTTGCCCCCAAAATCCTTGGTGGGGTTTGCCCCTTGATAGGGCAACTTCGTTATTCGATGGATCAATATATCCGTTATCAGGATGGGTTCGCCTAACCACAAACACCCATCGTGCACCAGCGTGAGAAATTGGCACACATATACAATATTGATAATTAATCTGTGGAAGTCTGGTACACACAAAATATTTAGCAGTCCGGCCTGCTCGATGCCTTTTACCCATTTCATCGGTTCCAACCTTGTGACCCCAGTTTCTTCATAATAAATATTGGTCATGTATTTATTAGTGGACAAATGAGGGAATTTCTCGTGGTCGGCGAGATCCCAATCTTCCATATTTAACACCAGGATGCATGCCTTCAAAAACTACTTCTTCCAGTAACAGGGGCATAAAGACCATGAATTTTCCCGAATCCGGGTCCTTGGTCACCTTGGATTTCCCTTTCTATGGAGGGATGTACATCAGGAGCCTTGTGATAGGCTTGCCCTCCTCAGCATCCAATTCCTCAACTCCATTGCAGAGCTCTTCGACTTCCAAATCCACTAGTTCCTCAGGCTTCTTTGCCTTGTCTTTCTTTTCTTTATGTCGAACCTCCGAGTTCTTCCTTGGTGACTGCCTCACCGATACAGGTTTCTTCTGCTTCTCCTTAGTAGCCGATTTTTTTGGCCTAGGCAACCTTGGCGCCATAGGCACAAATGGCATAGCTTCCATTGACACTACTTTAGGGGCTTCTGATTCTGAGACATCGGCTTTAGAACTTACAGGCTCAACCATCTATTCAAGGATAATCTTCTCATTTCACTCTGTTAATTTTGCAAATGCTAGACAGGAAATTAAATCCTCCCAAACCTACTGATTCATATAGCGGGAACAAGAGGGTATATACAAATATATTAGAAATAAAATTGTTCTTCAGCAAACCATCATGCTAAATTTATAGGCAATTTTGAATTCAAATCTAACCATTCCCTCCATTTTTTGATCATAAATGCACCTTTGGCGGAAGATCTCCAAAGATCTTTTCCATAAATGTCACCTACCCGCTCCTCCTAACAGGATTTTCGCTATCAACCATGAACAATGACTACAACGGCTACTTTTGGACCTGGCTACATGACACCACTCCTCATGGCACAACTTGGCCATATCAGCTTCGTTTTTCGTACCTCTTGCATCCATCACATAACATCCTTATGACATTTTCCTTTTGTCGGGTAGTGTAGTTTAGAGTCCCGCTCTCCCTTTCAGCTACCCAGAGTGCTAAGACTATCTTGCTACCATATAGTCATTACACAGGGGCAGGATCCCCTGTATACATCTTCAATCGACTTCCATTCATCCTTCCAGGGAACAATTCACCATTCAGCTTCATGAGCTGAACTGCGCCACCATTCGTGATTTCCTTGACTACATAGGGTCCCAACCAGTGCATTTGAAATTTACCTAGAAACTTTGTGAACTTACTATCATAGAGTAGAACCAAATCGTTCACCTTAAATGTGTGCAACTTAATATGCCTATCATGCTAGGCCTTCTCACGTTCCTTTTGCACTTGCTAGTGAAATCCTGCAAGAAATCGGTCTTCTTCCAACTCCATCAACTGCACAATTTGTTCCTCCATGGTCTCGCGATCCATCATCTCTGTGAAAGCCACAATGTGCAAGCTTGGAAAAATATATTCCATAGGCATCACCACCTCGATCCCATAGACCAATCTAAATAGGGTTTGACCTGTCAACTTCTTGCACGTTGTCCTATATCCCCATAGGATTGCTGGTATGTGTACATTTGAATCGTTCCTCTTCGCATTACAAACCTTTGTTAGTGCATTCTCCAGAATCTTATTGAACACTTCCACTATACCATTGGCTTGGGGATGATAGGGTGTACTCTTCTGATGGTACACCTGGAATTATTCAAGCATCACGCTGATTGTTTCATTCAGGAAATGTGTACCCCTATCACTCATCAATATCTTAGGGCACCCAAACTGTGTTAAGACATATTCAAACAGGAACTTTGCATTGATAACAAGAGTACAATCCTTCACTGTCTACGCTTTCGCCCATCTGGTCAAGTACTCCATTGTAGTAATAATGTACCATGCACCTGTCTTCATTCCTGGTGGTTGTATTAGACCTACAAAGTCAATTTCCCATTTATCAAATACTTGTAACGAAACCTGAGGGTTTAGGGGTAGTTCATCTCTTCAGAAGGCTTGCCTATCCTTTGAAAAGCATTGCATGATTTACAAAATTCCTGAGAGTCCTTATGCATAGTCAACCACCATAATCTTATGCGCGTAATCTTCTGTGTGGTTTCTCTACCTGCATAGTGTCCTCCCACCACTCCTCCATGTGCCTCAGCGAGGATACTAGCGCACTCAAACTTTGGAACATTATTCGGCACAATATTTCATCAGTCCCCATCTTATACAAGTGTCCCTCTATCACAGAGAAATCAACAGTGTGGACCACTAGTTCCTTCTTTTCTTGAGTATAATATCCTTTCGGAGCTATTCCAGTAGTCAGAAACTGAATAATGTCTGCAAAATGATCATCTGCAATGTGCACAACAAAGAGTTGCGCATCTGGAAATCCTTCATCTATATTAGTTAGTTCTTTGCATGTTTCAATCTTGGAAAGATGATTCGGTCCCGCATTTAACCATCTCGGCTTCATAATCACTTCAAAATCATATTCCTGAAATAGCAACAACCACCTATAAATCTCCCCCCCCAACATAGGCTTATTGACCAGGTATTTGAGAGAGGAGTGATATGTATACATCTTGAAATGTGCGCCCAATAAATAATGTCAAAACTTGTGCAGCATGTAGACCATTTCCAGCACTTCGAATTTTGTAGTGGAATAGTTCTTTTTAGTTTCGACAGTTTCCTACTTGCAAAGGCTATTGGATGATCAATATCACCTTCTCTAGGCTAGGTCAATACAGCACCCAACGTAACATATGAAGCATATACATGCACATGGAACTCATCTTTCCAATCTGGAAACACTAAGATTACTGCAATCACAATCTTGTTTTTTAATACATCGAGACTCCATTGACACTGCTCATCCCAAAAAAAAGTTGCATCCTTCTTTAACAGTTTCTACATCGACACAATGATCTATGCATAAGACTTGATAAACTTCCTATAGTATCCTATGTGGCCCAACGCTGCGGAAAACTGCTTAACATTCTTGGGGGCTTCTAAATTCACGATTATTGCTATATTCGCAAGATCCACCATCAATCCCTGCTTACATACGACATGGCCAAGAAAAATCCCAAAAGGCACACATAATATACATTTCTTCAGGTTCAATGCGATTTGGTATCTGTGACATGTATCTAGCATGAGGCACATACTTGCAACATGGAACTTTACTAATCTGAACACATTCTAGTCATCAAAATATACCTCCAAGAATTTATAAATAAACTCCTTGAATGCCGTGATTACTACCCGGGAGAATATTGCGGGCATGTTCTTTAATCCGAATGGCATCACCATATACTGAAAGCAAACCCATTCCATCGGGAAGGTAGTCTTACTATGATCCTTCGGTGAGATCTTAATCTGATGATATCCTGAGAACCCATTAGTGAATGAATAAGCCTCCTGTCCTCCAACATTCTCTAATACTTCATCTATAAACGGTGTTGGGAACAAATCATGCACACAAGCATCATTCAATTTTCTCATATCTACGCATATCCTAATTTCACCCTGTTGTTTCTTTTCTTGGACCACCATTGGGCTTACCTAATTGGATTCTTCTACTGGTTCAATAATTTCGGCCTCCAGCATCTTATCAAGCTCTTTGCGCACCTTTTCTTTATACTTCAGATTGAACCAATAAGGTCTCTACTTGATGGGATTCACACCAGGTTTCAAGGTAATTTTCATAATGCCCAAATCTCCTACAATACCCTTCAGATACGAAAACTTTATTGGGAATAGATACTGGTATTTGCATAGTAGTTTGGCCACCTTATCAACTATATCTTCGTCCCAATAGTCTCCTATCTTTGAAAACTTTAGCTCTGCATAATATCCAATATTTAACTACTGGTCTTCAGTGGTTCGGTTACATCAAGGTTCTTGGTTTAGGTCCCTCAACTTCGCGTTGTCCCTCTAATTCTGGGATGTTAATATTCCACATATCTTCTTCTTCCTCCTTATCAATCACATTATAACATTCTAGCATATGACACAGCTATGTACTCTAATTTGGTTGAGTCCATTCTACCAATTCCTTAGGTGTATTGAAGATATCAGATTTTGTCTCCTGAAGTGCTTCATCAATGCATTCAAACCCATCCTCAAAGTTGAACATTAGTAAAAAACTTTCTCTTAAGATGTCCCATTCAGTTGTCCCATGGTGAAGCTTTATTTCCAAATACCAGTTCATTGGGATTGTATCTAAGGTATGACAAAAGATGTGCACCCATTCTGGTTGTGGCTCCATTCCCCAAGCTCTAGTCCACCACGCCAAATGCTCGTGAGGATCATCCTTCCCACTGTACTTCTTATTCATCCTGGTATTAGCATATCCAAACCTTAATTTCATCATCCTTCTATATTCCTTCCACCTTGCAAAATTCTCTTTGTGTGTACCCCACCAATAGGTAGGTGTAGCACGCAGTGCCAATTCAAGCACTTGGAAGAGATGTTCTTCAGGCACTTCCCTTTTAAATTCATCCAAAAACATATCAAAATTAGTCAAACCATCGCAATGTAAAAGATTTCTTACCTCAGTTGAGACACAACGCAGTGATTTGGTCATCATATTGCAATGCAGCATAGATACTTCATGCAACTGATTTTGCTAGTGTTCAAACTCTTCATCTAAATCTGAGTTGCAGGAGATGTCTTTATCCCATTCGATCCATCCATCTATAGTGGGATTGATCCAATCTTCATCTTGAGTCGTTATCTTGTATATCTAATCTAGATCATCACCATCCTCCACAAAGTCGCGAATAGGTTCAGTATAGCGCACTCCTTCTGCAGGGTCCAGTGGCACAATAACCCTGAGCGTCTTCTTTTCAAATATCATATTTCGCTATTTCATATTAATGAACGCATCCATATCAAAGGCCCAATCAATTCCTAGTAGTTTAGGATACATATTATTTCCATCTACTATTTTTATTACTTGAAAATCAACTAGCGCACTTGCTCCTTCAATGTGTACCATTACACCATATAAGCGTCCCATCGGAATAATATTCTGTTGATTATCCATGCATAGCTAAATAGGAGACCACTGGAGCATAAGCCTCCCCATCCTCTCCCATGCCTGCTTAGGTAGGACATTTGCATAAGACCCCAGATCCAAGATTACTTGGTCCGTTTCATATTCTCCTATCTGCGCAGTCAACCTCATTTCGTGCCCTGTTTGTTTCTTATGATTACCTAGTTTCCTACAACGTGTTGTTATGAAGGAACCTTAATCTTATCCGCACATTTGTCTATTAGTTATTGGAGCCTCTCTATTTCCTTATTATTGTGCAACAACTTCATATAGATCTTTAGGAAAGTGGTTAACAACGAAGGACCCATATCTTGCACTTCATTGTTCCCAACTAACTTCTCTTGACTTCCTGACGTAGAAGCTTCAACGAAATTCTTTTTAGCCTCCATAAAAATTTCTTTAGCTTAGTTGAGGTCAAATCCAACTTCCTTTTCAATGGCCTTGTGCACCCATCCCTCGGTCTCTGGCTGTTTTCCCTTACCTTTGCTAGTGGCCATACCACTTCTTGTTACTATATTTACACTATGATCTTATTCCCGCCATTTTGCCCTCATCATTTGGATATTCTGCATAGGCTACTGGGGTTGTGTCTTATTTTTTTGCATATTTTTTATAAGGTTCAAAAAAGCTTCGATCACATGGTCGAACTGTCTACAATATTGGCATGATGGATGCATAGGGTTCGGACAATCACGCTCGAAATGTCTAGCTTTGCCATAGTTATAGCATATCACTTGTCCATGACCTCTGCCAACCCCTCCTCCTCTTCCTCTTCCATGGCCTTCGAATCCTCTACGCACTGCACCCGCGCCTTGATCCTGAGGCCGAGTTTCTGCCTATATTTGATAGGCCGGGGTCCTATCCATCATGATTTCATAACTTCGAAAATGGTGCTCATCATGGCCTACAGACTTGTAGAAATTACAAAAAAACTACTGAGGGGTCTGTAAAAACTTCTATAGCATATGGAAATTGTACGTCACGTGCTTTCCTCTAACTTGACATATAACACACCATAGTGTTACTCCTACACTCAACCCAATGATATTTTTTGGTTTCAAGGGAATAGGCCCTCCCCCAATAAGATAATTCTGATAAACTAGACAATGGTCCTTATCGTGCCCATGGCCCTTGCATTTCAAGCACCAAACTTCAGCGCGCACCTTAGGCTGGGCTTCCTTTCCTTTCCTCAAGATATGTAACTCCAAGTGCAGGTTGTCCATTTGTGAGTGAATCTACTGCACTCCAATGTTTGTATCCTGTATTGGTGAGGCTTCCAACCTCATTGTGATCTCTACAACCTCTGCTTGGGTTGCTATATTTTGCTGTGACAACGATAATCTTAAGTGTGGTAAGAGAGATGCGATATACCAATCCCGGTGCTGGGAATCTGTAATCACCATATTGGCCTGCCTGATCATGCATTTCAACCTCTAATCGAAATCCCATGATGACTCAGTTACATTTTATCAATTTTCTTTAAACTTAGTCACCAATTGCGCCTCTGACTTAGGATTTCTAAACTCTTTATTCAACACTTGCTGGGTTTCAGCCAATGTCGCGTTGGGGTTATCAGTGTAGTACTTGATGTACCATGTTAATGCTTGGTCTTGTAAGGCCGTGACTAGCTACGTTTTCTTGATGTTATCATCTATAATCTGTTGTTCTGTCCACACAACACCTGCAACAAACCATAATTGTTTGGGGTCTTCACTCCCTACCCCTTTAAAAATTGGCATCTTCATTGTGTTCGCCATGTTGAATGGTGGAGGTGGAGGTGGAGGTGAAGTTGAAGGTGTATGCGGTGGAGGTGGAGGTGGAGGTGGAGTGGATGGATGAGGTATTCATGGATACCCTGCCTAATCAATTATACCGCACTCCAAGGTGTACTTAGGGTTGTCCCTTCATCGTCGCTCGAAGGGGATCCAATCAACGGACTATACTCAGAGCCTAATTCCCCGTTCCGTCTGAAGGGTTTTCCACTTCACGTAGTTCCAAACATCAAGGTAATGGCATAACCCATTTTTCACATAACAACATCTTAATCCAAGTTTTCAAAGATCATAAGTACTTACCTTGTAGTCCTTTAAAGAGCCTGCACTCTGCTTCACTATAACTGATAGTTGTATCAATCACGAACTCAGTCACAAATGCTCCAAGTGTTCGGTCAATCCAATGATCAATGACCCACGCAATGTTGTTCTTTGAAGCTTCTAAGTGCCTCACCAACCCTAGGGTCCACACAATAGGGTTGCCAAGTCTCCACATACCCTGACTGTCTGCCAACCTAGACAACCACTTGTGCAACTCGTTAGGGAAGAAACATAAAAAGTTCTCAGTCCTGTATGAGTATAGGTATCTAATCAACCACTACTCCTTGGATAACCGTGGGTTTCTGTTCTCTTGAGCTATAAACATGTGTTCCTTTTGATTGAGCCACTTCTCAATTTATTTCTTGGTAGGGAACCACTTATTCAACATCACACATTCCCCATATTGATTCCCGGTCCCAACAACGAAACCATTTGTTGGCTTAAGGAGGCTTGACCTACGTTCAAATTTATTCGTGCCAACCAAAAAATTTTAACTTCCAGCCCTTTTAGCAACAACCTACATAGCAGTTTGCAGTCTCACCCAAAGTAGTATTAGGGGTGCTAGAACTAGGTTTCTGCATCCAAAGGCCTGTGTGATGGTCATTCTAAGGTTCTTTAGCTTAGATCTACCTTCGTACAGATCTGTTCCTTCCGATTATCAACTATTGCAGTCTCTTTTGAAATGACCTTCCGACCTTCGCTAGGGTACTTGATTGTACTTAACAAACATAAAAGAGACATATTTACTACTTTCGCACAATAAACTAGGTAATTTTCAGTCTTTATACCCTAGATCTTCCTTTGCACAAATCTACACTTTTCGATCAATTACTTACTACAGATCTATCTAATACTTCATGAAGACAATTAATTACCCTTATAATGCATAAAAATTACATATATATCCTTCTCGTATAGAAATAAAGCATTAATTCATGTAAATCAGATCATTGAGCGAAGATGCAAAAACTTAAACAAAAATAAGAACAAGGCATAGATGCAATAGATTCCATCCAAAATAGTCTTTATTAGATTCAGAATTCAATTACAATCTCTTTTCGCCCTGTGCACTCAACTATAGGGGCCCGCGCACTCAGCTGTAGACTTACTAAGGTCTCCGCACACTCAGCTACAGGAGCCTTCCCCTTTCGCCTAAGTACACGAAACAAACCTTTCATACCTCCTTACCCTTACAATGTTTTTCTCTCAAAAGTTCTATATCCTTGGACTCGCTATGACTCAACTATATGTTAGAGTCAGTTTGGTCAGCCCTCCATCAGAGATCAAAGCTCTTTGTGCATTTCAATTTTAGGTGTCCCGCTTCATTCACTCAGTTGCATTTCGCTAGGGACATGTCATGATCTGATGGAGAAAGTCATGCTACTCATTTTCCCTCATGCCTAGCCTCTGCTGGTTCAGGTCTTGGTCCAAAATCAATCAAATTCATGATAGTCAAGGTCTGGTCTTGTTACAGGGCAGATTCATTTTTTAGGGTTTGGATCTAGAAATTCATCAGTTTGGTCTCTGAAAACATGTCCAGAAACAAGCCACGCAGGCCAGAGGGAGATCTTATACACCTACAGTGCAGAAATCTTCATCATCACCGTAAGAGATATCGACTCTTCTTCAAAACTCCGTTTTGAAGAAAAGTCAAACAAGGTCAACTATGACAAAATTTTCCAAAAATCGACAGTTGACATTTTCAGATGCAGTCATGGATTTCAAAGCCAAATGCTCCATCAGACAGAACCTGCAAAGATGTGCCAAAGATTTCATCATCCGAGCCAAAATTTCAAGGAAAAAGTAAAAATCAGTGTGTTTAAAGGTCAATGAAAAAGTGCAGAACACAAACATTAGAAAATGGGTTTACAAAGAAGAAAAAATAGAAGCCATCTCCTCCAAGCCTATATATACTTGTTTTTGCCCAAATCAAATGACATTGAGCTCTTGCATAACTTGGAGAATTACATTTGCAAAGGCGAAGTTGATATTGGGAGAATTGGAGTGAGGGAGAGCCGATTCAGTGAGCGCAGCGCATACACCAGGTCACGCGGCGCACTGGCAGCCAGCCTGCAGTGGAAAATTTGCAAGGGCACGATGCATATAATGTGTGCGGCGCACTGGGAAGAGTGCGCGGTGCACACAGTCCAGCGGCCCAAAAACGGTGCCAAAACACTTCAACAGTTGGGAAAAGCAATCAAATCAACAGGTAGGCCTTGTGACATCCCCGCCCATCAAATTTTTGACAAGAATATGCTATTTGTGAAGAGGTTGAATGAGATCCAAAACATATTGGCCATCCATGCCAATCATCCTCAAAGCAAAAATGATAATGGGGGTTTGTAAATTTGAAGAATCCACCAAGGTTTTGTTTCCCCTCTCCTTCTCCTCTCACTCCTCGTCATAGTCACCTCTACTCCACCTTGTCTCCCAAAGAGAACCACCCTAAAACCGCCCTAAACCCTCTTCCCTATTTCTCAAGAAAATTTGGGTGACTTTGATAGTGCACAGCGCACTCAGAGCGCGCGGCGCACTGGGCAGTGCACGCGGCGCACTGGGCAGTGCGCACGGCGCACAGACTTACAAGCCCGAAAATGTACCAATTTGCCTAAAAATTGTATGAATGCCTATCAAACTTAAGAGGTAGACAAAAATACCTTCACTCTTGGCATTTGAGAAGAATACCATGATTTGGAGGCTGTGAACTGAATGCAATTTTTTTTTGAAAATAAACAAAGGGAGACACAAAGAAAATCAAGAAAATAGGGTTTTGCTACAGTGACCAGTGTTGCCAAAGTATCTTTCTACCACACCCCTATCATCTAATTCCCCTGTAGCATTTTCCCCTAATCATCACCCTAACATCACTATAATCATATTCCTTTTTTCCCCCTTCATTCCTAGGGCTCAGAATTCAAACCCTACCCCATCAACCCTATACCCAAAATACTCCTAAATTCCTGATAACTTTCTCCTCTTAAATCCCTATCCCTATTTCATCATTCCCCTCCTGATACTCCCTATTTTATTGTCCCCTTGGTGACAGATTTGCAGGGCATCTATCAGTGTCATTGCGTTCAAAGGGCAGCACAAAATTCAGGATACAAACAACAGTAATGGCATCGGGAACTTCATCAGATTATGAGGGGGAAACTCACAATGATACAGCTTCAGGAGAATAGGCTCCCCGGAGACCTAGGAGTGGCAGACATGTCAGGGATGAACCAAACACCCTCACTGAGTTGCAGGCATGCCCTCTCACTATGTCTTGTTTCCAGCACTTGGCATGTTTCGAATTTTGTCAGAGGGTGGAAAATGTCAGAATTCACCATGAGTTGGCCCATCTTTTTGCTCTTCACCTACATGGAGGACAGTCTATCTTGGCAGGGGTCACTTTCACATTGACACCCGAAACCATATCAGTGGCAACAGGCATACCGAATGTTGGAGAACAGTGGCACAAGAAGATGAAGGTGGAGAGGGAACTTTATGAGCCTTACATAAAGGCCAGTTGTTTGAGTCAGCTCACGAGAGTCTTCCCATTCAGATTTCTGAGAGATGATTATGCTCTGCTCATGAGATTGATCATGAAATACTTCAGTTGTGAGGGGAGGTTTTCTCGCCTTTTTGCCTATCACATCAGGTTACTCATGCACTTCACCAGGGTGCGTAGGATGAACCTCCCATTTTTCATTTGCAAAAACATAGAGCGGATGAGAAAGTTCATGCAGCACAAGACCCCTCGGCAGTAGCTCAACAGTGTATATCACTTTGTTCTCATCCAGATTTTGGTGGACCATCAATTGGGATTGCAGGGCATTGCTTGGGAGGACTTCATCTCCCGTGACTTCTTCAGCGCCCCACGGGTAGTATCAAAGGCAAAACATGAGATAGGTGTTCCTTCTCATCAGCATGAGTGCCATGAGACCACGATGGTGCCATTTTCCATCACATATCAGAGAGGCTATCTGAAAGGCACCACGCCTTTGCTTGCAGCAGCAAAGCTAGTGTTATCTCCACCCGGGGTGGAAGGGGCCTCGCTTCCTACATCAGCAATACAGGTATAGGTACAGGACAAGGGCAAGAAGCCCAAGCATGAGGAGGGGCCTTCAGGTGTGCCACTAGGTGAACAAAAGACCAGACTCATTCTCCTTCGTGATGATGATGGTACAGATACATGTCCACAAAATGCACAGCTGAAAGAGATCTTCCAGGAGCAAGAGACAGAGATTCAATCCTTAACACTCAAGTTGGAGATGGCCAAATGGAACATCAGGTATTTAGAGCAGAGGAACAAACAGCTGGAAGACTAGCATGTGATCATGGAGCTGCAGAACATCCGTGAGGATTGCCTAACTGCCCAGCAGAGGAGGATTGAATTCACTTCATTGGAGCAACAGGTTATGGATGATCGTGAGTCTGTTCTCGAGAGAGTCAACATGCACCTAGAAAACATGTTGAACAAGGCCGACGAAGACAACACACTGCTGAGACACATGGCTCGTCATTACAGGGCATGGAACTTGAGTTTGAGAGCCCGAATAAGGAGTTTGAAAGCAAAACTGAGGAAAGCCACAAAAAGGGCAAAAAGGGAAAAAGAGAAAGATAGGCTCAGAATCTTGGCTGAGGCTTCCTTGGCTTAGCAAGGTACCCCATAGAGAACTTCCAGCCCAAATCTCAAAAAATTTGGGCAAATTTTGGTCACAGGGAAATTTTTTGGGCGAAAAACAGGGATTTTCTCCCTGTGCACCACGCACCCTGCGCGGCGCTAAAATTCTAGCACTCCAATCAAGAAAAGGCTTACATATTTGGATTCAGCATCGAAAAATACATCTACTGGTGTCCGGGCAAGAAATTTTGATAAGTTTTGGGTCTCCTAAAGGTCAAAAAACACCCAAAAATGGCCTCTCTGCCACTTTTTGGACACACAGAAAGCAGTCTTGGGAGAATGAAGTTTTGGAGGGTAAAATGAGCTTCAAATTCAGAAATTCTAGTTGGGTTAGAAAGTAGACAGGCCAAGATTTCCAACAAGCTCACTTGGGCACATTTTGGACACCTGCAAGTGCCCCAAAGTAGCATGACGCACAGAGAAAAGCACGCGGTGCACAGTGGAAATTTTGCCCAGTTTGCTCCCGTTTCACGAAATTTCGGGTCGTGACTTCTCCAAGTGGGCCCGGTCATCCACTCTTCGGTTTTTTGGCACCAAAGGCAGCTTTTGAAGAGTTTCCTCTCCAGGTGGGCATCTATCCAAGTGGCAAAGAATGCAAAGGGTCATCACACGCCAAATGTCATGCTTGAGAGTGATGCACCTGTCGCTGATGGTTGGCTCTCCATTTCCATTTCGAAATGATTTGAGTAACTTCTCAGCCCCTGGGCGTTCCATCTCTTCTCCAGACATTCTATATATTGTATACATTTTATTTGCAAAGGGTTGGCTGGCTTGTAACTTCTGGGAGACTGTGGGAAAGAAACTTTGTTTCTGCATTGTATATTTTTACAGAGAATTAATGAAAGGCAGCAGCTCTGTTTCATGAGATTCCTATGGTTGTGAGTGTAGCAAGTGTGTCCCTTATGTTTCATATGTATCTTGTTATGTTCCATATTTCATTTCATATGCATTTCTGGTGAAATTTTTCGAATGAGATTAGGTAGAATTCAATTTTATTGCTCTACCTGTGGGAAAATTTCATGTACAGTGTTCATTCTTCTATTGAAAAGGATTCATGTTGTCCATGCCCTTTTCACTTTCTTAATCAATCTCTCCATTCTGCCATATCTTTAAACTAAAATTGCTGCTCTTCCCGCCTACCTTTCCTCACGGAATAATCTGTGCCTTCATTCTCAATTCTCTGTTTCTTTGCTAAGCGCCAGTCCCATATACATCTTAGAAGTTCAGTCACTTCGAAAAATATTTTCCAAAATCCTTTTTCACTTACTAGCCTAAGGTAAACATCGCATTGTAAGTCATCTCAGACCATTTTGCTTATCCATTCACTGAGTGTGAGTCGGAGAGAGCCCTCTCCTGCTCTCATAGGGCTAGCTACGAGACTGAGCGTGGTTTGTGGTTACCCTAATTTTTGCCTTCCTTCAGCCTAAGGCAGATTTAGGTGCTAACACTATATATAGCTTTTTCATTACAATACCATGGCCTACGACCCATGGGTGAGTCTCAAAACTGACCTATCACCTACCCATACAAGGGACTAATGCCCCTTTGACTCTTACATAGCTTCGCACTCAACTTCCTTATTTCGCGGAGACTTCACATTCTTTTACAAAACTGGCAAAAATTGACCCTAGGGACATTATCCCAACATGATGCCATGTAAAAAGCAAGTTACAGTTGAACAAACTACTCAGTTATTCTTTCAGAATATTTGGGTGAATTTTGTATTTCCCACATCCATTTCTAGTGATCGAGATTCTCGCTTTGTTGGGAAGTTTTGGTCAAGCTTGTGGGGATTCATGGACACTAAGTTGTAGCGAGAATCCTAAGTTGTGGGATGAACATTTACACTATATTCAACATGCTTACAACTAAGCCAAGCACTCTTCAACTCAAACTTTTCCATTTGAGGCATGCTTGGGATACTTGCCTAAATCTCCTTTGGATTTTATTTTTGAAAAGTATGTTTCTATTGAAGGTCATAGTGACATAGACAAATCAAGAAAGTTCATTGAACAAATCCAATTAGTACACCAAAAGGTTCAAGAACAACTTAAGAAAAGCCAAGGAAAGTACAAATTAAGGCACGAAAAGCATCATCAAGATCACAAGTTCCAAGTTGGTGATGAAATTTGGCTTCAGATTAACAAAGAGAGGCTCAAAGAATAAGGTAAAAAGCTAAAACCAATTAGATATGGTCCATTTAGAATTGTGGAAAAGATTGGTAACAATGCCATCAGGTTGGATTTTCCTTCATATATGAAAATTTATGCTGTTGTTAATGTTGAGAATTTAAGGTTGTATAAGCCTCCTCTGATTGAAGATCAAGGAGAGAATATTCAAATTCCATCTATTGAAGACTTTTCTCCAGAAGTCCTTGATAAGCTTCAACAAGACATTATAGTTGACAGAAGAACAAGGACATCAAAAAGGGGAAGTATCCATTATCTTCGAGTGGGGCTCAAGTGTACAAATCCTTCAAAACCCAAATGGATAGATGTTGGAAAGGTGAGGGAATTGTACCCTCACTTACTGGACAATTGAAAGTGACCCTTTTGGGGTCCAAAAGGCTTCTAGTGGGGAGGAGTGATTAGGTGCTCAAAATTAGGCTCAAAACTCAAAGTGTCGGAATCTTGATAAACTTAACTTTAGATCCAATAGCTTGTCATTCTAATTCCAACAGTGTCAACAACACTTGAATCTGAGCTCATATGAAGAAGTTAGAGCAAGTCAAAGTTCAGGTTTGACTTGGACAGACAGCAGGAAAATATGATATGGCAAGGCCCTTCAGCGAATGGGGAAAGCGCCAAGTGGCAGGCTGCCATTGGCCCCCGCATTTCACAAATCACATATCATAGGCATCTCGTGTTAAAGAATCGGCCCAAGCAAGGTCAAGGTTGTGATGCGATAATCGCAATTGTAGATCGTAATCACACACCACAGAAGGGAGAGTGTCGCATTATGTTACCTGTCGGTTCTTCGTCGATTGCGATTTGTGAAAGGATCCCCGATGCGATGCGTGTAAGGGTTATAGTTAATAGTACCTATTAGTGTCGGTATCTTCATCCCTCCATCAGTGAGCAAAATTTCTCTTTTTGCATGCATAATTGGTGTCCCATCCGATCAGCTGCATTCCATTAGGATCATGGATCATCTGATGGTAGTTGTTCATTATCAAATTTCCCTCATGGTTTTTACCTGCTGGCCTATTTTCACAAATTCAGGTCATTTACAGTCATTTTTATCATTACACTTGCAGAAGTCATTTTAGGGTTTTCAGGTCTCATTAGGTCTAGGGTTTGTCACCATGGTCTTCCAAAGCTCAATAAAGGGTCAGCAGGCACATGAGGAGGTCCAATAAGTTCACAAAATCAAAATTTTAAATGATGTTATGATAAATAAGTGGTTTTTACCTCAAAACTTTGTTTGAGGAAAAAATAGAGTTTTTATTTCTATGTACAAAATTTTATGTAATTTCAATTTTTTCTATATGTAATAAGTTCAGAGCTGCTGCCCTAGCTTACCTTGCCAACTCCAGCCACTGCAGACAAAAAGAAAAGCATCAAATGCATCAGTTATCAAATGATTAAGAAATGTCAATTTCAATGGAAAAACATAGTTCAAAACCAAAAGTGACTTTGACATTATAAAAGTGCGTTTGAGATGAATAAAAATTTAAAGTCATTCATATTTAAAGTGAAGGAGGTCCTCTTTATCATTTCATTGTGCAAAAACACTCTTAGAGAGCAAAAAATTGAGATCTGGGAACCAAGGAGACAAAATCCTATTTTTCAAGGCAACTTGGCCCGGCACTGCGCATTAGAGGGAAAACTGCAATGTTATTTTGAATTAGCACCACGCATCAGGAGGGCGTTGCGCATTGGGCCCAGCGCACTGTGCATCAGTCTAGATTTGTCTAAATCATTCAAAATCATGCCATAACCCTTAAATTTCCCATATTTGCATTCTACAAGTAAGTAATCATCCTACCAAGGCTGAATTTGAGTTCAATCTTGTGTTCTTCATGAATTTTACATGTCTAAATTGAAACCCTAGTTTCTCGTAATTGTTTTCCATTTAATAGTGCAAATTTCATTCCATCATCCCAAAAACATCATTAAACCTCTTTTCACTCTTTTATAACCCTACAACACTCCATTTGTTCCATTTTCCCATATCTCACTCCCCTAAAACAACTAATTCCCTCATTAAACCCTAAATCCCTCACTAAACCCTAATTTCCCAAAACTATTCCCTTCATTCCCTAAATTCACTTCCCAAGAGTAAAATCTCTTCATACTCATCACCATTGTCCTCTTTCATCCCTGTTCCATCATCCTTTTTCCACCATACCTTCATCTTATCATTTTCCTAAGACAAGTAATATGGCAAGAAACAGTGACTCAAGCTATGAAGAAGAAACACAAAGTGACAATTCAATAGACATGAATGTACAGCCTAGGAGACCTCACAAGGGTGGGAAAATAATCAGAGAGGAGCCTATTAGCATTGCTGACCTTCTTGCTTGTACTCTTGCCACCACTTGTTTCAGATACCAATCTTTCTTTGAGTTTTGTGAGATGGTCAAGAGGGTTAAGTATCATCATGAATTAGCTAGGAAATTTGTCATCAACATGGAGGACAATATGGTACAGCTAGCTGGCATCAATTTTACTCTTTCACCAGCCATTATTGCAGAAGCAACTAGGATGCCAGATGTGGGGGAAAGGTGGAACAAAAGACAAAATATCAGCAAACAACACTATGAACCCTACATTAAAGCCAAATATCACAGTAAATTGGGCAGGGTGTTTCCCTTCAAGTTTTTTGAGGACCGGTATGTTCCACTAATGAAACTCATCATCAAATACTTCACATGTGAAGGAAGGTTCTCCAAACTCTAGGCTTATCATATCAATTTGCTTATGCATTTTACTAGGGTTAGAATGATGAGTATTCCATACTTCATTTGCAAAAATATAGAGAGGATGACTGTGCTTGCAAAGAGGAAACCATACCCACAACAACTTAATGGCATTTATCACTTTGCTGTTATCAAGATTATTGTTGTGCATCAACTCAATCAGTTGGGAGTGCCATGGGAAACCTTCATTGCCCATGATATCTTCAAAGGGCCTCAAATTTTTGCAGAACCTCAAGAGGAAGGTGGACCTTTTGGAAACAAAGAGAGTATGAAAGCAGAACTGAAGAGGCTCACATTCTTATGTTTATAACTTATCAAAAGGGGACAAGACGACTTTTTGCAGCTACCAAAAAAGTATTATCTCCACCTGGGGTGGAAGGGTCTCGTTTTCTTCACTGGTCAACTAGAAAATGTTATTTTCACCTGGGGTGAAAGGGGCTTTTCCTTCTTCTTCAGCAGAGTAGGTACAGGATAAAGGGAAGAAACCATTGCATGATGAAGGGCCTTCTGAAGGTCAAGAGAGAGATTTTGTTTTGATTTAGGAGGAGGATACTGATTTGATTTCCCAAAACTCAAGACTCAAGGAGGTGAAGGTCATTAGAGAGAAAGAAGCTGACATCCATGCCTTATCACTTAAACTTGAGAGGGCTAAGTGGATTATTAACTACCTTTAGCAACAAAACAAGCAATTGGAGGATAAACAAGAACTCCTGGAGCTACAAGTCATTAAAGAAAAAATCTAAGAGGGAAAAGGGCAAGTTAACATCCATTGAGCAAAAGGACAATGACCAGGAATATGTGTCAGAGAGGGTGAATATGCTTTTGGAGAAGCTGCTTGAGAAAGCTAACAAGGAGAAAAAGATGTTGCGCCACATGGCTTATCACTACTTGGTTCAGAATAAGATTTGCAAGACAAGGGTAAGAAACTTAAAAGCCAAGCTAAAGAGAGCCTTAAAATCAAAAAAGGAGCAAGATAAACTTATAATCTTGGCTGAAGCTTCCTTGGCTCAGCAAAGTAATTGATAAGCTTTCCTCCTACCAATTTTGAAGCATTTTGGAGAATTTTTTTTCATTTTGTAAATTTTAATTACAAAACACAGGAAATTTGCTCTGATGTGCAGCGCCACTGGCGCTGCGCATTGAGCTGGTTGGGAATTTTGAGGAATGGCTTACATTTTTGGATTTCGCATCAAAAAATATGAAAACCCAGAAAATATCATGAATTTTTGAGGAGGTTTGGGTCACCTAAAGGGAAAAAAACACCTCAAAAATGCCCTTTCTGCCACTTTTTGGACCCACAAGAAGCAATCTTGGGAGAACTGATTTTTGAAGGGGCAAATGGACACCAAATCCAAAAATTCCACTTGTCCTAGAAAGTAGACAGATAGAGCTTTCCAAAAAGCCATTTTGGAGCTAATTTGGTGAAGGGGAAGGCCTTCAAACTTAGCTTGGAAAAGGAACTTCACATCAAGTAGATGGTGTTGCGCATTAGGAAATGTTTTTCCAATTTTGCTCAAAAACTCTGTTTTTTGCCTAGTTTTCTTCTAGTTTGACTTTTTCTCTCTTATGGTCAAATTCATGATGTGATATGATGTAAATTGATGTACTATGATGTAAAAATGATCACAATTGACTTGATAAGGTAGATACATCAATTGTAGGTGGTTTAAAGTTGAATGAATTAGTTTCCTAAGTTTAAGAGGCAAGTTGTTCCACTGCCTATTTTTGTGTTCCTAGTTTAGATATGGTTGAAACCACCCCTCTTCTCATGGATTCAACCCCTAATGGATAACACAGGTGGTTTGGAGGTCTATATCATGTGTTTTTTCAATCATTTGTAAAGGTTGGACTCTTGTGAATGCTTTGAGCACTATTGTACATCATCTCTACAGTTTGGCAAGGAAATAAACTAGGGTTTGCAGCATTTCATGGGATTCTTGTGGCAAGGTGACTTAGTATTGTTTTTCCTTCTGTAAATCAAGTTATTATATGTTTATGTGTGCCATTATCTCTCTCTCTTCTACTTAACTAAATGAATCAAGTATAAAGGTGGAAATCATTGATGTTGCAGTGCTCTATCTTAGGGTTTCATTGGTTTTACATGTTTTCTACTGTTTGAAGAGGACTCATGACACATTGATGCACTCTCCAACTCCTCACCAATCTTAAGACTCACCACTACACCTAATCTGAAGTACTAAAGCATTTTCCTACCTCGCCCCACAGAAAACTCTGCAAGACTGAGTTCATTCCCCGGACCCAAAACTGCCTTTCACATTTGATCCAACAATCAACCATAAAACTCAATCAAATTCCTCTGAGCATACACCTAGCCTAAAATTAGTCTTTATATCAGTCAATCAAGCCTCATTTACTATATTTTCCTGAGATTGACAAGGAGAGAGCCCTCTCCTGACCTGGTAGGGCTAGCTACCAGGTTAAGCGTGGTTTGATGTTACCCTAGACCTGCCTTTCTCAGCCTGAGGTAGATTTAGGCCATAACATATTGGCAACCATACTGGGGAAGAAAAGTTTGTTTGTTATTGTTGTTTGCTTTGTAGACTACAGATGGAGCCTGAAGTTAGCCAGGTAGCCTTCGAACTGCTCTTGCTTTGCAAGTGCATAAGTAGATGAATGCTGCTTCAGTCAATCTCTGGTTTAGTTTATGAACTGAACATCTGAACTGAAACTATTACCCTAGTATCTTAAAGCAATTCTAGACTTTTGGATGATGAGTTTAGAATTTGATAGGCTGACAAATTGGTAATGTCCATTTGATTTTTGGGAATAATTCAACACACTGGCTTCCAGACGATACACCAGGGCCAATCCTGATCCTGATCCTCCTCTCGTGTATGAAAACCCAAATCTCATTCCAAGAATTCTCTGGCAATCAAGTTTTGTGATTCCTGTTTTTAGATCTCATTCATGTCCAGTTGTTTTTTAATACTTTGAAGATCTTGAGTTTGATGAACATTTTGATCTATCGTTGCTTGAAACTAAATATGAAAGTGCAGTTGGTTCTACTGTTCTAAATCCAGAATTTGTCAAAGATCTTGAAACTGAAAAGGCTAATAGATCAATTGATGATTATATCTTGAATCTTCAAACTTCCATTGTGGCTACAAATATTCCTGAGTTCTTAGAATCTACATTCGCAACTCTTGGTTCATCTGTTGTTGTATCTGGTTCAGAAATTCCTACTGAAACTCCTTTTATCCCCACCATTCCTGTGCAGCCCACCATATCTGATCAGAGACCCCCTGTCTCTTCTCCCCCATCAACCCCTTCAACACCTCAAACATCTCACATTTCTTCCCCTCCTTCTACACCTCATACACCCATTACATCGACTGCTATTGTTGTTTCGACTCCTACATCCCCAATGCTAGTGTCAAATCCACCTAGAGCAATCGCTGCCTGATATGCACCTCTCGTTTTGCCACAAAACTTGGATGCTATGCCTGTTGATTACCAAAGAAAAATTATGTTGTTTGATGCTACCCAAGGTGTCACAGCGAAACAACATGTTGATAAGATGAACGATTTCTTTGACCTTCATGAGATAGATGAAGAAAATGTGACCAGGAGATTATTTGTGCAAACTTTTGGAGGCAAAGAGCGAAAGTGGTTCAGAGCATTGCCGGCTAGGACTATCAATTCATTGGCGGTTCTTCATAGGAAATTTCTGGATCATTGAGAGGTAAAGAAAAATCCACTCCAAATCCTTTCCGAGTATGAAAACATAAAGAGGAACGTTGGTGAAAGTGTCCAAGATTACTGTGTTAGATTCAACACTGTTCATAATGCAATTCCAGTTGATATAAAGCCACCAATAGGGCTGTCTTTGATAAAATTTCCCGATGGCTTTGATCCTAACAGGGCATATCAATTGAGAGAAAGAGACCTGGCTACATTGGAGGATATGCAGAAAATTGTAGTGACTGCAGAAGCAAATCTGATAGCTAAGAGAGTTAGAGTGAAGACCAAGAAAAAGGTGACCATAAAGGAAGAAGCTTCTTCCTCAGATCATTTGCTTCACAAGATTGAAAAGATGTTTGATAGATTAACTATTGCAAATAAGACCGAGACACAAATCAGAAATCCAATCTTCTGTGGTCAGCAGCAACCACAATTCAGGATTATACAACGGGAGCAAAGAGCGCAAGACCAAACAGCACAACAGCAAGTTAAAACACCATTATAGCAGAATTTTGTACATGGCCCAGAATCAGATGATGATGAGAATATAATAGGAGAAGAGAATCACTTCTTTACACCTGATGGTTTTCCAATCTATATCACGGAGGATGAGGAGTATTCAGAAAGCCCAGCTGTACAAAAAGATGAAGATTTTATCTTAGCAAATGAAACAGTCCTAGAAGAAGAATCTGATGAATATCAGAGGGGATACATGAATGCATTGACAGCCCAGCAAAGACAATATTCACTCAAGAGTAAGGATGTACCAATCAATCCAATTCAAAAGTGGAAGGAAGAAACGCCACCAAAGAATGATTCTCCAAATGTGCAGAAAAAAGGAAAGGAGGCAGCAGATCCTACTACCAGGAAAGCACAATCAACAAATGACAAGTCAAATCAGCCAAGTTCACCAAAGGAGAAGACTGAAAAGAAGGATGCTCCACTCAAAGAGGTAGAGAAAACTACAACCTTTAACTTAGAGAATGAGATTGCTAAGTTAAAAGTGTCAATACCTTTGATTGAATTAATGAAGAATAGCAGCTATAAAGGTCAAGTGTCAAAGATTTTGAATATAGATCCGTTGTCTGATATGGTTGATGTGGAGGATGACCAGACCGAGCTTATCTTTGGTCCGGCATTAGAAGGTAAATCTGAGGATAATGATGTAGCTCCTTTTTACATCAGCCTTAGATTGCATGATTATGTTTTGCACAACGCCATGTTTGATTCAGGAGCATCTCATAATCTGATGCCAAAGGCAATTATGGAAAAATTGGGTTTAGACATCACACGTAAGTATCATGATCTTTATTCCTTTGATTCCGGTAGGGTCAGATGTATTGGTCTCATTAAGGATTTGGTTGTAACTTTAGATCAGATTCCAGCAAAGAATATTCTCATGGATGTGGTTGTAGCTAACATTCCCCCTAAATTTGGCATGCTTCTATCTAGATCGTGGGGTGAAAAACTCAAAGGGACATTGCAGTTAGATTTCTCCTATGCCAGTATTCTTGTGTTTGGTCAATTGAGGAAATTATATTGGGAGAAAAAGATGAAGTATATGATCACAAGCAAGGAGAAACCTTTGAATCATCCAATTAATTATGTACATACAGATTTAGAATATTTTGTTCTTTATTCTGATAGTTTTAATGATGTGAATAGTCAATTAGTTAAAGTAGAAGATATTATGGAGGTAACAGAAAATTCCAGAGCTGTACTTGATCAAGAGAGGCAAAGGATTGATAGTACCGCTGAACAGTCAACATTCCGCCAGCAGCAGAAAATTGATGGACAGTAAGAAAAGGTGGAAGAGCAGGCATAATTTTAGAACTTGGAGGACGAAGTCAGTTTGTGGAGTATGGACTTTGATGGAGCAGTAGGTAAGGATGGTGCCAGAATTAGTATTTGGATACGTAACCCTATTTTCATACCAAACAAAGTCCCAAGTAATGTAAGAGTTTGTTCATATAAATTGGCTTTTGATTGTTCCAATAATGAAGCCAAATATGAGGCATTGATTGCTGGTTTGAAAATCCTCAAGAAGTTGAATGCAAAAAGAATTTTAGTTTATGGTGACTCCGAATTAGTAATCAAACAAGCCAAGGGTGAATACCAAGCCAAACATCCTTGAATGTGGGCTTACCGTAATGTGGTTTTAGATATTTTGAGGTTGTTTCCAGATTATACTTTGACATGTGTCCCTTGTGTACAAAATGTTATTGCAGATTCCCTTGCTACAGCTGCAAGTAATTTAAAGATCCCGATGAATTCAAACAATAAGTTTGAAATTCATGTGAAGCATCGCCCAACTATCCCTGATAATCAAAGATATTGGCAAGTGTTTCAAGATGATAAAGAGATTGAAGAATTTCTGCAAAATGAAGGCAAATACAAAGATACTTCTATCGATGGTGAGAAAGATGATGGTGAATCAGACATAGAGGTAAATCAAATGGAAGTTTTGCAGCTGAAGGACAATGTCATCCCTAAAGGCCTTATACCTTTAGAGGAATTTTTTGATCAAGGCGATGTAGCTCAGAGACCAAGTTTGGTGCCGACCGATAAGGGAGTTGAGGATGTGAATATTGGAACAACAGAAAATCCAAAGATGGTGAAGTTGTCAAAGGCATTACCTCCTCAGGTAAAAGCAAAATACATTAGTTTATTGTCTTCATTTTCTGATGTATTTGCATGGGACTATACAGATTTGAAGGAGTATGATAAGAGTATAATTCAACATATCATTCCAATCAAGCCAAACCAAAAGCCATTCTGCCAGAAGTTGAGAAGGATAAATCCGAAGTTGCTGCCATCAATAGAAAAAGAGGTGAATCGATTGTACAAAGCTGGTATAATCGTTCCAATAAGATTTTCAGATTGGATCTCTAATTTGGTGCCCGTGCGGAAGAAGACAGGTGAGATTAGATTATGCATTGATTTTAGAAATTTGAATAAGGTGTCTTTGAAAGATAATTATACATTGCCAAAAATGGACCACATACTCCAAAGAGTAGTTGGGTCATCTCATATGTCGCTGCTTGATGGGTATTCCGGCTTCAATCAAATTCTGGTCCATGAGGATGATAGGGACAGAACAACATTCACCACTCCATGGGGGACATTCCATTATGCCAAGATGCCGTTTGGTTTAAAGAATGTTGGTGTAACATTTCAGCGGGCCATGGACATCACCTTTGCAAATGAAAAAGTTGTATTTTTAGTAGTATATCTTGATGATTTGACTGTCTTTTCAAATTCAGATGAGGAGCATCTTTACCATCTGAAAATTGTCTTTCAGCATTGCAGAAAATATGGCATATCTCTCAATCCCAAAAAGAGCTTGTTTGCCATGGATGAGGGGAAGCTTCTCGGTCACATAATATCCAAGGAAGGCATCCGCATTGATCCTTCTCGAGTGGAAGCTATTCAGAAAATTGATTTTCCTCGTCGTAAGAAAGAGATCCAAGCATTTAACGGTAAGATGAACTTCTTACGTCGTTTTGTGCCAAATCTAGCTGAACATTTGAGGGAGATTACAAATATGTTGAATAAGGATAGTTTGGTCAAGTGGACCAAAGAAGCCATGAAGTCTTTCAACCTAGTAAAATTGGCTCTTTCTTCAGCTCCGATTGTAATCAGCCTGGATTATTATCAGGATTTCATATTGTTTTCATTCACTTTTGATCATACTATGGCAGTAGTTCTAATGTAGAAAAAATACCAACTTGAAAAGCCAATTTCCTTTTTCAACAGGACAATAAGAGACGCAACCTCAAAATATAACATTATTGAGAAGCAAGCTCTTGCCTTGGTGAAAGCTTTGAAAGATTTCCGGGTGTATATTCTGCATTCTCATATTCTTGCTTATGTCCCTAACGCAATTGTAAAGGATGTTTTGATGCAAACAGATCCGAAAGGGAAGAGAGGTAAATGGATCGCAGCATTGCTATAATATGACTTGGAGATAAAGCCAACAAAGCTAATCAAGGGGCAGGGTCTAGCAAAGTTGATGGCTGAGTCTAATTTGCATGCCTTGGACATAAATCTGATTGTTGCTATGTTCGAAGAAGATGAAGAAAGTTCGCTTGTTCAGGTATCTGAAATTTTTCTCCATTATCCTTGGTATTCAGATATTGTATATGTGCTTCAGCACCTTTCACCACCATCAGAGATGGCCAAAAATAAAGGTAAAACTTTGAAATTGAAGGCTGCTAAATTTTGTATTATGAACAATGCACTTTATTGGAAAGATCCCGGCGGTATTTTGCTGAATTGTTTGGTTGAGGAGGAAGAAAAACAGGTCATGGATGATTTTCACAAGGGAGACTATGGAGGTCACCTATTTTGGAAGATGATAGCGAACAAAATTTTGAGAGCAGGGTATTATTGGCCTACCCTCTTTGCTAATGTTTATAAAACTGTCACAAGCTGTCATGAATGCCAGATTTTTCAGGGAAGGAGAAAGTTGCAGCCTTTACCTCTCAAGCCGGTCAAAGTTAGTGCTCCATTTCAGTAGTGGGGCCTAGATTTTATTGGCGAGATTCATCCTACATCCTCAGCTCAGCACAAGTGGATCTTAACAGCGACAGATTATTTCACAAAATGGATTGAGGCGATTCCCACTCGGCAGGCCACTGAATTGGTAATAATTCAGTTTCTTGAAAACAATATTTTGTCACGTTTTGGCTGTCCTAACAAGTTGATTACAGATAATGCAGCAGCTTTTAAGTCCAAAAGGATGATTGACTTTTGTAATAAATACAACATTACCTTGGGACATTCTACTGCATACTATTCGCAAGGTAACGAAGGAATCTTCAAACAAATCATTGGTAAACATCATTAAAAAGCTGCTGGAAACAAACAAAAAGAGCTGGCATAAGAAATTGGTTAATGCACTATGGGCGGATAGAGTAAGTTAGAAGAAATCAATAGGCATGTCTCCTTTTGAGATTGTATATGGTGTTGACATGGTGTTCCCAACATCTCTCGTAGTCCCGGTTGTTAAACTTCTACAGGAAGCTAGCAGTGAGGAAGATCATTTACAGCGAAGAATAAACCAAATGATCCATTTACAGTAGACAAGAGAGGAAGGTTTTTAGAATACCTTCAGGCTACAAGAGAGAATTAAGAAAATCTATGACCGGAAGGCAAAGGCGGACAAATTTCAGATTGAAGACATAGTGCTTAAATGGGATGCTAGAAACAAGGATAAAAGCAAGCATGGCAAGTTCGAGAATATGTGGAAGGGACCATATAGGATTGCTACATATCGGGTCAAAATGCCTTTCTACTGAAAGAAATGAACGAGGAAGATTGTTCAGGAGGGTTGGTCAATGGTCGATTGCTGAAACGGTATTATCTTTGAGAAGTTTTCTGCTGTCATAATTTGTCACTGTACATACCATTTTATTTCCTTCGTTGCAAAAGTATGTACTGATGTCATTCATTTAGTTTGAGGCCCGAAGTGAAGGCTATAAAACTGAAGGTCTGACTTTAGTTTTTGGTTTTTTTTTAGTGTGGGTTATTTGAGTTAGTTTTCAATCTTGTAATTGAGTCAGTTTTGAGTCAAGATATTGGTTTTAGCTTGCAGAAGTTATTGACTCCTTTTCCCAATGGAAGAAGGCATTGATCTGCTTTCTAGAGATCCATGGTTCTTAGTACCTCCCAAGAGCTACCATCCCCATTGGATCCAATGTTAGTGTCGGTATCTTCATCCCTCCATCAATGATCAAAATTTATCTTTTTGCATGCATAATAGGTGTCCCATCTGATCAACTGCATTCCATTAGGATCATGGATCATCTGATGGTAGTGGTTCATTATCAAATTTCCCTCATGGTTTTTACCTGCTGGCCTATTTTCATAAATTCAGGTCATTTACAGTCATTTTTTATCATTACACTTGTAGAAGTCATTTTAGGGTTTTCAGGTCTCATTAGGTCTAGGGTTTATCACCATGGTCTTCAAAAGCTCAATAAAGGGTCAACAGGCACATGAGAAGGTCCAATAAGTTCACAAAATCAAAATTTTCAATGATGTTATGATCAATAAGTGGTTTTTACCTCAAAACTCTGTTTTGAGGAAAAAACAGAGTTTTTATTTCTATGTACAAAATTTTATGTAATTTCAATTTTTTCTATATGTAATAAGTTTAGAGTTGCTGCCCTAGCTTACCTTGCCAACTCCAGCCACTGCAGACAAAAAGCAAAGCATCAAATGCATCAGTTATCAAATGATTAAGAAAAGTCAATTTCAATGGAAAAACAGAGTTCAAAACCAAAAGTGACTTTGACATTAGAAAAGTGGGTTTGAGATGAATAAAAATTTAAAGTCATTCATATTTAAAGTGAAGGAGGTTCTCTTTATCATTTCATTGTGCAAAAACACTCTTAGAGAGCAAAAAATCATGATTTGGGAGCCAAGGAGACAAAACCCTATTTTTCAAGGCAACTTGGCCCGGCGCTGCGCATCAGAGGCAGTGCGATGCGCATCAGAGGCAGTGCGATATGCATCAGGCAAGCACTGTGCATCAGAGGAAAAACTATAGTGTTATTTTGAATTGGCGGTGCACATCATGAGGGCGCTGCGCATTGGGCCCAGCGCGTTGTGCCTTAGTCCAAATTTGTCTAAATCATTCCAAATCATGCCATAACCCTCAAATTTTCCATATTTGCATTCTACAAGTAAGTAATCATCCTCCTAAGGCTGAATTTGAGTTCAGTCTTGTATTCTTCATGAATTTTACATGTCTAAATTGAAACCCTAGTTTCTCCTCACTGTTTTCCATTTAATAGTGCAAATTTCATTCCATCATCCCAAAAACATCATTAAACCTCTTTTCACTCTTTTATTACCCTACAACACTCCATTTGTTCCATTTTCCCATATCTCACTCCCATAAAACAACTAATTCCCTCATTAAACCCTAAATCCCTCACTAAACCCTAATTTCCCAAAACTATTCCCTTCATTCCCTAAATTCACTTCCCAAGAGTAAAATCTCTTCATACTCATCACCATTGTCCTCTTTCATCCCTCTTCCATCATCCTTTTTCCACCATACCTTAATCTCATCATTTTCCTAAGACAAGCACTATGGCAAGAAACAACGACTCAAGCTATGAAGAAGAAACACAAAGTGAGAGTTCAATAAACAGGAATGTACAGCCTAGGAGACCTCACAAGGGTGGGAAAATAATCAGAGAGGATCATATTAGCATTGTTGGGCTTCTTGCTTGTCCTCTTGCCACCACTTGTTTCAGATACCAATCTTTCTTTGAGTTTTGTGAGATGGTTGAGAGGGTTAAGTATCATCATGAATTAGCTAGGAAATTTTTCATCAACATGGAGGACAATATGGTACAGCTAGCTGGCATCAATTTTACTCTTTCACCAGCCATTATTGCAGAAGCAACTAGGATGCCAAATGTGGGGGAAAGGTGGAACAAAAGACAAAATATCAACAAACAACACTATGAACCCTACATTAAAGCAAAATATCATAGTAAATTGGGCATGGTGATTCCCTTCAAGTTTTTGGAGGACCGGTATGTTCCACTAATGAAACTCATCATCAAATACTTCACATGTGAAGGAAGGTTCTCCAGACTCTATGCTTATCATATTAGATTTATTATGCATTTTACCAAGGTTAGAATGATGAGTATTTCATACTTCATTTGCAAAAATATAGAGAGGATGACTGTGCTTGCAAAGAGGAAACCATACCCACAACAGCTTAATAGCATTTATCACTTTGTTGTTATCAAGATTATTGTTGTGCATCAGCTCAATCAGTTGGGAGTGCCATGGGAAACCTTCATTACCCATGAGATCTTCAAAGGGCCTCAAATTTTTGCAGAACCTCAAGAGGAAGGTGGACCTTCTAGGCAACAAAGAGAGTATGAAAGTAGAACTGAAAAGGCTCACATTCTTGTGTTTATAACTTATCAAAAGTGAACAAGAAGACTTTTTGTAGCTGCCAAATGAGTATTATCTCCACCTGGGGTGGAAGGGGTTTCGTTTTCTTCACCGATCAACAGGAAAATGTTATCTTCACCTGGGGTGAAAGGGACTTTGCCTTCTTCTTCAGCAGATCAGGTATAGGATAAAGGGAAGCAACCATTTCATGATGAAGGGCCTTCTGAAGGTCAAGAGAGAGATTTTGTTTTGATTCAAGAGGAGGATACTGATTTGATTTCCCAAAAATCAAGACTCTAGGAGGTAATTAGAGAGAAATAAGCTGACATCCATGCCTTATCACTTAACCTTGAGAGGGCTAAGTGGATTATTAACCACCTTGAGCAACAGAACAAGAAATTGGAGGATAAACAAGAACTCCTGGAGCTGCAAGTCATTAAAGAAAACCGGCAAAAGTCTAAGAGGGAAAAGGGCAAGTTGACATCCATTGAGCAAAAGGACAATGACTGGGAATATGTGTTGGAGAAGGAAAATATGATTTTGGAGAAGCTGATTGAGAAAGCTAACAAGGAGAAAAAGATGTTGCGCCACATGGCTTATCACTACTTGGCCCGGAATAAGATTTGCAAGACAAGGGTAAGAAACTTAAAAGCCAAGCTAAAGAGAGCCTTAAAATCCAAAAAGGAGCAAGATAAACTTAGAATCTTGGCTGAAGCTTCCTTGGCTCAGCAAAGTAATTGATAAGCTTTCCTCCTGCCAATTTTGAAGCATTTTGGAGAAATTTTTGTCATTTTGTAAATTTTAATTACAAAACACAAGAAATTTGCTCTGATGCGCAACGCCACTAGTGCTGCGCATTGAGATGGTTGGGAATTTTGAGGAATGGCTTACATTTTTGGATTTCTCATCAAAAAATATGAAAACCTAGAAAATCTCATGAATTTTGGAGGAGGTTTGGGTCACCTAAAGGGCAAAAAACACCTCAAAAATGCCCTCTCTACCACTTTTTGGACCCACAGGAAGCAGTCTTGGGAGAACTGATTTTTGAAGGGGCAAATGGACACCAAATCCAAAAATTCCACTTGTCCTAGAAAGTAGATAGAAATATATTTCCAACAAGCCATTTTGGAGATAATTTGGTTAAGGGGAAGGCCTTCAGACTTAGCTTGTACAAGATGCTGCGCATCAGGCAAAATTTTGCCAATTTTGCTCAAAAACTATGTTTTTCACCTAGTTTTCTTCTAGTTTGACTTTTTCTCTCGTATGGTCAAATTCATGATATGATATGATGTAAATTGATGTACTATGATGTAAAAATGATCAAAATTGACTTGATAAGGTAGATACATCAGTTGTAGGTGGTTTAAAGTTGAATGAATCAATTTCCTAGGTTTAAGAGGCAAGTTGTTCCACTGCCTATTTTTGTGTTCCTAGTTTAGATATGGTTGAAACCACCTTTCTTCTCATGGATTCGACCCCTGATGGATAGCACAGGTGGTTTGGAGGTCTATATCACGTGTTTTTTTAGTCATTTGTAAAGGTTGGACTCTTATGAATGCTTTGAGCACTATTGTACATCATCTTTGCAGTTTGGCAAGGAAATAGACCAGGGTTTGCAGAATTTTGTGGGATTCTTGTGGCAAGGTGACTTAGTATTGTTTTTCCTTCTGTAATTCAAGTTATCATATGTTTATTTATGCCATTATCTCTCTCTCTTCTGCTTAACTAAATGAATCAAGTATAAAGGTGGAAATCATTGATGTTGTAGTGCTCTATCTTAGGGTTTCATTGGTTTTACATGTTTTCTACTATTTGAAGAGGACTCATGACACATTCATGCCCTCTCCAACTCCTCAATAGTCTCAAGACTCACCATTACACCTAATCTGAAGTATTAAATCATTTTCCTACCTTGCCCCACAGAAAACTCTGCAAGACTAAGTTCATTCCCCGGACCCAAAACTGCCTTTCACATTTGATCCAGCAATCAACCATATAACTCAATCAAATTCCTCTAAGCATACACCTAGCCTATAATTATTCTTTACATCAGTCAATCAAGCCTCATTTGCTATATTTTCCTGAGATTGACAAGGAGAGAGCCCTCTCTCGACCTGGTAGGGCTAGCTACCAGGTTAAGTGTGGTTTGATGTTACCCTAGACCTGCCTTTCTCAGCCTAAGGTAGATTTAGGCCATAATAGTACCGTTGGGTCCGCCATATCGCAATCTCACATTGCCCCACCGCATTCAATTAGTGCTTTTTGGAGCTAATTTGTGGGATCATGCCGGATTTGGAGCAATTTGTGGAGTGAATAGTGGGAAAACTAGGAGAGGTCATAACTTGTTCAGTTTTCCACCGAATTGGATGCAAAAAGAGGCTAGATAGCCATTTTTGTACATTTTGGACTCATGGGAGCAAGTGGTAGAAGAATTTGAGCATTGTAAACACATATTTTTACACTTTTGAGCATAATAGAGAGGCCCAATCCATTGGAAGTTGGACCAAGGAGATGTAGCCTAAGAGGGGTGAAGTCCTTTATCATGTTCTTGTTGTAATTTTTTTTCATGATGTTCTGTACATGTTTATGTTGTTGTTCAGTCTCTTATTTATGTTAAATTGTTCATAAAATTAACATAAAAAATCATCATTTCACTTGCAAAAATTCATGAATCCTTAAGCACAATGAAAGCATTTTGTTTCTAATATGAGGAGGGTCTTAGCACAACAATCCAATATTCTAAATCAGATCACAAACAAACCAAAATTAAATAGGGAACATGATGGTGTGGCTCATTTCCTCATCTGAGCAGCAAAATTTCAGGCTGTCAACATAGAGGAAGCATTGGGGAATCTTCGAGATTCTCGAGGGTCCATATTTTGATGGTGTGAGAAAGGGGTCAAGTTTATAGTCATTCAACACGATTTCACACCACAAATTCAAAGTTGGAGTCCATTTTGTCAACAGAGCTGCACATTTTCAGGCCATCCCCGGAAATGGAGGTATATGATGCAGTGATGCCACTTATTTATTTTCATTTTCTAAGATGATGTTTTTGATGTTGAGATCCTTGTTTTCCATTTTTTTGGAGGATGTTTGTATGTCACTTCATGTTAGAATTGAATGCCTTATCATGCTAAAGGAGGGCCCATATGAGTGAGAGTTCTGATAGGAGAAAGTATCGTGGAGAGACATGCCACTCTTGTTGAGGGAGTTTACCCTTGTCATGACACAGAATATACCATGTACATCATCATCATTTTGCAACATTTAATGAAGCAGTGTCCGCACTCTTGACACTGGGCTTGGAGACGTAACCTACACTAGGTGAAATATGCTATTAGCTTGTGTGTGTTCTTTGATTTGATGGCTATCATTATGTTTCCTCTTCTTAAAAGTATGCACATGTGGTTTTTTCATACTCTTTCACAAGCAATTATGCTAACATAACATAAGTAAAAGATCTTGGCTAATTCTGGTAGTCTAGAGAATCTAGATCACCAACTTCGGCTGAAGATCAAAATTTTGTCCCGATACACTACCACAGATGAGTTGGTGAAGGGTCGTAAGATGTATTCCTTCAACCTCATGAATGCTGCAGGATCGTTCATCAACCTAAAAGACATGACTAGCCATTCAAAAAGGCCCTCCTTGGATTTGAAGGAATTCTTCCACACATCGGAGGGTTCGATTGGAACCTAGTGATAACTAGACTTCAATTCAATCTTGCTAAAATATTTGGACCCCTAGAGTTGGTCTAGAAGGTGATCAATCCATGTGATTGGATACCTATTCCAGACAGTGATCTTATTCAATACAAAGTCTCTAGGTCTCGTCCTTCTTCTGTACCAAAACAATCGGGCTCCCACAGGGTAATGAACTTGGTTTGATGTGCCCTTTTTGTAACAAATCCTAAATATTCCTATTGATTTCATCACTCTCTAGAAAAAAGCATTGATAGATCAGTTTGTTGGGTAGCGGCACACCCGAGGCTAGATCGATGGAGTGAATGACCTAATAGAGTAGGGTACCCCTATGGGTGAGGCGAAGATGTCCCTATACTCCTTCACGATCTTTTCCATATGCTGCTATCATGAAGAGGAGCCCTATCTAGAGGTATTAGATGTGGCCACAACCTTCTTCTTTCCATATTGGTGAATCATAAGGAAGAAAAAATTACCAGTCTGGGAAATGATCTTACTGCATTGCTTCACAGAGATCAAAGGGATGGTGGTAGGCAGTGCTACCTCTGGTATCCTATATAAATTATTACCTAAAGTAATAATAATAGTGCAAGGCCTAGACTCATACACAACATGATGCTTCCACAACCATGGTTGGCCTAAAAATACATCAAAAACTTCAAGAGGAGAAAAATCACATTGTACCTCATCTGTGAAGGGCTTGATTTTGTAGGGAAGGCGATACTGTTGGCTGACTCAGGGATCTCATCCTTGGTGAAGCCATTCAATGGTGTATGGATGTGGGTGTGCTATGGTCGGTAGGCCTAGATGCTTCATGACCTCTGTTGAAATGAGTTTCTTTTGGCTCTCGTTGTTGACAATGAACTGCAATGGAGAACCCTTCAACCACATCTGTGAGTGGAAGAGGCGCTCCCCCTCCTTTGGATCTTTGGGCTCAATATTTTGGATCTTTGGGCTCAATATTTTGGATATTGGTGGTGGCAATGATGGTACTGGTATCCGCTTAAATAATATTCTTCCTTTGTTATTCCCCCTGTCGGGTTCAGACTCAGAGTCGGAACATGCATATGATTCATAAGCCTTCAGCTCGACCACGAGAAGTTGCTTGTCCCTACACTAACTCGTGTTGTGAGTGGGGTTCTTATGGAACTCACACCATTTTCCCATGTCCTTCTTTGTCTTCGTGGTGTTTTTATTTGCTCGTGGCTTTGGTGGGTTGTTCTGGGTCACTCTGACTTGGCTTTGTCCTTTGTTCTATGGTTTGGGGGCACCTTTCCCTTGCTTCAAATTCATAGATCCAAAGTATCGCTTCTTTTGTTTAAATTTCTTCTCAATCTTGACAACATATCAATAGGTGGCATTGAGCGAGGAGATGTCTAGGAACTCCATCTCATCCTCGATGTACTTGGGTAGAGACCGTGGTACTTGAGTGCCAAATTCCACTCAGATCCTTGATACCCAACTTTGTGCGAAGGGTATGAAAAATATTTGTGAACTCTGGCACATCTTGGTCCCTTCCTTTTCGCAAAGGGGTCCACTTTATGTATTTATCTTTATAGCTCCCGACATGGTACTGCTGCTCCTTAATGGCATCTCGAAAGGAATTCCATGTGGGTGCGGCTAAAAATACTGAGGGTTACCCCTCATCCCTCTTCTCACAAAAGGCTTCCCACAAGTCCTTGATGTGGGGGCCGACTTTGAGGAGTACAAAAGCAATATATTCCCGATTGGAAAAATTATGAACCAAAAAATATACTTCTAATAGATTTAGTCATTTATCTATGGCATTTGTATCTATCTAGCCTTCAAATATGGGGATGTCAAAGTTGACTTGTACCTTAAAGGGATTGGTGCCCCATAGTGGATGCTAGATGAAAATCCGCAGAAGGATCTGGGAAAAGTTGTTTATCATTGCATTCCTCTACTACTCAAGGGATTTTTGGAGAAATATTTTGAAAGGATCTTCTGCTTCCTCATCTTTCTTTTCTTTTTCCATGGGAGGCCATCAGAGTTTGTGAGGCTGGTTTTGCAAAGGTTAAACCAGTTCAAGCCCTAACTCCTTATACCCCTACCTCGTCGGGAACATGCAAAGAAAAAAAGAGAAAGAGAAGACTGCTATGATACCATTGATCCAAAATTAGACAGGAATGAAACAAAATACAAATATAACCATACACACAGAGATGCAACAGAAATAAAACTTCATTTCATTAATATCAAAAAATTGAAATATGATTACATACAAAATGGAAATAAACTAGCTCAAGCGATGGTAGCTTATCTCTGAGAAGAGATGTGGTGGCTACATGCCTCTGAACTGTGTTAAAATTAGGCTCGAAGGCCTATTTATTATTGAGAAACAATGGAAAACCCTAAACATCTAAAAATCTAACCCTAGGAGATGAAGCACCAAAACTGTGGGCCCCGTTGGGGTAAATTGATACATCAATTTCCCGAGGTCGTAACTTTTCATACGATCTTTGTTTGATGTGCATGATACCTCATTAGAAATATCTATATGAGGAATACAACGTTTGACAACTAACATTAGTGAAACACAAACATTTGTATGTTTTCCAAAAAAACTTCCTTTAGGGCCTCAAAAAGGCTCTGGAAGTTCAGGACCTGAAAATATGAAAGAAATAATGGTGGGGGTTTAAGTGGAATAGGCGAGTGGCCACCAATATCCACCTAGATTAGATTAGGCATAATCAAAGTTAGAATGTGGACAGCTAGGTCCATCTAGGCTTGGAGGGGCTTGCAAATGTAGGTCTTAAGTAAATAATGGGTGCCTCAAAAGTGCCAAGACATCAATTAGTCATTCATCATCATTCACTAAGAGTGTAAATATTTTTTGTGATTGTGATAAGTTTAGGGTTGACACAATAGGGAAAAATACACTAGTTGAGTGAGAATAAGATGAAGATTGGATGTACAAGAGGCAAGCCTATGATTTCTTTAGGGGTTGGATTGCGCAAGTCAATAACGAAATAGATAGAAGGAAATATTTCTTAGACTCATTGTTAATTTGTAATAACATTGCATGTAGAAGGTTGCAAATCCCTTGTTGTATATCTATAAAAAGTTTCATATAATATAGTTAAGGCATTTGCCTTGGATGCCACCTATACATATGTGTTGCAAAAGATTTATGATGTTGGATGTTATTGATCCTTGTTGTGCTTGTGTTGGATAAGTATTAATATATTATCTATGTGTTGAAGTGTTATTGGGATGTGTTTAAGGTCACAATTAGACATGACTCTTTTGTTGAATGGAATTGGTTGAGTAGAGCTTAGTTGCATTTGACAAATTACAGATTAAGGTTAATGAAGAAGTAATTGTAGACCTTAAGTGAAGAGGTGTAGTCTAATTGTGGTAAGCATAAGTTGGAAAAGTCACTTCAGTTGAGACAAGGAAATTTTGCATGACCTTAGGTGCTATAACAAACTTAGGAGAAACTCAAGTTTGAAGAGAAAAAAATGGGTAGATTGTAGGACGATGACTAGAGGTATTAGAGGATACTCTTCATCATTCTCTTAAGGAATGGTTGTACCTAAGCTAATTTTGAGATAGTTTTGGCACTCTTCACCATTTTTACTATCATGATAGGTGGTATTAAAATTGTTGAAGTGTTATTCATCACATCTAAGAGAACTTGAGGCAATGTGATAGGAATTTAGACAAGTTTCCAAGCAACCACAAGAGTTACTTAGGACTAGATGGACTGGGTTATTTTCCTTAGTGAAACAAGTAACTATGTGAGTAATCTAAATAGAACTAGCGGGTTTATTTTTATTTTTAGTCATTATGCTTGAAGAATGAAGCAATAGTCACTTATGTCAAGAAGAAGCTCGATGACATAATCAAAGGGTGAAGAAGTTAATTTTGGCCTACCTCATTAATACTATTATGGAATTCATGCAAGAAGGTTTACATAGAGAAAATATGTCTCACTTTAGAGAAATAAGTGGATTAGTTTATTGAAGTCACCTGAAGTTACTTAACAAAGGTGGAATAATCCACAAGAAAGATTGAATCTTTGGAATAAAAGATGTCTTAGATCAATCAGAAGTTTGTTGCGTTGAATCCTATAATATATTTTGGATATATCCTTGCCATAATTGTTGGAGTTGGCATTGGTAGCCACTTATCACCCCCCTTGTCATTGTTAAAATCCACAAAGTGCTCACTCGTAGGAGCTAGTAGTGGATCCTAGGACATCAACAAAGGTGACTAGATTAGTGAATGATTGAGAAGTCATTTTTTTATAAGGATTAAATTCCTGATGGAAAGAGGTCATCCTCTTCTCCACGCTGATGTCAATTTCGCTAGTTTAGAATGTAAGAAGTCACAAAATGAGAAAAAAGGAGCTAGTGCATAAATGCCTATAGAAAATTGTTAAGTTCTAGAAGGTGACTACATAAACATAGGAAGAGGTGAGGACCATTCCTTGTGTAGCCATGATGACAATGCCAAAGTTGTGGATGAAACATTGAAGAATTCAACCAAGAAAAAATGTGGATTCTACCTATATGGATTAGACTATAAAGAAAACCAAGTTGACTTTTCCCACCCTCATGTACCTAGGATGAAGTAGAGAAATACTTGGATATATTGAGGATGATTATTCATATGGCCCAATTAGTTGAAGGAAAAAAAAGTATCAATGTGGACATGTCACATGTCTCTCTTAATAAGAGTGTAATAAGATGTATAGGATTCCTTTTGGTTGGCTCAATGAACTTAGAATACTTTAAACAAATTGTTGGAGCATTTGAGGGTAGTGGTTATGATGATCATCTACTGCCTTATTATCATTAAAATTTCCTTAAGGAAACTTGTTACCTACAAGTTAGTAGTATAGCCTATGAGAACCAGGGAAAGGTGAGAAGATTAGTTAAGGAGTTGGCAGTGTTGGGTCACAGTAGGTGACTTGACAATTTGGAGGTGAAGCTTGTGACCTTGCATTGGTCTAGCAAAATTTTACAAAACAATTTTAGGGATTTGGCTTGGGATTTCTAAGCTTCAACAGTCTTAATTAATTTCAATGTATAGAAGCATTATAGAGTTCCCAAGAGTACAAAAGCAACAATAAGATTGGAAAA